>OX453089.1:31907171-32020044 GCA_949708635.1 Hirtodrosophila cameraria
CAACAAGAATTACATTTGCAAAATAAATATGCGGCAATAAAATAATTTAAAATTGAATAATAATGATAAGCTATAATTCTGAAATGTTCAAAATACCAATTGCTCTTCCGAATATTTTGCAGTTTTAACTCATCGACAGATTTTATGGGGAAAAAGTTCAGTTCTGATCGCTGTGGGAAAAATTTATCTTATCGTTTAAACTGCCTAGTGATAACACCACAAATATTTCTTTTCATTTTTATTCACAATACACGTCCTCGCTTGCAAATAAAAATTTAATTATGACTTGCGTTTTGATCTTTTTTTCTATTTGCAAATTTCTTTTACTCTTTTTTATTTATTTTTATTTGTTTAAAAAGAAAAAAGGGTATATTGGGCTTGTGTCCGTCTGTCCGTCTGAATGAACGCAGTTTTCTTTCCACATTTTTTAAGCTAGAGCAACCAAACTTGGTATACATTTTGATATATACCATAGTCAGACAAAGTGTCAAGATATCTCCCCAACCCCCACCCCTTCCCCCACAAACCACAAAAAACTATATCTTCCACAGTTTAGCACAAGGGCTACTTATCACATCCATGATAGATCTGACTAAAAAATGTTGGCCACGCCCACCTCGCCCCCACAAATAAGCAAAGTTTGTATCTCCCACACCCCTTTAACTAGAATCACCAAATTTTGCAGGTTGAATTCAGTTGCCCTATTTAATAGATTGGATAAAAATAATTTTGCCACGCCCACTCCCGCCCTTGCAATCAAGCAAAGTTTGCCTCTCCCAAACCTGTAGAACTGGCCCAACCAAATTTAAATTGATGGCAAAACTTGAAAGATTTGAGCAAAAATACAATTGCCACGCCCACGTCTGAAAACGGAGTAGATCGCAGTGGGGTGCATCCGACTGCAACGTTCTTACTTGTTGTGATTGGCTTAGAAAGGGTAAGTGCATTAATATTGTGTTGTTTGCGGCACTTTTACGGTTACGTTTGAGAGTATAGATCTCTTGCTCTCGCCCTCTCAAAATTTGTTTTGTTCATTTTACTGCTTACTGCTCACTGCTTAATAGTCCTACGCGCTTCAATATCGATTTTCCGTGAGCGCTTATTATTTTTTCCTTGGGCTTAAATTTAAACAAACGTTATATTTAAATTCAACCGGACATTCAATTTTAAATTCAAACAGACGTTGAAATTCAAATTGAAACAACAAAATCATGCGTGCTCTTACTAGCCTAACGCGCAGAATCTTTTATTGTTTTAATGCCACAAACATACATTTAAATTGGCTTGGTAGCGATGCAAAACGAACTAAAAATTTGCGAAAAAAAGAGGAAAGAAAAAATAATATATGTTTGTTTAATTTTCACCCTCAATGCTGTCCACAAAGAGTCTCTGCCTTACCAGTCAGTACATAAGCATCACTTACCGATCAGTAATGCCGAAGTACTTCCACTCTACAACTGCTGAAGCGGAGAACTGCTGGGCAAATGCATGTATGTATGTATATTAAGGTGGGTCAATTGTTTTCGCGACCAAACGTCAGTAAAAAACGGAATCTATGAACAATTCTAAGAATAGTGACAAAAGAATTAATTGTCTAAAATCAGAATAGGTTTTCAACTTAATGATTTGTTTGTATTTTACTCTAAAAATCGCAGTTACTTTTTAGAAAATTTTGTTTGTGTTTTACTTTAATAAGTAAGAATGCTCTAGTCGGGTGTGCCCGACTACGACACTCCTTGCTCCCAACATTTACCGTGTGTAGTGCCTGTGAAACTCTAGTAGTTTTTGACTTCTGAGACGGGAGAATATAGAATCGTCAATAACTTTGATGTTTATAAACCGATTATAATGAAATTTACATGGTACATTATATTTAATTTAAAGTAAACATGGAAATGTATGAAATAATATTATTTTTTTTTTTTCCTTATCCTGTAAAATCTTAATTATAATATTTTGAATTTCTCCTTTTATTTGCAATGTTTTTATTGGTGACAAATGTTCTGTCATAGGTATTAGACTTTTGAAAAACTGTCAATTTTGACTATCTTCTTTGCTACTTCTTTCTATTTCTGTTTCTAATGTTGTTCATACATTTCATATCGTTTGTTTTTTTATGTTTCTTTAATTTATTTTGCTAAGTCGTCTTCGTCAGTAATTTGTAATTCGTCCGTGATAATCGTAAATGTGTCGTCCATCATTATATCGTCAAATACAATTTGATAAACCTTAATAAAATGAATATTTAAATTTTCGAACTTATGAGTCTGATGTTGCACCTGAAGCCAACTTAGGCATTTTGCGTGAAGCCTTTCGGTACTCATCCTTTAAATATTTCCACTATTTTCTACAGTTTTGAGAGAAACAAACATTGCTCGCTTTCAAGGGCGGGGGTGGGCGTGGCAAAATTATTTTTATCCAATCTATTAAATAGGGCAATAGAATTCAACATGCAAAATTTTGTGACTCTAGCTCAAGGGGGTGGGGGGGGGGGGGGGAGATACAGACTTTGCTTATTTGTGGCGGCCGAGGTGGGCATGACCGAATTTGTCAGATCAAGGAAGGATGTGATAAGTAGCCCTTGTGCCAAATTTGGTTACTCTAGCTATAAAACTGTGGAAGATATAGTTTTTTGCGGTTTGTGGGGGAAGATGTTGGGTTGGGGGGGAGATCTTGACACTTTGTCTGACTATGGTATACACCAACATGTATACCAAGTTTGGTTGCTCCAGCTTCAAAACTGTGGAAAAAACTGCGTTCATATAGGCAGACAGACGGACATTTGACAAACCCAATATACTGTTTTTTCTTTCGATTTTTTTTTTTTTTAATTAAAACAAAGTGTATAAGAACTGCGTTCATACAGACGGACGGACAGACGGACGAACATTTCACAAATCCAATATACTCTTTTCTCATTTTTTTTCCACAAAAATTAAAAAAAGATTATAAATATCTGATATTAGCTCAAAACGAAAATGACAAATTATATTGAATGTATGAAAAGTGAACTGGATTTGTTTGAGCCGTATCCTACACAGAGCAGCATGCTACGCACTGAATAAGTTTTCTATAATCCAATAGCATCATTAGACGGCGCGCGTTCAATCGAATTTGTATGCTTTGGCAATGGCGAAACATATAGAGATCTTTCAAGTGTATATTTAAGATTAGTTGGACAACTTAGTAATAGCGAAAACAGTAATATTGCTGATAATTCTGTTAGTGTAGTTAATAACATTTTATATTCAATGTTAAGAAGTTCCTCTGTATACTTAAATAGTACATTAGTTTCACAAAGCGACAATAATTATCACTATCGATCATATTTGTAAGCTATTTTAAATTATGGTAATGATGCTAGCGAAAGTCATTTGGCAATTCAAGGATATTATTCAAGCTATATACGGCAAAAAATTTTTATCGATGGGAGTTTTAATCTAAAATCAATTTTAAAAGAAGTTATAAGGTAGAACTTTTTGGTGACATGGAGATATTTTCAATCAACCTAAACTTTTGATAAATAATGCTGACTTTAGAATTACTTTCAATATGGAAAAAAACCTCCTTTTATTTGTTGGAAGCCCAAACTGAATCAACCCTAAAAATTTTAGAAGCGCAATTTCTTATGAATCATGTTACAGTAAATCCTAAATAAATATATTGATAGCACGTTAAAGAGTTCTTCAAAATAAACATGTAATATATCCATATAAGAAAATCTTTTAAGTTTGAACACTTTCATATTCAACGCTTCAATCTATTAGTCAATGGCGTGCAAGTACCATCTCAAGCCTTAGAGTTGGATTACGCACAGTCACAAAATACACAAAGCTCTAAAGGCTATAATATGCTATTTCGGATGAATGGTATAAAACATTTTGTTCGTGGCCTTCAAATTACGAAGAAAATGTTTGATAATAACTGTTTTATACAACAGCGGATCATTCGAATTCTACTGTTTGTGATAATCTGATTAATCTATGAACAGTTAGAATTGAAGGTCGTTTTTCAGAAGCATTAAGTGAGGCTGTTACACGTATTGATAACTGAACAACGATTCTATGATTAATATTAATAAACATAGAAATATTAGAGTTTTACTATAAAATTAATGCATTACCGATTGATCAGATAATATCAGAACATTCATATACCAAACTAATTTTTATACTTTTTTTTTAATTTTTTAAAAAAAAATTAAATAAAAAACAGTATATTGGGTTTGTGAAATGTCCGTCCGTCCGTCCGTCCGTCCATCCGTCTGTCCGTCTGTATGAACGCAGTTTTTTTCCACAGTTTTGAAGCTGGAGCAACCAAACTTGGTATACATGTTGGTATATACCATAGGCAGATCTCCCCTCCACCCCCACACCTTCCCCCACAAACCACAAAAACCTATATCTCCCACACTTTTATAGCTAGAGTAATCAAATTTAGCACAAGGGCTACTGATTGATCTGAATAAAAAAAATTTGGCCATGCCCACCCCCGCCCCCGAAAACGAGCAAAGTCTGTATCTCCCACACTCCTTTAGCTAGAGTCCCCAAATTTTGCAGGTTGAATTCTACTGCTCTATTTAATAGATTGGATAAAAATAATTTTGCCACGCCCACCCCTGCCCTTGCAATCGAGCAATGTTTGTTTCTCCCAAAACTGTAGAACAGGCCCAACCAAAGTTAAATTGATGGCAAAACTTGAAAGATTTGAGCAAAAATACAATTGCAGCGCCCACTTCTGACTCTGCAAAGAATCGAAAAAAAGAGTATATCGCAGTCGGGTGCATCCAACTGCAACGTTCTTACTTGTTAAAGGTGTCTTTGCTGCCGACGAGCTGCCCAAAAACAAAATCCCCAAAATTTCCATTCTTAATAATTACTAATACTGATCCATCAAGTAAAGACGGCGCACACTGGGTTGCTTTTTCTTTGAAAGCAAACAAATAGCCGAGTTTTTTGATTACTATGGACAGTATCCTCAAAATGATTATTTTTTAAAGTTTTTAAAAAACAACTCTTTCAAGTTCACTTATAATAAGCAATAAGCTCGAGGATATTTTTCCAATACATACAGACATTATTGTTTTTTTATATGGTATCAAGAAGAGCAGAAAGAAAACACTCAAACATTTTTTAAGATCATTTAAGAAAAACAATTTTTTTATAATGATAAGATAGTTTTAAGAATTTTTAAGGAACACAGAAAAAAGTACAATTAAATTATAAGAGTAATGAAACTTCTGGTGTTAACCTGAAAATGTATAAAAAAATTAATCTATAAATAAAACACACAATTTATTATAATAAAAAATTATTTAATTATTTTATTTTGAAGTTGCGCGATCTCTTAATCTATAAAATCGCACAATAAGATTTACAGCCTCAGTTATATATCTTGAACCGGTCATAAATATGCAAGTATTAAGACCTTCGCAAGCATTATCTTCAGCCCAAACGCATGAGTCTTAGTGCAAACCAAAGCGTGATTCAACTATTTTATGTTTGAATTTCTCAATCCGTCGATTTAGAATTTTAAGATGTTCACGATGATCTACGAATATCATGTCCTCAAACAAACACAAACAATGACATACATAGTGCAGTAGCAAAACACTTAATGCAAAACACTCAACATAAATAGAGGCAATAATATAAAAAAAACTACTCTACACAACATGGCACCGATTCCGAAGCGCCAACGCGAGAACACGAATACTGACTTGAAGGAGGGCCGTCAGTCGGAGGCAATGTTGTCGCAAAAAGTGGACTTGATTAAGGTTTAATGAGCAAGCTGACCTTATCACCACCAAAATAAGGAAGGCAGAGGAGCGCGTGCTCAAAGGGCTCATGGAACGGATGGATGGCATGGCAGGCGAGATGAAGCTACTTGGCGAGCGGCTCAGTCTCATGGAGTCCGAAATTGGTGAGCTGAATTGTTTTTCAGATCAGGTCACTACACTGGAGGCAAAGTTTGCAGCGCAGGCTAATGCCAACAATGCATGTGACATACGCATGCATGGGGTGAAAACACGCAAGCCCTTTTCAACGCGCTGTGCTTTGCGCTGAACTTAACGCCACCACCGAGGATCCGAGAAGTCTTTCGGGCGACGAAAACTGGGCCATCAGTAGTAGACCCAGTAATCATCATAAAATTTGATAGCCTACGTAAGAAATCCACGCTGCTGCGATCCGTCGGAGCATACCATAGAAACACAAAACAACAACTAAGCCTGCATATGCTGGGGTTCGACTCACCGGCCCCGGTATATCTTAATGAGTAGCTCTCAAGAGAGAAAGAGGCGATGAAGCTTAAAGAGCTCAAGTCGTTTACTGCTGTCTTTATGCGGGCCATACACCTCGATCATGATCGCGATACCGCATCATTGTATGCGTGTAATTAAGCGAAGATATGCATGTGGGCGTCGTCCATGTGAGCTTAGCTTTGTGATCGCGGTCCAAAAGATAAATGGACAGAAATGCAGAGAGAAATATCTAAATTTGTAGTTATTTCTCTCCGATCACGAAGCATTGTTGTTTTCAATTTACGCTCACTTTCATTTTTAGTGGTTGTTTTATTGCACGTGTCATTGCTCTTATCTTTATTTGAGAAGGCGCAGTGAAATTGTTGTTGTCCGTTTTGTTAATGTTTTGGTTTATGGTGTTAATGCATATTCTGTATAAATGTAAATGAAAGCAATGTATTAATGTGATATAATTATTATATTTATATAATTTGTATATATGAATTAAAGCGTATGCTTATATATTTTATTTGTTTATAATAATGAACATAATACTATTAATTGCATTTATGTAAAGTATTTAAATTGTGTATTATTTAATATTATGAATAAAAAACAAACGAAATGTAAGAAAGTTAATAAAATACTTGTTTTTCTTTGTTTAAATATAGGTACACAATAATCAATTTTGTGAAATATTAAACGCAATGAGCGACATTGTTTGCTTGTGGCCACTGTACTTTGTACGTTTGTCCTTATTATGTTTAATTCTTCTTTATGCATCAGGACTCTCAATTGTTGTAAATTTTTGTTCATTTTGAACTTAATTGTGGGTGTACTTTTTCGCAAATTCCTTTTACGTGTGATTAAGTAGCACAAGTGACATATAAGAAAGAAGGTGTGCACCGAGAAAAAATTTATATTGGAGTTCATTGAACATTAAAGATGCTTTACATCCTTATGGGATGTTAAGGCGAAGGAGTATTCGAATCGAGCAAATAAAGGAGCAGCAGCTGGAGATATTATTAAAAAAATATAAGGAATACTATATTGATGCTGATGTGAAGGACTTGAAGAAAAAAATCAATTCGCTTCGGTCGAAATTTAGGCGCGAAAAAAGACTGCAAGAGGATGTTTCGAGAAGTGGAGCTGGTGTTGAGGAAGAAAGTCAAAGCAATCTTTGGTATTAGGATGTCGTCAGCTTCATTAGCGATGTTGAGACACCTTCCACATCAAGAGGAACATTTGATTGGGTAAGACAAATGTTTACTATTTCAATTTATTTATGCGTTGCGAATGGTATTAAAAGTGAGTTACTAAATGTGTAACGCTTTTGGCAAAAATAATAATGGGAAATAGAATAATTTTCATTCGGTGAAAAGATATAATTTATTTTTGGATCATTTCGCAAGTATTCGAAAAATAAATGTGATATTGTTCAAATATTGATATATTTAAAAGTTGATAGAAATTTTTTCTGCTGAACCTCACAATTTTTGTAAGTCTACAATGAAGGTCCGGCAGGAAGCTGTATTTTACTTGCCAAATGTACATTTTTATGAAGTATTTCATACCAATTTTAATTTTTTTGAAAAAAAAAAAATAAAAAACAGTATGTTGGGTTTGTGAAATGTCCGTTCGTCTATATGTCCGTCCGTCCGCCGTCCGTCTGTCTGTCCGTCTGTATGAACGCAGTTTTTTTCCACAGCTTTGAAGCTAGAGCAACCAAACTTGGTATACATGTTGGTGTATACCATAGGCAGACAAAGTGTCAATATCTCCCCTCCACCCCCACCCCTTCCCCCACAAACCGCAAAAACCTATTTTTCCCACAGTTTTATAGCTAGAGTAATCAAATTTAGCACAAGGGCTACTTATCATATCCTCGATTGATCTGAATAAAAAAGTTTTGAGCAAAGTCTGTATCTCCAACACCCCAAATTTTGCAGGTTGAATTCTATTGCCCTATTTAGTAGATTGGATAAAAATAATTTTGCCACGCCTACCCCCGCCCTTGCAATCGAGCAATGTTTGTTTCTCCTAAACCTGTAGAGCGGGCCCAACCAAACTTAAATTGATGGCAAAACTTGAAAGATTTGAACAAAAATACAATTGCCACGTCCACTTCTAAGGACTCGTGCAACAAATTTATAGAGTTTTGTGGTCTTTTATTTATTCAAACCCTACTTATAAGGCACACTCGCCGTAAGAAATTATCTAAAATTAGTTGATCCTGGCTGGGATGTCCTTTGGTGATCCTGGCCGGCGAGAACACCTCTTAGGTCCTCCTTGCGGTTATCAGGACTCGTTTTAGGCACTCCTGTCTTTCATAAAGACTACCCCAGAGTACGTGTCCTTTGGTCGCAAGAACCAGTACAGGCACCTTTCTCCACCTTTTGCTTTGCCTTGCACTCTTTTATACGCAAGGACTCGCTTCAGACATTCTTGTTATCGTCAGGATTCGTCAATGGCACTCCTGTCTTTCACAAGGACTCGCCAGACTCTCCGATCTGCACAAAGACTCGCACTAAAGCACTCCTGCTAGCACTCAGACTCGCTAGGGCTTATTTCGGTGTTTTAAGGATGGCACTGCACTACTTCCGCGTTGCAAGGTGACCTCCTTATCAGATCTTTCCTATTATCCTTATGTCCTGTTCGATCCTTTTCGAACAGATGTTGTGATTGATGTTTACGATGCACTTAGTTTGACGTCTCTGCGTTAACTAACTCGGTCCCACGCTGCTGTCTCCTTTTATAGGCGCCGGCAGCCGACATTTACCGTTATAACGGTAAATGTCCCCAACGGCTTAGCTGCTTTTTGACCCCTTCGGTCAGTGCACCGATGGTTGTTGATATTTACCGTACATTTGAACGCCTGTTGTGAGGATCCATATATGAGTCCTCACACTCCCCTCTTTCTTCGGGAAAAGGGCGAAAACTCGGTGTCCCAATTTGAATTTAAATTTGCGTTTGGATTTGCGCCATCTGGCGCCTTTTCGCTGAACTTGCCAGTCAACACAGCATTATCGGTTCCGAAACTAGTGGTTCCGACCCGTCTGTGAAGAGTTGCCATGTGTGTTGCATCTTGATGTTTTCATCAACTGTTGGAAAAACGTGAATTAACTTAAATTAATTATTACTATTATTAATTGGTTTTTTCTTATTCTGAATCTAGTGAGGCCCTATGACCCCCCCTCCCTTAATGAATGATCCCCTTTTAAGCTAAGGAATTATACGTAAGTTTTAACTTTCCATTTTTTTTTTTATCTATATTTTTTATGTTTACTTTTTTTCCATATATATATATTATTTTTTTTTTATTTTAGTACGAAATTGCCTTCCGGCGATCCACGTGAGTCGCGAGGTGCGCCACGTGATGGACGGATCCAACGCCCCGACTTCCGCGGCGAGTTGCGGTGGCCACTCTGCGGATGACAGCTCTTGCCAACCACCCTGCCGCTGTGGATCCGCCCACGGGTGTTGTCGACGCCTTCGTGGCGTTCCGCACGCCGACCATGGTGAGTGTGGTGTTGCTGTTGTGCGCGGCGTGATGGCGTGTTCGGGGTTGTGTGAGGTGTCGGCGCCAAAGTCCTCCCCACCGTGACCACGCGTTTGCGAAGTGCGGTGTGGCTTGGTGGTGGCGTTGCGGCCGGTCCGCCGAAAGTGTACTGAGTCGTCGTCTCAGCCGTTGTTGGCGGTGGTGTCGGTGTCGCTGGCGTTGTCGGACTCACCTTTTGTCGAATTGGTGGCGTGGTCCACGCTGCCAGCGACCGCTTCCAGTTTATCGTGCGTACCGCATAAGTAGCAGCCCCTCTGGTCGCGCCGCTACTCCCGCGTCCGAGTCGGAGATAGCTATGGCACTCGAGCCACTCGAGCGTGTGAACGCTCATCTCCGACTCGGTACGGCTGATGATGACTGTCTCGATTGCCGCCTCAAAATCGCGTCCGGGTGTCGGGGGCATAGTTGTCGGCCCTGTGGCCATCTCTGCCGCTATGGCCTTGTCCAGCTCGGCTTCCCTCGTTGCCGTCGCCGACGTCGCTGCCCTGGCCGTTTTATTGGCCGCCGTCCTTGCCGTTGCCGCTGCCCTGGCCGTTTTATCGGCCGCCGTTCTGGTCGTTGTTGCCGTTGCCGCCCTCGCTGCTGCCGTTGTCGCCGTTGCCGTTGCTGTTGTGTTCGCTGCCGCCGTGTTCTCTGCAGCCCACTTCGCTGCATTTGCTGCGGCCATCGTTGCGTCGTGTCCGGCGACGACGGGTTTTCCGCCCGCGATCGGTGTCGGCGTTGCTGCCGACGAGTCGGATGTGGAATCTGCCCACTCCATATCCGACTCCTTACCCTCGCTCCGCAATGGCGAAGCCATGATGTCCAAGACATCTTGGCGACGTGACCGGGGTGCCTTGCTTCCCTTTCCGCTGGTTGCTGCGCTTCGTAGGTTATAGCTTGCCAATATTTTTCTGTTTTTTTCAAAAGAGGCCGGCCTCGTGTTGGTGTTGCCCTTTTATAGCTGTTGGCTGGGTCCGTTTGTAAATGTTGCTAACGGACCCTGCCGCTCTCGCTGAGTAAAGCTTGTGCAGTGTGGGTGTGTGAATTCGCCGTGCACTTTTGAACACCCCCGTAAATATTTTAGTGGTGCCAAAAGTGCTTCGAAACTACTGCTTAATTCACATTATTATAGTTATGAATTGTGAGGTTCTCCTGCTTGTATCAGGACTTGTCTATGGCACTCCTGTCTCTCACAAGGACTCGCCAGACACTCCGATTACGCAAGGACTCACCTAGAACATAATTATAACTATAATTTTCACCCTCTTTTTTAAAAAAAAAAAATGTTTTTTATTTTTTTTGTCTGACCATGTTTTCAAAAACAATTTTAAAGTTCCCTTTTATATCTGTTTTTTTTTTTGCTAAAGAAAAATTTGTTGGAGAGTTAGGGGAAAAAAGAAATTCTATAATATTTTTTTAATGACTACCGGCCTCGATATGAGGTTTCAGGTCACTCACGTGTGCTGTTCTTATCCGGTTGTCCGATTCGCTCTGGAGTTTGCAAATCAGTGGTGATTTGAAGTCCACGATTTGGTAGGGACCCCCAAACCTTGGTGCCAGTTTAGCTGCAAATCCTTCAGCTGCATTTGAAAGGTGGTGTTCCTTGGCCCACACTTTATCACCAATTTTTGGTTGCCACTGTCTTCTTCTTAAGTTGTAGTGGCGGGCTTGGTCCTGCGCGGCTTGTGGTGGTTGTCCTGTCCCGATGGTGACCTCATCATACAGTTTTTTCGGAAGCCTTGGTTCCCGACCCTGGGTGATGAATGCGCCCGTATAGCCGGTTGATGCGGACGAGCTTGTGTTCACCGCTAGCGTTATTTCCGGCAATGCTTCGTCCCAACAGCGCTGGTTATTTCCGGCGTATTGCGATATCATCGTTTTAACCGTCCGATTTATCCGTTCTGTTGGGTTTTCTTGTGGAGTGTATGGTGCTGTAAATTGATGTTTTACACCCAGATCTTCCAAGAATTTCTTGAAGCTCTTCCTCGTGAACTGTGCCCCGTTGTCCGTAATTAGTACCTTGGGTACTCCAAAACAAGCCAACATCCTTTCCCTCAAGGCTTTTGTAGTGTTGCAGTCGTCGCGCTTCTTAATGGCACCAGTTCCATCCATTTTGAGAATCGATCGACCATAACCAACAGCATTGAGTTCCCATGCTTGGAACGGGGCAGTGGTCCGACAAAGTCTGCACAGACTTTTGACCATGGCTCTTCTGGAATTTGGGTCAGCATCTTGCCTGCCGCCAGCAATTGACGTCGCGGTATAATCCTGGCCAATAATATTTTGCTGCGACCCGGGCGATTGTTTTCCTGCTTCCCAAGTGTCCTGCTGTCGCTGCGTCGTGATTTTGCTTTAACACCTGCAGTTTCTGACCACTGGGTACACATAGCCTCCAGGCTACCACGTCTTCGGTCCCGGCCTGGTGAGGTATGTGCCTATATAAATGTCCGCCTTCCTCTATATAGTCTGGAAATTTATGGGGGCTTTGCCGTACCTTGTCTCGCATCTTGTGGATCCAGTTGCAGCAAGGATCTGTTTCATTCAGGATGACCTCTGTCTCCTGTATCCGACAGCAGTGTCCAGTGGTTTGCCGAGACAGTGCATCTGCCACGACGATGAGCTTCCCTTTGCGGTATAATACTTCAAAATCGTATTGTTGCAGCTCCAGTGCCCATCTTGCAATCCTTCCGGATGGGCTTTCGATGGAGTTGAGCCATTTAAGGGCCATGTGATCGGTTATCACGGTGAAGTGATAGCCCTCCAAATATGGTCTCAACTTACGTATTCCCCACACGATGCTAGGCACTCCATCTCCGTCGCTGAATAGTTGCGTTCGGCTGCGTTTATTGCAGCTCCAGTGCCCATCTTGCAATCCTTCCGGATGGGCTTTCGATGGAGTTGAGCCATTTAAGGGCCATGTGATCGGTTATCACGGTGAAGTGATAGCCCTCCAAATATGGTCTCAACTTACGTATTCCCCACACGATCGCTAGGCACTCCATCTCCGTCGCTGAATAGTTGCGTTCGGCTGCGTTTAGAGTCCTGCTGGCGTAGGAGATAACCCTTTCTCCATCTTCGGACGTTCGGACGTGTCAGTATGGCTCCTAGTCCGTAGTTGCATGCGTCTGCTTGGAGGGCAAATGGCTTGCAGAAATCTGGGCAGGCTAAGACAGGAGCCTCCGTCAGTTTGGCCTTCACTGTTTCGAATGCCCTTTGACGTTCGTCCGACCACTCCCATTTTGCACCTTTTTTTAGTAGGGCATTCAGAGGGTGTACAATTGTTGCAAAATCCGGAACGAAACGTCGATACCATGATGCTACGCCCACATATTGACGCAGCTCCTTGGCGTTCGATGGCGGTTTTAATTCGGCGATGGCAGCCACTTTCTCCGGGTCTGTTCTGATTCCTTTCTCAGTGACTAGATAGCCCAGATATTTCAATTCCTGCTTACAGAAGTCGCATTTGTCCACATTGATCCTTAGATTTGCCTCTCGCAGCCGTCGGAATACTTCCTTGAGATTTGCCATATGCACTTGTCGTGTTTTGCCTATTACGATGATGTCGTCCAAATAAGCAAAAGCGTGTGGCATCATCTCGGGTCCGATGACTTGGTCCAGTGCCCTTTGAAATGTGGCCGGAGCTGAGTGGAGTCCGAATGGCATGACTTTCCATTGATAAAGTCCTTTCCCTGGAACTGTAAACGCTGTCAACGGCCTGCTGTTCATTTCCATTGGGATTTGCCAATATCCGTCCTTCAGATCGAGGCTAGTAATGTGGCGAGCCTCACGGAGTTGATCCAGGATGTGGTGCACTCGTGGTAAAGGAAACGCATGTTTGACAGATTTACTATTCAACCGTCGAAAGTCGACGCAGAGCCTTCATTTTCCTGTTTTCTTCCGCACCAAGACAATAGGTGCGCTGTGCGGGCTTTTCGATGGCTCGATTCAACCCTTTGCCAACACCTCATCCACTTGTTTGTTTATTTCCGCTTGGATCTTCGGATTCTTGGGGAAATATCGCTGTTTGATGGGGCGGTCGTCGCTCATCACAATTCGGTGCTCCGTGATCGATGACGTGCCCGTCATATTTTCAAAATCGGCCAATTCTTCCCTCAAGAATGCGTCCATCTCGGCATCCGGTTGAATAGGCTGGGCTGGTGGCTTACTGGTCTCTTCGGCTGTGGATGCTGTGACTGACTCTGTCACTGCTACCGACAACCGTTCCTCTAACCATCCGTTGTTCCTCCTGCGGGACGGGATGGTCACTCGGAGACCTGCACATTCCAAAATAGTGCCCATGTCAACTAGGAAATCCCATCCCAGCACTAGTTGGTCTATGACCCCGGGCAAAATGAGTAATCCTAGTGATAGGTTCCGATCACCCAGTCCAACTTTTACCTCTATTTGTTCGGCTATCCTTGTGCTCCTTCCGTCCGCCAAGCTTACCTGCCTCCGAGTGGGTCTCCGCTGTCCCACACCACATATTTGTTCAGCGAGTCTTTCGCTGATGAAACTGCTGGTCGCGCCGGTGTCGACAGTGGCATTGTATTCCTTCACGACTATCCTCACTGTCGCCGATAGATGCGCGCCTTCGTCCTGTAGTTGTCCAATTAGTGGTGTGGGGCTGCTCTTGCCGGCTCCCGCTCGCCCCTGGCTAGCGGCCGATGTGGCGGTGCGAGCTCCTATGCGTCCGCAGTGCCAGCAAAACCCAAACCGTGCATTTTGGCACTCCACCGCCCAGTGTCTTTCCTGGCCGCAGATTCTACAGGCCCTGGTTGGATTTGACACGTGCGTTCTCGGGTTTGGATGCTGTGTCCTGGGAGCTGGTCTGGGGTCCGCACGCGTGTTATCAAACCGCCTCGGCCCATCCCTATTCTCGGGGCCGCGGGACTCCTCCGTTGCCATCAGTCGGGACCGGTTCCCGGGACCATGCGATTCCTCCCTTTCGGTCAACGGACTCTGCGTTTCGGGGCCTCGCATCTCCTCCATTGCCATCAGTCGGGACCGGTTAGGCCGACTATGCTGTCGCAGACGTTCCCTGTCTCTTTCCAACTCCTCATATTTGTCGGCCAACTGCATCAACTCCGTCAGAGTCGTGTAGTGATGTGGTCGAGCGAACGCGCGTAGATCGGGCAGACTGTTGGTGTATATTTGCTTCAGCTCTTGGTGGGCTGAATAGCGCAGTGGCCTCATCATGGTTTGCATTTCCACCATGTATATTTTGAAAGGCTCTCCGAGGACCTGCCTTTTGCATAGTCTTTGGTGTTGGCCGTGGGAGCGTCTTCCCTCCGTTCAAATGGTGGTAGGGTTCCCCACGAAAATGGCCGTGAGTCCTGCTGCCGAGCTGCGGCAGCGCTGGTGGATGCGGCAACATGCGGACTCCTTGGTGGCGGCACTTGGAGCAGCCCTGGGTTGCCTGTCTCCTCGCTTTTGTCCTCATCCGATTTTTGGAGTGCCGTAAGAAGTTATCTAAAATTAGTTGATCCTGGCTGGGATGTCCTTTGGAGAGGACACTTCTTAGGTCCTCCTTGCGGTTATCAGGACTCGTCTTAGGCACTCCTGTCTTTCACAAGGACTCGCCCGACTCTCCGATTTTTGCAAGGACTACCCCAGAGTACGTGTCCCTTGGTCGCAAGATCGACAAGGACGCGACCTGTTCGCTAAGAACCAGTACAGGCACCTTTCTTCACCTTTTGCTATGCCTAGCACTCTGGTACACGGAAGGACTCTCTTCAGGCACTCTTGTTCTTGTCAGGATTCGTCAATGGCACTCCTGTCTTTCACAAGGACTCGCCAGACTCTCCGATCTGCACAAAGACTCGCACTAAAGCACTCCTGCTAGCACTCAGACTCGCTAGGGCTTATTTCGGTGTTTTAAGGGTGGCACTGCACTACTTCCGCGTTGCAAGGTGACCTCCTTATCAGATCTTTCCTATTATCCTTATGTCCTGTTCGATCCTTTTCGAACAGATGTTGTGATTGATGTTTACGATGCACTTAGTTTGACGTCTCTGCGTTAACTAACTCGGTCCCAAGCTGCTGTCTCCTTTTAAAGGCGCCGGCAGCCGACATTTACCGTTATAACGGTAAATGTCCCCAACGGCTTAGCTGCACTTTGACCCCTTCGGTCAAGAAGTTTTCCGTCAGCTGAAAAGCATCGTCTCCAATAAATATATATGGCAAAATGCGATTACTTCTTGGACAAGGACTTGGCTCAGGCAATCTCAAAGCGTTATTATAAAAAGCTTTGCTTTGGTGTGTGTCGCAAAACACCATCATCTGACAATAGCCAGCAAAGCAACAGAAAAAATTATAATAAAAAGAGCCAGAGCTGTGAGGCTTTCTTATTGCAATGTGTTTGCCATCAACTGCGCCAACACAATGCGGAAAATTCCATTTTTCGTTAAACCCATCCGCAGTCCTCTTCCATTCCTCTGCATTTGTAGGTAGCTGAAATAAAATATAAGAAATAATAATGATATAAAATTATTTCAATTTAATTATAGTAATAAGTTTATTTTCTTTTTAAGACTGAAGACGCTGACACACCACCCCCGAAAAAATCAAAAAAATCATCAACTGATGATTTCATGGAAATGGTTACTAACGTTTTAAGGAGATGGACAGTGATTGCGTAATTGAAGGAGAAGTGTGGGGCCGCAAAGTCATCAAAATGATTGCTACTCAATCGATAATTGCAAGCCGCTTAATCAATAAGGTTATTTATCGTGGTCAGCTTAAAAAATTAAAACAAACGACAAAATTTGAAGACGACTTTGATGTGGACAATGTCACCAACGATAATAGCAGAAGCCAAATGGATTTTTCCACAGCAGTTGACAATTCAAGCGATGTTATTAATATTAATGATGAGGAGGTAACCAATTTGTACGTTGACCTCACTCAGCGTCCATTTACTTTAAGCGCTGTCAATAAGTACTTAAAATATAATTTGTTACTCATTTCTTAATTTATTTTCATATTTTATTCATTTTAATTTTTTCTTCTATCATTTTAAATACATTTTTTACTCCCTGTTCCCATTAAAAATGGAAAAAATGGAGCTATGAAGTACTGCAAATGTGTGTAACAGGCAAAAGGAAGCATTTCCGACGATATAAAGTATATATATTCTTGATCAGCATCAACAGCCGAGACGAACTAGACATTTCCGTCTGTCTGTCCGTCTGTCTGTCTGTATGAACGCGTCGATCTCAAAGACTATAAGAGCTAGAGACACCAAACTTGGCATGCAGGTTCCTGTATATCATACGCAGATCAAGTTTATTTAAAATTTCGGATGCACCTCCCCGCACTCTCGCAATCGCAAAAACTCCCACAGCCACAATTTTAAAGATACAGCTTTGATTTTTGGTACACATGTATGTTTAATCAATGTCTTTCAGATGTGTAAATTACAACACGATCAGATAAATAGCACCAAAGTTATGGAAGAGCTTATCTCAGCAGGCAGAAACAACAGTTTGACATGCACTGTGCAAGTTGAGTACGCTTTTTGCTTGTGTAGCCGCTGAACTGCTTGAAATGCAAGTTGGGAGCAGGGAGTCTCGTAGTCGGGCACACTCGACTAGAGTATTCTTACTTGTTTTTCATTCCGTTTATTTTGTTTTTGCCCCACTGCAATTGCAATGGCACACAAAACCTCTTTCGACATGTTTGAATGTTTAAAGAGCACTATGACGCTTAAGCTTTTGATCGACAATGTGTTGACAATCGACAATCAACACGTACATGCAGTGATCGCGATCATGGTCGAGGTGTATGGCCCGCATAATGCAGTTGAAGTTGTAGCTGAAAATTAGCTCTGAGCATATATTTAATTTTAAACTTATATTTATATCAATGTTTATGTCTATGTTTATTGTTCGGGCAGCACCTTACTAATTTAGAATATACATCAATTCATTATCAGTAATCTTTTATCATTAACAATGTGTATCTTAAATTTGCATTATTATGACCATTGTACTTGTTGGTATGCATACATATAGTATGCTCATTAATCTCATTTGCTCTCAGTTGCAAATGTGCTCTTAGAATTCACACTGAATTTGTACTTATTGTATAGAATACTTTGTTAACCCAAAAATCAAAAGAAGTTGGAAATAAATCTGCAACCAATCTTGTTCTGATTGAACGTTAATTATTTTCTGACCCAACATTTTGGCGACCGTGACAGGACGGAATTGTCTGGCAAAAGACAGTATGTTCACGTGTTATAAAACTTGTAGAGCGGATAGATTAATGTTTTTAAACATTAACAATACTAGCGTGGGTGCTAGTCAATAACTACCCAAATATATTGGCGCGGGTGCTAATCATCAATTACCCAAATTGTCGCTGCCGCACACTCATCACAAGTTCGGAGCAAGCAGTACACAGATCTATACTACCAGAGGAAGGCAAGTTAGCATCAACATCAAACCGGCGTGGGACTGCGAAAGGCATTGTCACCAGCCGCAACATTTGAAGAGCAAATTCTGCATTGGATATAGTCGTCGGTGGAACATTAGGAATCATAGCCACCAATCGCCTCCACGCGCATCATCGCTGGAAAAGGTGAACTCAAGGTTAGCTGTCGCCGTCTTTCTCGACCACGCAGATCATTAGAATCGATTAAATTACACACACACACATACGTAACAATTCATCTGCATTGGTCTAACACATGCAAACTTGTACAGTTGTACACGTCTCAAATTTCTTATGCACAGGTTTTCGCCACTATTCCACTCAATAAATTGACTCGTTGAACATCGATATATTTGAGTATTTTTGCATAATGTCGCTAGACAAAGAAGGAGATAAATAAGTGTCACTTAATCAGCAACGCCTAATATTAAGAAGGCATTTGGAAACTCTTAGGGAGAAAATTCAGAAAGAAGTGAATGAAGCCAGTGTTCAGGTTTTAAAATGTAGATTGCAGCTGCTGGAAACCAATTTTAACTTACAACTTAGCCAGGTCGAGCTGCAAATTGAAAATATTCAATCATCAAGAGAGAGATCAAGAGCGTGCAGAACTTGAAGAGTTGTATATTGCATCGAAGGCACCCTTACTAAATCGAAAAGGAAACACGCATGGCGAGAAATTTGAAGAATCAAGCCTGTTAAATGCATCTATGCTCGCAGGTGCACAACAGAATCGACTTCCTCCACTCAAATTGCCAACATTTGGCGGCAAATATGGTGAGTATAAGCGATTTTTGACGTCATTTGAGAATATTGTGCATAACGAGACATCGATACCTGTAGTTGACAAGTTCAATTACTTACTCAGCTGCTTGTCTGGACCAGCACTCAGTACGATACAGTCATTTGATGTCACCGAAGTAAACTACCCAAAGGCAATTATACAGTTGAAAACTAGATATGACAAAGAGGGTTTTATTTTTTTTGGAGTACATCACACGTCGCGGTTCGTCGCTTCGAACAATCTTAGACACAGCATAAGCATTACGTAGCTCACTTCTATCTTTGGGATCAGAAGCTGAAATAATGAATAGTATTATTATGCAACTTATTTTATCAAAAGTCGATGCAAACGCGAAGCTAGCTTATGATGCAAGCCAGGATTATGAGACATCATCCAAAGTGGAAAGATTGTTACAAAACATTAAGCAAGCACTGCCAATTCTTAGAAAGCCAAGGGAACCACTTGCCAGGTGATCATAAACGGGAGCAGAGGGCCGGCTGCACACAACGAAAGGCGTATATCAATACACAACCCAGCTGCCAGCACTGTCGTGGCACAGAACATTATGTGGCGTCATGCTCTTTGATAATTAGCTTACCATATGAGGAAAGGTTCAAGAACATTCGTCAGGCAAAACTGTTTAAATTGTTTACGCCCTGCGCACATTTGGAAGGCCTGTAAATCAAAAACGCGGTGTAAAGTGTGCAAGGGCACACTTCATTCATGTTTACATCGATATACAAACCCAGAAACGCCATCAGAGCTAAAAAAAAAGTCAAGCGAGTTAGGCAAGAAGTTTCTGGAACATCGAATGTGTGACAGCTACAATTAAATCAAGAATTTTGGCACACAACTGGTCGACTCAATTTGCTGTTACTAAAACCATCTCATTAAACCACCCTGATCGGATGTTGTCTACTGAAGGCTGGCAGATCCCAGAGGCAATCGAGTTAGTAGACCCGTTGCTCCATAAACCGCAAAAGATCGACTTGCTAATAAGCACACAAGAATTCTTTGATTTGCTGCATGGAGACAAAATGTCATTAGGAGAGGGGCTGCCATGCTTAGTTAAGACAGCATTAGGATGGATAGTCGGTGGCAAATTGAACGAGCCTGGACAAAAGCAGGTACCAGTAGTCACATGCAGTTTATTCAGATCTCACTCTTCAGATCAAACCTTAAAAAGGTTCTGGAAAATCAAGGAATTTAGCCAAGGAAGCGCTGGTCAACCTTGAATGTGAGAAGCACTACGAGAGTCATACCAAAACACTGGAGAATGGTCGCATTCAAGATCGACTGCCATTTAAAGATTCGCCAGAAACGTCAATGCAGAACCAAGTTTTTTTTATGTTAGAACGACGACTTAATCGAAATAGTCAGCTGAAAGAAATGTATAGGGCATTTATGTCAGAATATCTCAAACCGGATCACATGAGTTCAGTTGATGCCATTGATTACTCCGCTCCGTTCTTTGTAATCCTTCATCACAGCATACTGAGACCTTAGAGCAGTACGACAAAGCTGCGAGTCGTGTTCGACGCATCGGCACGAACTACATCCAACCGGTCACTGAACGAAGTCCTTATGGTTGGACCCAAGGTTCAGCAAGACTTCTCACTGGACATACAGCGGCCAGGAAATGAAATTTAAGCTGGAAGAGCAGGACACTTGGCATGTCTTGGAAGCCTCAGCCAGATAGTTTATGTTATAGATATAACACTGCAGTTATGAATATACCCACGAAACGTTACATTTTATCTGTTTCAGCGAGTACATAATACCTTCTTGGACTGCTTAGTCCAATCATAATCAGATGCAAAATCCTACTTCAAGAGCTCTCGATTATGCGTAGTGGCTGGCTTTGAAACGGATAGAAGCAGACTTACAACAGTTGCAATTTATTGAAATTCCCAGATATGTTTATTCATCATGAACGCATTCATGTGAGGTGCATGGATTCTCCGATGCATCGCAACGACCGTATGGATGTTGCATTTACATTCGTGCTAATGTAAATGAAAGGATTGTAACAACACTGCTCATTGCCAAATCAAAAGTTGCACCGATTAAGGCCCAGATTGGAGTTATGTGCAGCTGTTCTTTTGTGCAATACTTGGGAGAAGATTCGCGGCAATTTAAGTCAGTACGCTAACAAAACTTACATGAATTCCGCAACACTCACTTGTTTTGTCGCAAACCGGGTAGCAGATCTACAAATAAAGTCAAAAAGAGTAACGTGGAAGCAAGTACCAGGAAAACATAATCCTGCTGACATCGTGTCGCGTGGATGCAGCACGCAGGAGATCACACAATCTATTTGGTTTACAGGACCAAATTTCTTATATCATCAACCTTCTGAATGCTCACAGTCCAATGTGGATTTCGCACCGGAGATTAATCCTGTCTGTTTGGAGAAGCGCAATGCACTTTCGTTGAAATGCAGCAACAGTGGGACGGCAAACCAACATTTTTCGGATGTCATCGAAGGATATTCATCATACCGTCGACTTTTACGCATATAATAATAAAAGCACGCTTGATCGAAATATGTTGGAAAAGCATGCAGCACGGCTTCCACCAACAGAGCTGCAAGACACATTTTATCAAATAATTTCTAATATACAGGAAGATGTTTAAAAGGTGGAAATCGATAATCTAAAGGCAAACAAATTTTTAAGGCCAGAGCAGCAAAATCTCACACCGTTTTTAGATGAGCTTTGCAAACCAATTAGAACGATTGTCATCATGTGAGTTGGCAGGCGATTGGCAAAGGATCATCGGTTCACAAAGCTATATGTGGAATATCTTCATCTCAAACACTTGGACGCAGGACCAAAAGTACTGGTGGGAGTCCTTCGATAATCAAAAGTGGTGCGCAACTGTGTCCACTGCTTTCATTACAAGCCAAGGCAGCTTTAACAAATAATGGATGCTCTACCTGCAGATCACTTTCGTGAAAGGCGACCGTAATAATTTTGTACTTTGCTTGAAACGTTTAATAGGTCGTCGAAGAATTCCACTGCGCATCTACTACGATAACGCTACATACTTTGTAGGTGCAAAGTCTCAGCTCAACGACTTCAAGAAGCAGGTCTTCAGCCAGCAAGCAGTCAGCAACATGGAGCAAGTTGGCAGTGACATCGGCTTCGAGTTCAAATTCATCCCTCCTAGAGCTCCACATTTTGATGGACTCTGGGAAGCGTCGATGAAGTCATGAAGGCTCTGTTACTAAAGACGATGGCCTATTCAAATCTTACGTTCGAGGAGCTACAAACAGTGCACTATGGTCCAGATTTCGTTTATTTTGGCATAAAGTCCAAAAATTGAGTTACATGGTTCAAACTTTGCACATTTTTTTGTTATGGCATTAATAATGTGTGAAAAAAAAATTGGGCCGTTGCGACCACGCCCACGCTTGCCGCCCCTGCAAACAGATTGATAGTAGATTTAGAATAAATATATATTATCTCCTGTTTTATTTAATTACTTAATTATTTTTTAAATGAAATTTTCTTCTTCATCCAATTCAATATTATAATTCATCGTCATCAGAATCGGACTGCAGATCGTTTTCATTTTCAGCTGTTGACGGAAGTTCCAAAAGACTTAATACCTCCTGTGAGAAGGGTTTTTTTTTATTTTTTCTTTCTCTTTCCTTTAGAGAAAGACTCGACAATAATGGATCCGAGGAATCTAAGGCTCTGTGAAACATGTCAGTTATAGTATTGAGCCGACTATTTTTCCTTGAATGCGATAATCTATCTTTCTTGTAAATTTTGTTGCGTGCTTCAGAAGCATTTTCGCCTAAGCATCCTAGTGGAACCAAGCTCGAATTATTAATCTGGTAACCGTGAACCAATATTTAATGAATTGTTGGTGACATCGCATATATAATAAAATAGTTGTTTCATAAAATGAGCGAAATTTTTCCGAATTTATATAATAATTGGAAGAAATGGCGATTAAAATGGCGTGAAATTTATTTAAAAGATCTTCGCTGAAGTTGGTAATAGATGCTAGTAGTTTAGTCTTGGCAAAAGCTCTCCTAGCCGTATTACCATCATTGCTATTGCTATAATATCCATTCTGCTTTGGCATGCTTATCCGAAGACCCATTTCGTTCCAAAACTTTTCTTGAACATATTTTTTCCGTTCGCTCATTTCAATCTTATCATCACCTTTTATATGCCATTTTTTTATTTCAATTTTATATGAAATGTTCAAGACAAATTCTAAAAACCGGATCCAGGCATGCAATGGACTTACTGCAAACTGCAAAGCTCCAGGCTTTGGGACAAACAGTTCAGAATTGAAATCTGTTATTTCTTATATTTTTGTTGGAGTGACACCACAGATTGGACAACATTAAGTAGATTTAGTTGCAGTTAAAACGTTTAGCACTTTGCCATCAATAAGTGTCATATGCATTTCATACGTTACTGTTATATCACGATTTTCATTCAATTTATAAACAGAAGGTTTGAGATTATTAATTTGAGAATCTAAAAGGTTCTTTTCCATCATTATGTGGGCCGTAGTTTCTTTTACTAGTTCAATTTTCAGAGGTCTGCAAAATCGTATAGATTGCGGTGTTCTATTATTCCATATGCTGTGATCAAAAGAGTCTATTATTTGTATGGGTATAACAGAAGTAACAAAAATGGACTGATCTGAAAGTTGTTCGCCAGGTCTTTCGGTAACGAACTTCTGCTTGTATATGGAATGACCCGTTAAACCATCAAATCCATAGCTGCATATTAGTTTAATGTCAGAACTGTTTGGAAACTGATTTAAAACATCGGCTTGCATTTTAATATTTCTGTGAGCAGTATGATCCAAAAGGCTTTGTAATGATACTTGGGCGGCCGTTTCCGTTACTTTTATATCTACAGGACGGCATTGTAATTTAGATTCCATTAGTAGACTATAGGTTGGATAAATGTTACTGTGGCGACTTTTATTCATAAGTCTAGTGTTCATGTATTGCTGTTTTGTAAGAGAATTTTCCAGGAGGTAAGCCAAAGCTTCATCGGGTGTAATTGGAATGGGTTTTTGTATATCAAATTGCTTTCTCGATTCAGTTGAGTATTCGGGTGTTGTTATGGTTTTTTTAAGTACAAAAGCCGTGTCCTTCTTGCTTTGTTTCCTTGCAGAGACTGCTGCAGCATGTGCAAGAAGATTTGTGTCACAATTATTTTCATTTGCGAGCTCAGATGCCAATTTCCTTTTTAATCTTGTACCCGCATTCGTGTAAGATAAGGTTGGACGTCCCATTTGCTGTGGTGTCTTGCAGGTATCATCGATAGTAATTGATATTTTAGACGCCAACCATACAGTATGCTTAGACATGAACCGTTCAAGCATGTAGTTACATTTGGGAAGATATTTATGAATGTAATTATTAAAATAACTGATTTTTTTGTCTATTTCCTTTATTTTGTTGGATTCCAAAGTGTTTTTATTAATTTTGGTGTATATCCAATCTGATACACATTGAATTTTTCGATTGTTGCTGCGCCATATTTCGATAAGTTCGCTGTGACCAAACTCAAACGTGCCTATATATTACCAAAATAAGAGAAAAGGGGGACGAACGGGGATGAGTTTTTGGTTTGCGGCTAAAGACAACACTCACAAGTACAATCTGGACCAATTAGTTGCTTTCGGCATGGAACTGCTTATAGGTTATGTTTCACGAAACACGTAGAACGCATGATAGTTTTCTAAAAAAATTCACATAAATTGGACATTACACAACACTAAATCCCTAGGACTACACAAAAAATAACAATATACATTAAATAGTGCATACCTTGAAGATTATTTTCCATAATTTAGGTGAATTTTCTGGACCAATTTAACGAGTGTGGCACAATGCAAAGCAACTTAATATTTTGGCGCAAATTTCTATTCGGAAATCAGCTGATCGCTAGCTCACTTTTAAAAGCTCTCAAAAAGCTTTGGTGGCGCTTTTAAAGCTTTTAATTAAAATTTTTATAATGTATGATGAATTTACTTTAAGATTAAAATGCTAAAAAAACAACGATATATTAACATCGGAAAATCGACTTTATGCCAAAATAAACGAAATCTGGACCATAGTGCAGTGGTTAAAGAAGTCGAGGCAATATTGAATTCTCGACCGATATCACAGCCATCTGACAACCGAAATGACGGTGAGGCTCAGACGCCAGCACATCTGTAAATTGGATCTTCGCTAGTCGCCGTACCCGAGCCGCAGGTGGATGGCACAAAGGTGACAAATCTCACAAAATGGCAGCAGGTTACGTACCTCCAGCAACGTTTTTAGGACATCTGGAGACGTGACTACTTGCACACGTTACAGCAAGGCTCAAAGTGGCTGAAGCCACAACTCAATATTCAACCGAAGCAGATGGTAATCGTGCAAGAAGACAATCTTCCGCCCCAAAGATGGCTACAACGCGATTCCAGGGACTGATGGGCGAGTACGTGTGATCGACATCCAGACAAAAAGGGGCATCATACGACGACCCGTTCAAAAAGTGGCACCGCTTCCCATCGAACCAAATCATTGAAATAGTCTCCAACCTTTCAATGGGGGGAGAATGTTCGAGCAGCACCCATTATAATCATTTATCATTAACAATGGATATCTAAAATTTGCATTATTATGACCATTGTACTTGTTGGTATGCATACATACAGTACGCTCATTAATCTCATTTGCTCTCAGTTGCAAATGTGCTCTTAGAATTCACACTGAAGTGGTACTTATTGTATAGAATAATTGTGAAACCAAAAATCAAAAGAAATTGGACATAAAGCTGCAACCAAGACAGTTGATTCTGGTTCTAATTGAGCATTTATTATTTTCTAACCCAACATTTTAATTTTATACTTCTATTTATATCAATGTTTATGTATATTTTAATGTTTAAGTAATGTCCTTAATGTAAATGTCTGTATTGATTTGATGAAAATTTTAGGAAACAAATTTTCGTATACTTAGTGTGGGCTTCTGAACAATTTTTGTAAGTTCTAAGATGTAACAATTTGTTTCAATACGAGCAGTGTAGTCAAGCTATTGAGCGGGATTCGTACTGGCGTAAGAGTTGTCCATATTAATGCACAGAGTCTGGCTAAAAAATTAGATGAGTTTAGGGACCTTTTTGTGACTTCCGATGTTGACGTTATATGTGTACCTGAGACATAGTTTGTAAATGACTCTTGTTACTTGCCAATTGTTTGTGAAGGATATGTTGTGCATCGTGCCGACCGTGTAGGGCATGCAGGGTGTGTCATTTATGTTAAGAGGAGACTTAGATGCAGGCTTACTTGCAGGCATCCACCGGAAAGTTCAGTAGAATATATATTTTGAGAAGTCGAGAGTCGGGAACAACACACGGAAGTCCTTGTAGGGGGTGCATATAGACCAAATCGAACCAAATTTCTGTACCTGCTTTCTCCAGACATGACTTAATTTTTATGACGTTTGACTTTAATAACGAGTGTAGTGAATTTAAAATTAAATAAAGGTACTTTAAGAATATTAACTATGACGAACTGACTCAGGAACTAACTTTCTGCTACTGGACACCTATAAATAACTCGCTCTCCGCTGACATTAAAGTTGACTATTTATATAGTTATATAAACTACTAATATGATAAATGTGTGTAGCTTAAAGAAAAGAAGACTAAACCGTCTCAATCACGCTGGTTAAACAATGACATAAAACGACATATTCGTCTGCGAGATCATGCGTATATTTGGTGGAAGCGATACAAAACTAGTAGTCTACAAAAGAATTTTAAGGAGCTTAGGAGTATTGTATCAAACCACATTAGTGCTGTCAAGTGCAATTACATCTCGCCAAACCTGGAAGAACCTCAGAGATTTAGGAATAAGAATAAGCATACCGCAATTAAAGACTGATATTGTCGTGCGTAAGCTCAACAACCAATTCGCTAATATAGTACCTGAAGCTACTAACAACGTTTATCTTAATTCTGTGTCCATCAGTAATAATAGTTTTAGTTTCATGTGTATTCGTCCTTGCGATGTATTAGCCAGTGTGTTTCAAATCAAATCTGACACCGAAGGTCTGGACAGCATTAATCCCAAATTTTTTAGAAATATTTTGAATTCAATAGTCGGACATATAACACACATTTTTAATACTGTTTTTACCACCTCTGTCTTTCCTGTGAAATGGAAAAAAGCTAAGATTCATTCCAGTCCAAAACCCAATGACGACCTAAGAACAATATTCATTCTGCCTGTTTTGTCAAAAGCTTTCGAAAACCTGATGGCTAATCAAATATGTATACTTAGATACTAAAGCACTACTATGTCAAAAGCAATCAGGTTTTAGGAAATCCAGAAGCTGTACTACAGCTATCCTCAAGATAAACGAGGACATACGTTCTCAAAAAGACAATAATAAATAGATTCTCTTAGTTCTATTAGATCACACAAAGGCATTTGTATGTTTTCACAAAACTTAACAAACTATTAAATTTTGACGATACTGCCTCTAAACTAGTTAACTCATATCTAACCGAGCGAGTACAAGCTGTGGTATCTGGCATTTTCAAATCAAGCTATCTTCCAATTAAACGTGGTGTTCCTCAGAGGTCCGTCCTGGGTCCTTGTTGTTTTCTGTTTATGTTAATGATCTCCCGAGTGTCATTTCCAATTGTGAAGTCCATATGTACGCAGATGATGTACAGATTTATGTTAGTCGGCCGTTAAATCAAATAAGCTAATGTATTGATGTTTGTAATATGAATCTTGACAATATAGAATTATGGGCAAAAGATAATGGCTTAAGTATAAGCCCAAAGAAATCTAAGTGTATAGTCATCTATAAAAAAGTTATTGATACCGACCAATTGCCTTATTTGCACATTAGTGGATGCCCTGTTGAGTATGTCCATACAGCTGCTAATTTAGGGATACATTTTAATTATCTGCTAACTTAAAGCAACCATATATCCATTGCAACTGGTAAAACCTATGGACAGCTCAGGCAGTTGGCTGAATCAAAAGCTTTTCTGCCCATACAAATAAAGCTACTAATTCCAAAAATTTACCTAATTCCCTTCTATTGCGTCGAGTTTTTTGGCCATTGTAACGCAACTGACATGCGTAAACTCAGGGTTGCGTTTAGTGCAATTGCTCGATATGTCTTTAACCGTAGACGCTATCACCACATCACAACATACGCCTTGATTAAGGAGCCTTCCTACCTGTACGAAAAACTACAATTTGGCACTTCTAAGCCCACAAATAATATGAAATGCCCAATAATTAAACTATCAAGTTCCGAAAAACACTTCTTCAAAAAGGCTGCTCGTTTATGGAACGATCTGCCACATGAATTAAAGACTATCAGATTAAGTGACACCTACAGACATTAGATTCAAATTAACTTAAACAATTAGTAATTAGATTTTAAGATAACTATATACTAACTATAAAATAATAATAATAATAAAAATTATATTCAAATCAAGTACAAAACATATAGTGACTACCACATTAAATATAGTAGAAAGTAAAATTAATAAATAAATTGAAATTGAAAAACTGAATGAGAAACAACTCTATTTGTTTGGATATAATTTTGATTGGTATGAAACAGTTAAGACACTGACGATGAGATTAAAGCGACTCTGTTATATAAGTTAACACGCACAAGTCAAAATGTGCCGATCAGGCTTTTAGACCGGACGCGATGGCAACAAAGTCGCAGACGGAATCTGACACCCACATGCCAGCGCTGAGTGACCGCTGCAAAAACGGTCACGAGGCGCCGAGTCAGCATTCTGTTGCCGGTTCTTCCGCGAGCCATGGACTATGCCCCGGCTCTGCCGCGGGCCATGGTAGCCGGGTAGCATAAATTATCAATTTTTAACAGAAGCTCAAGTGCTCAGTAGAGCAAATATTAACATTGAATGAAGTCTACTTATATCATAATAACGGGATTTGTTTACTTATATTTTTATTTATTTATTTATTGTCAACTAAGAACACTCGACACAATTAAAACGATTATAAAGAATTTAAAAATAATAATACAAATTAAATTTTTTTAAATATAAAGAATTAAAATTAAATTTTGATTTTAATTTATAATTTAAATTAGCTGGGATAAATATAAGAAAAAATGTTAAAAAAATTGATTGGGAAAACCCAGAAAAACCCAATCAGACCAAAAATAATAAAAAGCAAAAAGTTAGTAATAATTAGTAGACAAAAATGGTTAACTACGAGCTAAAACAGTTAAAATTGAGTTTTTAACTATGGGAAAAGAGGACACTGAATTGATTACTCGAGAAAGTCTGTTGCAATTTGCACAGAGTACTTGGAAAGGTTCATGCAAAGAATAGTTGTTAGCACAACGGGTGAGAGTTAGTGGAACAAAATTACGCGGAGGTCTACAAGGAACAGAAAAGTTAATTTGGCTCATCAACATAGAGGAGTCTATTTCACCATTTAAAAATTTTACTACGAACATTACACCAAGCATAATACGACGGTTTAATAGAGAAGGAAGGTTTATTAAAAGGAGTCTGCTAGCGTAAGGTGGTAAGTCAATGCCAGAAACTTATCTAAAGCTAACTTATCTAAACTTATCTAAAATACCGATTCAAGTCAAATCTGATGAATAGGGTATTGTGAATACCAAACACAAGACCCATATTCAAGAACAAGACAAGTATAAAGTGTCTTAGTGGCATAAGGGTCATCAAATTCCTTTGACCATCGCTTGGTGAAACCAAGAACTTGAATAGCCTTATTAACAGTTAGAGTGATGTGATTGTCGAATTTTAATTTATGATCAAGGCAAAGAAAAAGATTTATGTTTAGTATTTACAAAATTATAAAACTGTCTAGGATCCTGAGCAAAATGCAGCTTAAACCGAAACAGATAATCTTTATACCATTGCGAATTATGCGTAATGAAATTAGATCTAGCGATCATATATTGAGAAAAATCAGAAGGATTTCCGGATCAATTAAACTTTTTAGAATATCTTGACTTCAAGTGAGACCAGTCTGTTTGATACAGAAGAAAATTAAGTTTAACAAAATCTGTTTTACGAAAGCAACGTTCTCTCGCCGCTGGATTAGTAGCAGTGTGCTCAATGCTAGGCAGTTCTGAGATACGGACAGCTCATGTAGTCCATCAATAAAATAGTTAGAACAAGAAGACACCGAATTATTAAATTTAGAAGACCAAACAACCTCAGGCAAATTGAAGTCTCCACATATAAAGAGACAGTCACTATCCGAAAGCAAAGTGGATACAAAATTAAAAGAGGAAAGATGAGAATTATAGATAAATATATCAGATTGTGGTGGGATGTGATCTTGCATCAAATAACAAAAATAGAAAATTTTTCAAATAGTATTTTAATACATTTAAATTCAATATCAAAAGGGCAAGGAGATAAAATTTGTTCTGACATAAGGTCCGAATTTATAGCAATAAGAACACCGCCACCTCTACGTGTAACACGATCACATATATAAGAAATAAAATTATTATTAAAAAAAAAATTGAGCAATTAGAAATTTCTGGCTTTAGCAAGGTTTCAGTAAAGACAAGAATATTAGATTCAAAGCTAGACTATCTAGACAAAGTTTTGAAATTTTAATATTAAGCTCTCTTACGTTCGGATAGGTTAGTAGAATAGAAGATATTAGTTTTTTACATTAGTGTTAGAAAATGAGAGTACTAGTACAGGATGACTAACATTCTGAAGAGAAATTGGCAAATTCTGAACACGATTTCTAGGCCTAAATTGGTGAACAATCATATGTGGCGGCCAAAATTTTGGATCACAAATGATTGCAAACGAATCATGGGGAACACTAATTTTGAACGAAGCCAATTCACGGGGACTTGAAAAATTAAATTTAGAAATAGAGACGCTAGCTGAAGATTTACTAGCTATAAACGATGCTATAGATTCACAAGTGGTGTCTGGCGATAGCCTAGACACAAACACCTGCTTGCGCGGGGCAACAACAGAAAGAGAAGGGACTGGTACAGTCGATACAGAAGTTGAGATATTCAAGGATTCTTCGTAACGACCAGAAGCCGCGCTTATAGCCGAGCTTCTGGTCAGAGAAGGTCCAGAAATAGGGGCAGAAGAAATAACATAGGGATATGGGGAAGGACTAACTGGTCTAGTAACAGGGGCTGTAGGGATAACAAGGGGGGATGGTGAAGGAGAAACAGGTCCAGAGACTGGGACAGTAGATGGAGAAGGAGAAACGGGTCCAGAAACAGGTTCAGTAGAGGCAATAAAAAGAGATGGGGACGGAGAACTTAAAGGATAATTAGCAGGGGAAGGCGAAAGTGAGACATCAAGGTACTGCGGGGCTGCTAGAAGAGTCGAAAGTGGCAGGGAAGAGGAAGAGGGCAATAAACAGGGAACATCCGAATATTGTTACTCCAGCCGGCCGGCGCTTGGGTGGACTCTCAAATTTAAAATTATTCAACTAATCAAAGCTCAAGTCAATATCACTACAAAGAAGTTTAGAAACTTTATTTAACTTATCAAATTGATTTCTAATCGAGTTATACATTCGAGAGAAATCAAATTGTTTGACAATGCATACTGGGCAAGACCATGTTAAACCACCATGGCCTTTTTTAACCTTGGTAGAAAGCTTTTCACACTCTCGGCCCGAAATCCCAGCACATTTAGCATGCATAATGTTACTGCACAACCAACAAAAAACATAATGCGGTGGTGCAGCATCATCAGTACGCTTAAATGTGCAAGATTCTTTGCAGCACATCGACATATTTCCTACAGGGGTGTTTACTACAGGGATGTTGAAATTGGGCACAAACAACTATTGGAAGAGCAAAAAACAACAAGAACAACTTGCACGATCTAAAATCAAAACAAGCAATAACAAAAACAGGCAAAAGAAAATTGAAAAGCAAAATCAAGAGTAAAAAGAGCAATTTGTGTGAGCGCAAGCAACAACAAACACACACACGAAAAGTCAGAGCGACAAAGAATAAGAAAAAGAGCAAACTGTATTGTGAGCGTAAGCGACAGCAAACACACACACCCACTAACGAAAATTAGAACGCCAAAAATAAGAAAAAAACAAAACAGGCAATAACAACAAGCACTGAAGAAACGTCGCGTTAGTAAATAACAAATTTAAACACTTTATTATACACAACTAACAACAATTACACCAAAGATGAAATGTGATATTAAAAAAAACACAAAAGAAATCTAAATGAAATCATGCAATTTAAATCACAATAATATTATTAAATACGCAAAATAAACGCAAAGTATTAGAGCACAGATAAAACTCGTCGATCAACACATAAGCTATAGACGAGACTGACATTCTTATATACTTAAATAATTTTACATATAAATTGAAACTGAGTGAACTTATATATCTCGTACTTTCTCCCTTTGTAAATAAGATGGTTAATTTTAATTCGACTTTTCCATCTTTGTCATTGAGGTATGGCTCCATTTTTTCACCAAAGACTGTTTTTCTTAGTTTACAAATTCTGATCGCATATTAGTATCATTTAGCGTTCCAAAGAAAGCCTGAAAGTAAATTGAATATATTAATATGTTGTTGTCTTTATAATATCCTGTACATTCCATTATACAATGCGACTTCTACACTTTTAAATGTGAGCAGGTAGTTGTCTGGTTATAAACTAAGTATTCTCACTTATGACAGTTAATGGGTTGGAGTCGATAAAAGGCTTGATAGCGTATAAGCCTTGAGTGTTGGTTACTTTTACAGAACATGATTAGACATGAAAAAACAGCTTATGAATTTAGAAAAAACTCAAACCCTTATATATATATATTATTATATACACACAAGCAATAATATTCAAATACGATGGGACATGTTTGACACTTTGTCTGCCTATGGACAGACGGACAAATATCATACGGACGGACGGACGAATAGACAGACGGATATTTCACAAACCCAATAGACTCTTTCTTATGTTTTTATTTTTAAAAAAAATTAAAAAAAAAATAGTATAAAACAAGTAAGAATACTCTAGTCGAGTGTGCCCGACTACGAGACTCCCTGCCCCCAACTTGCATTTCAAGCAGTTCAGCGGCAACACAAGCAAGCAGCGTACTCAACTTGCACAGTGCATGTCAAACTGTTGTTTCTGCCTGCTGAGACAGTGGAAATAGATTCTTCCATAACTTTGGTGCTATTTATCCGATCGTGTTGAAATTCACACATCCGAAAGACATTGATTAAACATACATGTGTACCAAAAATTAAAGCTTTATCTTTAAAATTGTGGCTGTGGGAGTCTTTTGCGATTTGCGGTGGTGCGGGGGGATGCATCCGAAATTTGAAATAAACTTGATCTGCGTATGGTATACAGGAATCTACATGCCAAGTTTGGTGTCTCTAGCTCTTGTGGTCGCCGAGATCTGTGTGTTCATACGGACAGACAGACAGACAGACGGACATGGCTAGATCGTCACGGCTGTTGATGCTGATCAAGAATATATATAGTTTATATAGTCGGAAATGCTTCCTTCTGCCTAGAAAAAAAAAGAAAAGAAGAGGAAAAAAAGGAGAAGGATCAGTAGTAGAGACAAGGGCAGTCGACCTCGGCAAGCAGTGCTTGGGGAGGTGGCGCCACCTGTTGAGTACTGCTTGCAGGTGACGTCACCTGTTGAGCAGTGCTTCCAACTGCACTACTTTATTAACTTAGACATATTCGGCTAACAGTATCTCGCAATTTTAGACAATGGTGCCAATAAGAGTGTAATAGACGGAAATCTTGCAAAGCACTTACTGTTGGAAAATGTTAAGTTTAATAAGTTTAAAAAAAGAGTTCAGACTGCAGACGGACCGAAACAAAATGTTGAAGGTATAATAAGATTGGTATTCCATCACAATAATAATAAGATTGGTCCAGTGGTTGAGAAGGAGAAGACGTCAGTCTTCTCCAATGGTTATTTATTGAATGCTCGCTTAGAGTTAGAGCTGTCCACCATGAAGCAGTGAGCAGCCGTTTTACATACATTTAAGACTTATTATATATAGCAAGAGAGTCAGAGAGAGTCATGCGCGCACATATGTATACATAGCGACGGTCAAGCGTGAGAACGCTGACTTAGCTATTTGGGCGGTCGTTGATATCAAGTACGGATCATATTACGTCTGCACTTGAATATGCGCAGAGGGCACTTAGCGTTAAGCGCGCTGCGACAAAGTCGCTGTTATGTTTATGTATGCATTCTGTTGGCATAACAACAAAGTGTTGCAGCCTTATTCATATGTATGTATATATGTATGTACGCATGCTACATCTCCCTCCTTTAAAAAAATAACGTAATTTATGTAGTTATTTTAAGTATTAATGTTAATAATTTTTTTTTTTTTGTGTTTTTTTTTTTTGAATTTTTTTTGTTTATATTATTTTAATATAAAAAATTTTGTTAATATGTAAGTGTAAATGTATATGTTTTAAAACTATGTGTATTTAGAAAAAAAAAATATATGTATGTGTTAGTAATTTATTTCAATCGTTGTCTCTTTTTATATAAAAAAAAAAAGAATTTTTCTTTCTTTTTGAGTTTCCTTTTCTTAAATTCCATTTTCCTTTTATTGTTTTGTATTATTTTGTTCGAACAGTTTTCTTTGTTTATATTAAAGTTTTCAATTCAATTATTATAAAGTTTTAATCTATCCTTATGTACTTTTTGTTCTTTCTTTTTAGTATCCCTAATTATTATATTATCGTTATTTTCTAACTTTTCTACTGTATAGGGTCCTAAATAAGTTGGATCTAACTTATGTCCTGTTTCATTCTTAAGTAGTACTTTATCTCCTACCGATATATCTATGTTTATTACTTTTTTATCATATAATTCCTTATTCTTTCTCTTATTTTCTTCTAACATAATTCTAGCTCTTTTATATGCTATTTCTAATCTATATTTACTTTCTTTAGCATAATCATCTATATTATATAAAGGTTCTATGGTATCTGTGTTATTAAAATGTTTTAATAAATTGTTTGTTTTACCGAAAACAAGTTCATATGGACAATAGTCATGTGCCATAGATGGGGTTGTGTTGAAACAGTAAACAAAATATTGGATCCATACGTCCCAATCAGTTTTATCAACCGATATATATGAACGTATGTATTCATTAAAAGTTCTGTGACTTCTTTCGACTGTTCCAACTGTCTGGTGGTGGTGTGCAGTTGATGTTATGTTATTTATTTGTAAATACTTGCACAAATCATTTATTATAGAATTTTTGTATTCTGTTCCCATGTCCGTAATGAACGTCTTCATTGGACCGTACTTCAGAATAAAATTCTCAAAAATCGCTTTTGCTACTGTGTTAGCACTTTTGTTTGGAATTGGAATCGCGACTAGATATTTGGTCAGATCACAAATTAATGTGACTGCGTATTCATTTCCATTTTCAGACTTGGGTAGTGGACCAATGGTGTCTACTATAACCCTGTCGAAAGCGTGTATTGGCGTATCAGTTATTGTTAAAGGAGTTTTTATATTTCTTGTCACTTTTGATTTTTGGCATTTTGGACATTTTCGTATGTACTCAGTAATATCTCGAGTCATACCTTTCCAATAATAGTGTCTTTTGACCTTGGCCAAGGTTTTTAAGATGCCTGTGTGACCTCCTTGTATTGGATCATCATGGAATGTAGACAATAGAGCTTCTTTTTCTTTTATTGTTTCTATTTGGGTCACCGGGTTGAGTAGCGCTACTCTCAATGAAATTAATATTTTATTGCCCATATTTTTGAAATTATCGATTGAAACGTGTTCAAAGATATTTTCCCACGGTGCCACTTTGAGTTGGCTGATTTTATTTATACCGGCTTGCGTTTCAAGCCTTTGGAAAAATTGACCTAAGTCAAGAGTTCCATTAGTATATAAATCGCTAACATCATATCTTGCAGTAATTTTCTTACCATGTTTAAAAAAACATAGCATGTTTTTTACATGCAAGGTCACTACTTTACGTAATTCATCATTGTTAATGACTTTATATACGTTGGGCTTTGAAGCTTTTTCTATAGATTGCCGTGGCAATTCTATTTTTTCTTTTCCTGCGCAGGAATTTTGTCTACTTTGATATCTTGTAGTGACTTTCTTTATTGATCCATTTATTTGTTGTAGCTGTTGAATGGTTATTCTTGATAACGCATCCGCTACAAAATTGTCTTTACCCTTCAGATATTCGACTGTAAAATTATACTCCTCTAATTCAAGTCTCATACGCGTTAGCTTTGAGCTTGGATTTACCATTGAGAACAAATATGTTAATGGTCTGTGATCTGTTTTGACATTAAAGTGTCTTCCATAAATATATGGTCTGAAATAAGTTATTGCCCAATGAATTGCTGCCAATTCTTGTTCTGTTGTGCTTTTATTACTTTCACCCTTAGTAAACGATCTTGATGCATAAGCAACTGGAAGTTGGAGTCCATTTTTGTTTTGAGTTAAAACTGCTCCACATGCTTGTTTACTTGCATCTGTTATTATGCAAAATTCTTTGCTGAAATCTGGGTATTGTAATAAATTTGGGTTTATTAGTGCCGATTTGAGATGTTCGAAAGCATGCTGGCAATCAGCTGTCCATTCGAATTTTACATCTTTTTTACATAATCTTGATATGTGACGAGAATATTCGGCAAAATTTTTGATAAAGCGTCTATAGTAGTTGCAGAATGCAACGAATCGTCTAGCGCTGTCCGCATCATGTGGAACTGGGTAATTTTTAATGACGTCGTATTTTTTGTCGTCAGGCAAGATTCCTTTATCCGTGCATTTGTGTCCCAAAAATGTGACTTCATGCATGAAAAATGAACATTTTTCAGGATGTAATTTAAGATTGTATTTCCTACATTTCTCAAAAACATCTGTTAAGTTTTTGAGCATATGTGTTTCGGAACAACCAATGACTATTAAATCATCCATATAAAGGAAAGCTTGAGAAGGTTCTAATCCAGAAAATGCTATAGTCATCATTCTCTGGAAAGAATTTGGCGCTATTTTTAAACCGAATGGCAATCGCGTGAAGCGATACGAGCCATTGCTTGTTGAGAAAGACGTTATATCTCTTGAACTTTTTTCGAGTTCAATTTGATGAAATCCTGACATTAAATCAAGACATGAAAAGTATTTTGCTCTTCCTAGTTGATCCAAAATGTCATCAATTCTAGGGAGCGGGAATTTATCCGACAACAGTTTTTTATTAACTTGACGATAGTCAATTACTAATCGCCATTTTTTCTTGTCAGAACCTGGAAGAGATTTCTTCGGAACTAACAAAAGTGGGCTGTTATAAGGGGATACAGACGGTTCGACTATTTTATTGTCGATTAATTTTTGTACTTGTACTTGTATCTCATCTATTTGACTTTGAGGGTTTCTATAATTTTTTATGTAGACTGGTTCATCATCCTTCAATCTTAGCTTTTGTTTGTAGAAGTTATTGGTAGCGATTGATTCGGTTTCGAGTCCGAATACGTCACTATACTGGGTGCATAAGTTGGTCAATTCGTTTTTGAATTGTGGTGGAAAATTTTTAGCTAATTGAGATAAGACAGTTTTTTCTCTATTTTCTGGATTGTTTTGAACTATGTCGTAGTTCGAAAGTGGTTCATATGACAAATTTTTAATATCTACTACTTGATCGGTACTGGTCGTATTCAGTAATCGGACAAATGCATTTTTGGTTGTTGCAACTGTGTTTGCAACATAAATGCCTTCTTTAATTTCCTGGTTTGGAATTAGTACACTATCTTCATCTGATGATAGGTGAATTTTTCTGACTACTTGGGATCTTGCTGGTAGTACAATGGAATTATTACCAGAACTGTATGTTATTGGAACATAAATTGGGAAATTTAGATTATTTGGTCTCATTATGAGCCAATCTTCATTTGGTTTGAAATCTAACCGGCAATTGAATTTCTTAATGAAGTCAATGCCTATTATTCCATCACAAGGTATTGCGAAATGCAAATCTACTAAGTGAAAATCGTGTGGAATTATGTATTTACCTGTCTGTATCTCTATTGAAATCAGTCCTTTAGACTGTATTATGTCTTGGCCTATGCCTTGAATATTGATCTTCTTATTTATTTGGATATCATGAAAGATATCAGAATTTTCCTTTAACAGAGATATGTCTGCACCAGTATCTATTAAAAATACAAGTTTTTTATTTGTCTTCACATTGAAAAAGTTTACGAATATATTCAAACTAAGATTGATGGTATGAACCGCATAATTTTCTACTGCCGAGTATCTGAGGGTTGTTGAGAGTTTCCCTGGTTGTTCTGGGTTACTCTAACATTGTTTGAATTGGTATTATTTTGGTTGTTTCCACCTCGGTTGGAATTGTTGTTTCCATTTCCTCGGCCTCGGCCTCGGTAATTGTTGTTTTGATAACCGTAGTTATTATTTCCTCTGTTTTGGTAGTTACCATTGCCTCTACCACGATAGTTACCACGATTGTTACTACCGCGGTAGTTGTTATTTCCTCTTTTAGAGTACATCACTGTATTCACGCTACCAGTAAGTCTTGTACTAGTACGGATGTATGCACTAACGGCAGCATCCATGGTAGTGAAAATACCAGACTCCATGACGGTTTTAACACTTTCGTGACTAGTTTTACTAATCATTGTGTTAACGGCTTCTGTAGTGCTGAGCGTGTCAGCATTTTCAGATGGTATGCCTTGGTCAATATAAGCAGCTTCAAGAAGCTGTCGCAGATTTTCTAGTTCAGTTGTGAACTGAGTGGCTGTTTTGCCTTTCTGCGTTAAAGTGTCCATTTTTGCCTTTATGTTGGCGGGTGTTTCACCGACAACTACGGCTTTTAATTTTGCTATAATTCCATCTATTGTGGTTTCATTTTTTATTTTATTGAGGGTTGTGCCCGTTATTTTTGATTTAATCAACTCTATGGCAATTTCCTCATAATTTCCCTTTGTTAAGTTGACAAGTCTTAGTGCCGTTAAGAATTTTTCAAGACGGGTTTTCTTTCCGTCGAATTCTGGGACTGCTTGTGCAATTTCCCTAATATATGCCCTCTGGGCTGCGGCTATGTCGTCAGGCATTGTACGGCTATTATCAGTACTTTCTTCACTTTCAGATAAAATATCTTTAGAATCCAGTGTGATAACAGCAGGGATTGTTAGATTTGTCAAATCTTCTTCTTCTAATTGAATATCCTCAGTCTGAACTTCATGGTTTTCACCAAGTTCCAACTTTACAGGTGTATTCAAAATAGAAGGTATTGTTAAAGTTAAATTATGCTTTTCTTTAACTGTTTTGATATTATTTCTCAGTCTTATCAGCAACCTTGACGTTTCTGACCAATGTTTATTGGTTAATACATCTTTATGCTGATATATCAATAATCGAACTTCGTTAAAGCTGTCGATCAATGTTATGGAGTTCTTATTAACTGTATCTATATGCGTTTGTCTATTTTGTGTTAGACATTTATACGCTTTATCAAATATCGTTTTAAAATTTTGGATTCGCTCAGAAAGTTCTGACCAATCCATAATATAGAAAAGCTACTTTGTTTTTCAAAATTATTCTGGGGTTTTTTTTTTTTTTTTTTTTTTTTTATTTATTTAGTTTAATTTGTATCTTATAGCTATTATGTTATTGTCAATTATGGTTAATCATTGTTGTTTGTGCTGCAAATTTAAGTTTTGTCCAAATCATTTGCTTGGCTCATGAATCTTTTCTTTAGGCATTTGTTATGCAGTTTATATATTTTATAAAAACAATTTGCACACATTATAACAACTATGATTACCAGTAATATATTTGTTAATTCCAAGTCTGTGTTGTTTGATTCAACTTTATTTATAACGTTAGCAGTGGAATCCACTGACTTAACGTCTACTAATCCCATTTTGGGATTCTGTTCTGAATTATTATTTGATTCAATTAAAAAATCTTCGGAAAATTTACTTATTGCATTACTTTTCATAAATTGGAAATTTTTTTCCTGCCTATGGCTTTAATTGAATTCAAAAAAATTTTTTTTTTTTTTTTTTTTTTTTTTTTTTTTTTTAAAATTTAAAATTTATTTGGAATTTAAGATTCGGATTAATTTGTATGCTACTGGGTAATTTACCCAGTGCCTGAGACGTGTACAAATTTTTTTTTTTACATAGCAACTTGCCTAGTGTTTTAGTTTGGCTTTATGGGCCTCACTTCTGATTGGGCGAAAGATATTACGCTCAATTTTTACAATTTGTTTTTATAATAATATATATATATAGGTATTTTAAAATTATTGTTGGTGTCTGCTGCTGTTCCTGTTCTTTCCCGTCAGCTGGTCGTCACCAGTATGGTTGCGCTGACGTTCCCATCGAAGGCGCAAGGGGCGGGGGTGCCTCTCGCGCTTGTTGATTTCTCAGCTGCTGTTGTCCTGGGCCTATGGGCTCAGGCGGAACCGGTGCCGGTCTTCGCACAGGTTAATGCCTTGCCAGGCAAGTCGATCTGCAGTATGGGCTGTCCAGAGGTCCAGGGCAGTCTCTTGGGCATTGCTCGACGTACTTAGGCACTTCGCTTTTGGGAGGTGGTGAGGTTATAGTATTGTCATTAATAACCTTGATATTTTTAATATTCACTGAGTGAGCATGTGGTGTAGGGTTTTCTTTTATTTGTTTCAGCTGTTGCTGATAAAAATCAAGCATGGCCTGTAGCCTTATTGTTGCTTTCCACGGTGTGTTGGCCTTTGGTGAATATAATTGCCACTTAATGTGAGCAATTTCTTTATTCAATTTTTTAACGCGACCACCGCGACCCATAACACTCACTAAACTCTACTCACTCAGCTTTATTTTGTTAATTTTTTGTGTTCCGCCTCTGCCATATAGTAGTTCCGCCTTTGATTGTTGTCGTTGCCTCCTTCGTCCTCTTCAATAGTTATAGTTTATTATTTTTTTTTTGTTGTTGCAGCCCGGTGAAATCCGTCCTGTCACGGTCGCCATATAATAAGATTGGTATTCCATCACAATAATAATAAGATTGGTCCAGTGGTTGAGAAGGAGAAGACGTCAGTCTTCTCCAATGGTTATTTATTGAATGCTCGCTTAGAGTTAGAGCTGTCCACCATGAAGCAGTGAGCAGCCGTTTTACATACATTTAAGACTTATTATATATAGCAAGAGAGTCAGAGAGAGTCATGCGCGCACATATGTATACATAGCGACGGTCAAGCGTGAGAACGCTGACTTAGCTATTTGGGCGGTCGTTGATATCAAGTACGGATCATATTACGTCTGCACTTGAATATGCGCAGAGGGCACTTAGCGTTAAGCGCGCTGCGACAAAGTCGCTGTTATGTTTATGTATGCATTCTGTTGGCATAACAACAAAGTGTTGCAGCCTTATTCATATGTATGTATATATGTATGTACGCATGCTACAAGGCACGATTGTTGTTCATTTGGATCAAATCAAAGTTGCAATTCGTGATAGATTTGTTTCCTTCCTTTGAAAGAGACGGCCTGGGTAAAACAACGTTACTAGAGCATGCAATCGATACAACGAATGCAAAGCCAATAAAGCAAAGGTTTTATCCATTGTCTCCTGCAAAGGAAAAGCTGTTATGCGCTGAAGTCGATCGCATAATCGAACTAAGTGTGATTAAAGAAGCCTGGCAAAGTACGCCTTTGCTTAGATGTTCGAAAACTTATTGCGGTTACTACAACGCACGCGTATTCGATGCCAATCCTGGATGGATTGCTGAGTCGTCTACCGCCAGTAAAGATGCGTTTTGGCAGATTTGCTTAGATGAACAATCGTGATCCAAAACGGCATTTACCATTCCGAATAGGCTGTTATACCGGTTCAGTCGTATGCCTTTTGGTTTGACAAACGCGCCTCAAACCATGTGTCGCCTCATTTATCTCGTCATTCCGTATAGGTTTAAGTCGTTCGTCCTTGTTTATTTAGACGATTAGTACTGTTATCAAGTTTCGAGGAACACCTCATACACATTGCAGAAGTTGCTACGCAATTGCGCAAGGCCGGATTGACGATTAACGTACAGAAAAGTGAATTTTGTTTAAGAAAGGTCAACTATCTCGGATATGTAGTGGGTGAAGGGTCACTCCACATCAATCCCGGTAAAATTCAAGCTGTTCAGGAATTTCCCGTTCCAAAATCACGAAAGCAGCTTAGGAGATTTTTGGAGATGACTTGTTAGTACCAGCGTTTAATCTCACAGTATTCAACAGTATTTTTTCCTCTAACGGAACTACTGCGTAACAAATCGTTTGAGTGGAATGAACAAGCTCAAATCGGATTTGATCGTGCTAAATGTGAACTTTGTTCCGCCCCGTTTCAAACTCATGCCAATTATGAGAAGCCATTCATAGTTCAATGCGATGCTTCCTTACATGGAGTGGGAGCCGTATTACCGCAATGCGATGTCTGGTAGCGAGCATCCTAACGCATATATATCGAAAAAATGTAATAAAGCTCAATTCACTGTAACTGAGCTGGAGTGTCTGGCAGTGCTGCTAGCGATAAGAAAATTTCGCATGTATGAACATCGAGGGACACTAGCTTAAAGTTGTTACCAACCACGCAAGTCTGCGTTGGTTAATGAACCAATCTGACCTTAGCGGAAGATTAGCCAGATGGGCGATTAAGCTGCAAGGATTTCAGTTTGAAATAGAACACCGCAAGGGAAATGAAAATATTGTAGCCGACGCCATCTCGTGTTGTTTCGAAGACGCTGAGTAAGTTGCAGCATTGGAGCAGCAGAATACTGTGAGCAAAAATATAGAGTTCGAACCTTACGTTTACCAGATTTTTAAATAATTGACGAGTATCTATATTATTGTCCTAGTTTTCCATTCGGCGATTCCAAGACAACAAATGATAATTGGAAGTTAGTAGTTCCTGCAGAATTTCGGAAAAGAGTGATACGTGCAGCGCACGATCAACCCAATGCAGCGGATTGCGAGATAGCTAATGGGCCTCTTCGACGCTGCATCTAAGTTGTACAACCCTTGTGTTGTTATTGATATTATCCCGAGCGCTCGTACGCCTTTGTGAGCGATAGTGTTGCGTTTTGTCGGGTTGTACGTTTGCCAATTAAAGTTTATTTTGGGAAAAAAAGACAAAATTATTATTTTTTATTGGGTAAATAAGATAAATAATTAAAATAATAAGCAATAACAACATGACGCATTATATATTTTAATTTATATTACTTTTTCTGTGATATAGCGCGAATGTAGAAATAGTTACATAGCCGAAGTAACATTTGATATTTTTGCAAAGTTGCATGAACTTCGTGAAGCGCGCACGACGGCGATCGACAGCGTACAAGGGCTCACGAAGGCATACGAGCGCTCTGGTAACAGTAAAACACGAGGATGTACAACTTTGATGCAGCGTCTAAGGGGCCCATAAGTATTTGGAGTACATTCGACGTTGATTTTTCTGGTCGAAAATGGTAGTCGACATCGTCAACAGTGAGCTATACAAACGACATAGTATCCAACCCGAGCACTCAAGCATTCCATGGGAAATCAAATAACTAGTGAAAGACGATTTCAGCGACTCTATGTATTATAGAACCCTTTCCGCGCAACAAAAACGGTTTCATAGAAATTTTCATCATTCTGGCTCATTTTCAAAATTTACTTTTCTAAAAGCCATAAAGAAATTCACGTCCAAGATAATTATTCAGATTTTAAAAGATGAGATATTTCTATGCCATGGAGTTCCTGAAATTGTTGTGAGCGACAATGGCACACAATTAAAGGGCAACGAATTTGCCGTCTTTCAAGCCAAGTATAGAGTGCAACACGTTTGTACAGGAGCGTATGCGCCACAGTCTAATGCAGCGGAAAGATTAAATCGCCCTATTTACGCTGCGCTCAGAGCATATGTGCGTTCTGATCATCGTGAGTGTAATATTTTTCTCAGCATCACTAATTACTCACCCAGAACAATATGTTCATCAGTCGATAGGCACACCTCCCTATTTTGTAGTCTAGAGACTACACTATAACTCGCTCATTTGATGTTGGCGAAGAAGTGACCAAAATAAATTTCCTTCTTAGCAATCTAGCAGCTGGCTTTAACGCAAAATTGTCAAACGTCGGTGTGTTAAAGCTCGTGTAACGGAAAAAGGTGGTAAAACTTTGTATCAATTGGAAGATTTAAACTGAAAGCCGTTGGGAACTTTCAACGCAAAAGATCTCTAGTGATCACGCATCCTTTTCCATCTTTTATCTGAGCCTGTTCAACTTATTTCAAACCTGTGATTGTGGGGTGCTTTCAGTCGACATTGATTTTATTTCTCAATTTTTAATATATTTGAATTTTCAACCGCCAGAATGTGTTTTTCTTAATTTGAATTTTCGTCCGCCAAAATTAATTTTTGGGTGCATCTGGCAACTCCCGTAATGATAGCCCGCATTCGAAAGAAGAGGCCCTATTAGAAACAGCTGATGTCGCCTAATTGACAATCGATCGAAAATCGATAAATTTTTTGTGACATACCTAATCTACAAGTTTTGGGCTTAAATATAGCCATCCGCTAACCGAAGCCAGCCGATAACTTTGAACAAAGAACGGTTAGCGGCGGTGCGCTGCTATTTTCGTGAAAAGTGAAATATTTGTATACATTCAATTTAACTTTAATTCAGTTTAAATAATATTGTGAAAATTATTAAACTGTTAATATCTTCTCAGTGACATACACTAGTTGGCTTAGCGTTACGGCACCTACCCGTTTGGCGCTCCTGGCACTAAAGTGTGTATTGCCACACCCGTCTTTGTTTTTCAACACGCGCTCCTTGCCACTCAACACTCGAACGCTCAGAGCACCCTGCGGCAGTGCATTTCCCCACGCGACGGTATATTTCACCACCCGCGAGATATTCTCTATGCCCGTGCCTATGTGCTCTTGTGTATAATTTGACCCAGGTAATGTTATGCAATCGTACTTTAATCTCTAGCGTTAATAGTGTTTTCGAGAATAGGATAGCTAGAGCTACTTCAACCAATAGGGTGACCCTTTTCTTGCCACAACATCAACCAGCGTTGGCAGCATCAACCAGCGTTGGCAACATTAACCAGCGTTGGCAACATTAAACAGCGAGTCCGTTGAACAATAGCAAGTCTACTCAACTGCGAATTGCCGCAACACAACAGCAAGTCTGCACAACAACAACAGTCTTTTGCAACAGCGACAACAACAAGAAGCTTTTGCAACAGCAATAAGTAGCTTTCTCAATAGCTCCAACAACAACAAGATTCATATTGTTGTCGCTGCAGCTAATTTGTGTATATACTAGTTAGTCCTTATTAAAAATGTATTAAAAACTGGTATGGTATGTATGTGTTTCTGATATCTTGATTTTCAGTTGCTTTACATTTTACATTACACCCACACAGCTCATCAGTTTGCAGGCCTGTCAACAACGGTTATAATCAGCTATTTTGGAAGTACGGCATAGCCGACCTAATCTACAACAAATCCACATATTATCATAAACACATTATATTCATACTATATACTACCAAATCGACCATAACGTACTTTATTGAAAAATACAAGATCACTAAGAGTAACTCGGAATTTCTATTAGCCTTTATTTTGTTATCGATTAAATAGTATTGCGAAATGTTAAGCGCTAGCTGTACATTTTTCTGTAAGATTGTGAGAATGCAAGGCAGCAGGACAAAACCGTGACGCCCTAGGAGATGCCCGTGTAAAAATCAGGCAATTTTAACATAGGCCTGGACTGGGAAAAAGAGTACTTCTCAATTGCGGAAAACATACCTTAAAGCCACAAAAAAAAAAACGTTGTTTTGGAGTTATTGGATCTCTCTAGTGGGTTTTGTTTTTATACTCTTTTTTTAACTTTTTTGAAAAAAAAGGAAAAAAGAGTATATTGGGTTTGTGAAATGTCCGTCCGTCCGTCTGTCTGTCCGTCTGTCCGTCTGTATGAACGCAGGTTTTTTCCACAGTTTTGAAGCTAGAGCAACCAAACTTGGTATACATGTTGGTATATACCATAGGCAGACAAAGTGTCAAGATCTCCCCCCCACCCCCACCCCTTCCCCCACAAACCGCAAAAACCTATATCTTCCACAGTTTTATAGCTAGAGTAACCAAATTTGGCACAAGGGCTACTTATCACATCCTTCATTGATCTGGCAAAAAAAAATTCGGCCACGCCCACCCCCGCCCCCACAAATAGGCAAAGTCTGTATCTCCCCCACCCCTTTAGCTACAATCACCAAATTTTGCAGGTTGAATTCTGTTGCCCTATTTAATAGATTGGATAAAAATATTTTTGCCACGCCCACCCCCGCCCTTGCAATCAAGCAATGTTTGTTTCTCCCAAACCTGTAGAACAGGCCCAACCAAATTTTAATTGATGGCAAAACTTTAAAGATTTGAGCAGAAATTCAATTGCCACGCCCACTGACTCCGCAAAGGGTGCATCCGACTGCAACGTTCTTACTTGTTTTAAATGAGGTGATTAATTTTATTTAAAATATAATTAAATGTGTCAATCTGAGTGTATATTCAAAAAATGTTTGTGTGTCCATCGTTAACTCTCCAAAAGTACCACAATTAACTCTATTTAAATATTTTGTGCACCAACATTTTTATTCCCTTTTCGCATTGAAAATGGGAAAAGGCGAGTTACAAAGTACTGCAAATGTATGTAACAGGTAGATGGAGGTATTTCCGACCACACTAAGTACAAAAATTCTTGATCAGCATCAACAGTCGAGTCGATCAAGCAACGTCCGTCTGTCTGTCTGCCCGCCCGTATGAACACACAGATCTCGGAGACTATAAGAGCTAGAGACACCAAACTTGGCCTGCAGGTTCCTGTATACCATACGCAGATCAAGTTTATGCGCTTTTTGTACTGTTTCGGAGGAGGCAGCCCAGGTTCTTGCTGGAGTGGCTCCGCTGGACTTGCAAGCAGAGGAGACCAGAAGTCAGGGACCCGAGAAATTGCGTCGGCAGGCAACTCAGTAGAAGTGGCAGGAGAACTGGAGAGCTACTACCAACGGCAGCTGGACAATAACGTTGATCCCGGACTTACGGCCGTGGGTGAGTGGAAAGTACGGAAAAATCGACTTTTACATTACGCAGTTAATGACGGGACACGAGTGCTTCAAATCCTATTTATATGGGTTTAAGCACGAGACGGATCCGTTTTGCACGCACGTCCAAGATTCTCTGCTGAACGGTAGCTCTTCCCGTTGTGTAGTCTAAGTATTGGGAGACCATTTATAGTCAATGACATTTTATACATCCTACTTAGCTCGCAAAACAATTGGCTTGCAGTAAGCAACATGTGAGCAGAGAGCATAAAATCTTTTCGTCGAGTTAAAAGACAGCGCAACTCGAATTCAAACTCAACACGAGATACTAGATGAGGCTTTTTCGGATACACCCGACTGCGATGCACTCCTTTTTCGCCTCTTTCTGGAGTAAGAAGTGCACGTGGCAATTGTATTTTTGCGGAAATCTTTCAAGTTTTGCCATCAATTTAAGATTGGTTGGGCCTGTTCTACAGGTTTGTGAGAAAAAAACTTTGCTCGATGCCAAGGACGGAGGTGGACGTGGCGAAATTATTTTAATCCAATCTATTTAGTAGGGCAACAGAATTCAGAGATTTTAACACTTTGTCTGCCTATGGTATATATCTACACGTACACCAAGTTTGGTTGCTCTAGTTTCAAAACTGTGGATGAAACTGTAACGAACTTTTGGCTTAACCAGGCTTATCTCGGTCGGCTCGAGATTCGACCTCAACAAGTTTATAAACTGAGGACTGTAGTAGGAACACTTATTTATTTTGTTTAAATATATATTTCTTATTGGCTCCAGGCCGTCTATGTTTAGTGATTGATATTTTAGTGGGAGGTCCTTGCCGATGTCCTTGAGGACTGGTCACTCTTGAAATCCACCCGGCGTCCTAGCTGGGCTGATCGCTTCCGAAAATCCTCCTGCCGCCTGGCCTGGGTGAGTTAGATCCGGTGGGGATCTGGTTGGACCGCTTGAATATCCTCGTGGATATACTGGATGGCGCTAGGCCCTACTGGATTCTGAGCTGGCGCTAAGAAAACTTGCGGTGACTCTTAGCAAACGCTAAAAAAAGAATTGATGACTCTTAGCTCACGCTAAGAAAGGCTTCGAGGACTCTTAGCAAACGCTAAGAAAGGAATTGGTGACTCTTAGCTAACGCTAAGAAAGAATTTACACATTGTTGTTTGTTTTTTTGTTTTGTATACTCTTTTTTTAATTTTTTTGGAAAAAAAAGAAAAGTCCGTCCGTCCGTCCGACCGTCTGTCCGTATGAACGCAGGTTTTTTCCACAATTTTGCAGCTTGAGCAACCAAACTTGGTATACATGTATATGTATGGTATATACCATAGGCAGACAAAGTGTCATGATCTCCCCCCACCTGCAACCCTTATCTAACAAACCGCCAAAACCTATATCTTCCACAGTTTTATAGCTAGAGTAACCAAATTTAGCACAAGGACTACTTATCACATTCTTGATTGATCTGAATAAAAAAATTTTAGCCACGCCCACCCCCGCCCCCACAAATTAGCAAAGTCTGTATCTCCCACACTGCCCTATTTAATAGATTGGATAACAATAATTTTGTCACGCCCACCCCCGCCCTTGCAAGCGAAAAAAAGAGTAAAGCGCAGTCTGGTGCATCCGACTGCAACGTTCTTACTTGTTTTTTTTTAAATTTTAATTTATATTATAAGGTTGACGTGGACGGTTTTCGTTGTTCGATTTCTGGATAGTCGCACCTCATATACCAAGGTGGAATGCTGTCGGGCCACGGAAGCCGGTCCAATCCAGTCGATCTGTAGCTTCGGGCATTGCCCGACTTTGCGAGTCGGTGAGTAGAGCCAAACTGCGTCTCCAATTACGAAGGTGATTGGATGCGCCCGTAGATCAAAACATTCTTTGTTGACAGAGGCAGTGGCTCTCAACTGTTCGCGAGCAACTTGATGTCTCTGGCGGAGTCCTTCCTGCAAGTTTTCCACAAAAGAAGGATAGCTATAGGGGTCAGGTGACGGCCGGCCATACATAAGCTCAATCGGTAGGCGAAGTTCTCGACACAGCATCAGTCGAAACGGCGAGAAGCCCGTGGCTTCGTGAGGTGCCGCGCGATAAGCCCATAGTGCTAGTGGCAGCAATTGGTCTCAGTCTCGTTGATCGGTGTCGACGAACTTGGCCAGGTAGTCCAAGAGTGTCCTATTAAAGCGCTCCACCATGCCGTTGGACTGAGGCTGCAGCGGAGCTGTGCGAGTCTTCTCCACTCCTAGAGTTTGTAGGCAAGGCTTGAAAACTTTGGATTCAAAATTGCGACACTGATCCGAGTGCAATAAAAACGGGGCGCCATAACGGCAGAACACCTCCTGTAGAGTGCTCGGGCTACGGTTTCTGCGGTTTGATTAGGTAGTTTGATACACTCTGGCCACTTGGTAAAGTAACACATTATTACGGCGATGTGTCGATTACCGAGAGCGGTTGTAGGTAGTGGGCCTAGAATGTCAGTCGCCAATCGCTCAAATGGTGCGCCGGTGGTTGCATACGGCCCACCGTGCGGCGAGATGGGCATTTCCGAGCGTTGCACTCTGTGCATCACGCGCACAAAATGGTAATGTCGGCGCTTTGCCCAATCCAATAATAACGCTTTTGTACCTTGGCCGTGGTCTTCTTGATGCCGAAGTGACCGCCGGTGGTCGAGTTGTGGGCGCTACGTAGTGTTTCTTCCTGTAGGGATCAGGAGACTATAGCCACCACGTCGTCTGTCTTATTCCTCATCATCAGCACGCCGTCGTCCAAGTACAAGTCGTCGAACATATGCCTATATGCTTTGGTCTCGGGGCTTTCGCCTAAAATGGTACACTTGGAGGGCTGTTCTACCTTGCTCAACCAAGACATCACCACGGCTAGGGTCGTGTCATCTTTTTGCCGTTGGGCGTAGTCATCTGCCTGAATTTCAGGGTCGCCGCGAGAGTCCGTCATTCCCGTCATTCCCGTGCTGCTTGCCGTTGCGGTGCAAAATTTCCATGTCGTCTAGGTAGCTTAGGGCCGATTTCCAGGTCAAACCGGCGAAAAGGCCGTCCATCAGTCGTTCAAAGGTAGCGGGCGCGTTTGTGAGACCAAACGGCATGTCATTAAATTCAACAGGCCCGCAGATTCCGGGTCCATTTCTACTTGCCAGTACCCACTCTGCAGATCCATGGTTGAGAACCAACAGGCGCCATGCAGTGTGGTTAGAATATCGTCTATCTTCGGCAATGTATAGGAATCTTTTACCATGGCATCTTTAAAGCGGAGGTAATATACGCAGAATCTAGTCGATCAATCCTTTTTCCGCACCAACACTACTGAAGGAGGGACGAATTACGTTTCGTGACAGCATGTCCCAGACGAGTTGTTCGACTTAAGCCTTGCGTGACAGTGCGATGCGACGAGATGGTTGCTTGATGGGCCGTGCTTGGCCCGTGTCAATGCAATGTCGTGACAGACTCGTGAGACCGGTATCCTCGGAGTGATGCGCGAACGCATCTTCGTAGCCGTTCAGTAGATGTAGGAATTGGGTTCGAAGATCGGCGGGTTAATCCGAACGTTGCGTGGTTATACTCCAATCGATTGGCTTTTGTTTGGCGGCACCATCGGCCTCTGGAGTCCCGCGCAGCTCATAGGCTTCTAACTGGCTCTGGGTCCTCAACGCGAGCAAATGACATTCTTGCGAACCTGGTGCTTCGATGTGAGGTGCGTGTAGCCGTACTGAGCCCCACGAGAATTGGAGTTGTAGCGTCTTTAAATTTTCTTTGGCTTGGTGCTGCAGCAAAAAGTCAAGACCCAATAGACTGGGAGTGCTGTTTTCAACTTCGCTAATTCAGAAATGCAGAAGTTCGTGTTGCAGTAGCTGCCCGGCTACATCGAGACTAGCGGTGACGATGTTATTAATATTAATGATGAGGAGGTAACCAATTTGTACGTTGACCTCACTCAGCGTCCATTTACTTTAAGCGCTGTCAATAAGTACTTAAAATATAATTTGTTACTCATTTCTTAATTTATTTTCATATTTTATTCATTTTAATTTTTTCTTCTATCATTTTAAATACATTTTTTACTCCCTGTTCCCATTAAAAATGGAAAAAATGGAGCTATGAAGTACTGCAAATGTGTGTAACAGGCAAAAGGAAGCATTTCCGACGATATAAAGTATATATATTCTTGATCAGCATCAACAGCCGAGACGAACTAGACATTTCCGTCTGTCTGTCCGTCTGTCTGTCTGTATGAACGCGTCGATCTCAAAGACTATAAGAGCTAGAGACACCAAACTTGGCATGCAGGTTCCTGTATATCATACGCAGATCAAGTTTATTTAAAATTTCGGATGCACCTCCCCGCACTCTCGCAATCGCAAAAAACTCCCACAGCCACAATTTTAAAGATACAGCTTTGATTTTTGGTACACATGTATGTTTAATCAATGTCTTTCAGATGTGTAAATTACAACACGATCGGATAAATAGCACCAAAGTTATGGAAGAGCTTATCTCAGCAGGCAGAAACAACAGTTTGACATGCACTGTGCAAGTTGAGTACGCTTTTTGCTTGTGTAGCCGCTGAACTGCTTGAAATGCAAGTTGGGAGCAGGGAGTCTCGTAGTCGGGCACACTCGACTAGAGTATTCTTACTTGTTTTTCATTCCGTTTATTTTGTTTTTGCCCCACTGCAATTGCAATGGCACACAAAACCTCTTTCGACATGTTTGAATGTTTAAAGAGCACTATGACGCTTAAGCTTTTGATCGACAATGTGTTGACAATCGACAATCAACACGTACATGCAGTGATCGCGATCATGGTCGAGGTGTATGGCCCGCATAATGCAGTTGAAGTTGTAGCTGAAAATTAGCTCTGAGCATATATTTAATTTTAAACTTATATTTATATCAATGTTTATGTCTATGTTTATTGTTCGGGCAGCACCTTACTAATTTAGAATATACATCAATTCATTATCAGTAATCTTTTATCATTAACAATGTGTATCTAAAATTTGCATTATTATGACCATTGTACTTGTTGGTATGCATACATATAGTATGCTCATTAATCTCATTTGCTCTCAGTTGCAAATGTGCTCTTAGAATTCACACTGAATTTGTACTTATTGTATAGAATACTTTGTTAACCCAAAAATCAAAAGAAGTTGGAAATAAATCTGCAACCAATCTTGTTCTGATTGAACGTTAATTATTTTCTGACCCAACATTTTGGCGACCGTGACAGGACGGAATTGTCTGGCAAAAGACAGTATGTTCACGTGTTATAAAACTTGTAGAGCGGATAGATTAATGTTTTTAAACATTAACAATACTAGCGTGGGTGCTAGTCAATAACTACCCAAATATATTGGCGCGGGTGCTAATCATCAATTACCCAAATTGTCGCTGCCGCACACTCATCACAAGTTCGGAGCAAGCAGTACACAGATCTATACTACCAGAGGAAGGCAAGTTAGCATCAACATCAAACCGGCGTGGGACTGCGAAAGGCATTGTCACCAGCCGCAACATTTGAAGAGCAAATTCTGCATTGGATATAGTCGTCGGTGGAACATTAGGAATCATAGCCACCAATCGCCTCCACGCGCATCATCGCTGGAAAAGGTGAACTCAAGGTTAGCTGTCGCCGTCTTTCTCGACCACGCAGATCATTAGAATCGATTAAATTACACACACACACATACGTAACAATTCATCTGCATTGGTCTAACACATGCAAACTTGTACAGTTGTACACGTCTCAAATTTCTTATGCACAGGTTTTCGCCACTATTCCACTCAATAAATTGACTCGTTGAACATCGATATATTTGAGTATTTTTGCATAATGTCGCTAGACAAAGAAGGAGATAAATAAGTGTCACTTAATCAGCAACGCCTAATATTAAGAAGGCATTTGGAAACTCTTAGGGAGAAAATTCAGAAAGAAGTGAATGAAGCCAGTGTTCAGGTTTTAAAATGTAGATTGCAGCTGCTGGAAACCAATTTTAACTTACAACTTAGCCAGGTCGAGCTGCAAATTGAAAATATTCAATCATCAAGAGAGAGATCAAGAGCGTGCAGAACTTGAAGAGTTGTATATTGCATCGAAGGCACCCTTACTAAATCGAAAAGGAAACACGCATGGCGAGAAATTTGAAGAATCAAGCCTGTTAAATGCATCTATGTTCGCAGGTGCACAACAGAATCGACTTCCTCCACTCAAATTGCCAACATTTGGCGGCAAATATGGTGAGTATAAGCGATTTTTGACGTCATTTGAGAATATTGTGCATAACGAGACATCGATACCTGTAGTTGACAAGTTCAATTACTTACTCAGCTGCTTGTCTGGACCAGCACTCAGTACGATACAGTCATTTGATGTCACCGAAGTAAACTACCCAAAGGCAATTATACAGTTGAAAACTAGATATGACAAAGAGGGTTTTATTTTTTTTGGAGTACATCACACGTCGCGGTTCGTCGCTTCGAACAATCTTAGACACAGCATAAGCATTACGTAGCTCACTTCTATCTTTGGGATCAGAAGCTGAAATAATGAATAGTATTATTATGCAACTTATTTTATCAAAAGTCGATGCAAACGCGAAGCTAGCTTATGATGAAAGCCAGGATTATGAGACATCATCCAAAGTGGAAAGATTGTTACAAAACATTAAGCAAGCACTGCCAATTCTTAGAAAGCCAAGGGAACCACTTGCCAGGTGATCATAAACGGGAGCAGAGGGCCGGCTGCACACAACGAAAGGCGTATATCAATACACAACCCAGCTGCCAGCACTGTCGTGAAGGCTGGCAGATCCCAGAGGCAATCGAGTTAGTAGACCCGTTGCTCCATAAACCGCAAAAGATCGACTTGCTAATAAGCACACAAGAATTCTTTGATTTGCTGCATGGAGACAAAATGTCATTAGGAGAGGGGCTGCCATGCTTAGTTAAGACAGCATTAGGATGGATAGTCGGTGGCAAATTGAACGAGCCTGGACAAAAGCAGGTACCAGTAGTCACATGCAGTTTATTCAGATCTCACTCTTCAGATCAAACCTTAAAAAGGTTCTGGAAAATCAAGGAATTTAGCCAAGGAAGCCCTGGTCAACCTTGAATGTGAGAAGCACTACGAGAGTCATACCAAAACACTGGAGAATGGTCGCATTCAAGATCGACTGCCATTTAAAGATTCGCCAGAAACGTCAATGCAGAACCAAGTTTTTTTTATGTTAGAACGACGACTTAATCGAAATAGTCAGCTGAAAGAAATGTATAGGGCATTTATGTCAGAATATCTCAAACCGGATCACATGAGTTCAGTTGATGCCATTGATTACTCCGCTCCGTTCTTTGTAATCCTTCATCACAGCATACTGAGACCTTAGAGCAGTACGACAAAGCTGCGAGTCGTGTTCGACGCATCGGCACGAACTACATCCAACCGGTCACTGAACGAAGTCCTTATGGTTGGACCCAAGGTTCAGCAAGACTTCTCACTGGACATACAGCGGCCAGGAAATGAAATTTAAGCTGGAAGAGCAGGACACTTGGCATGTCTTGGAAGCCTCAGCCAGATAGTTTATGTTATAGATATAACACTGCAGTTATGAATATACCCACGAAACGTTACATTTTATCTGTTTCAGCGAGTACATAATACCTTCTTGGACTGCTTAGTCCAATCATAATCAGATGCAAAATCCTACTTCAAGAGCTCTCGATTATGCGTAGTGGCTGGCTTTGAAACGGATAGAAGCAGACTTACAACAGTTGCAATTTATTGAAATTCCCAGATATGTTTATTCATCATGAACGCATTCATGTGAGGTGCATGGATTCTCCGATGCATCGCAACGACCGTATGGATGTTGCATTTACATTCGCGCTAATGTAAATGAAAGGATTGTAACAACACTGCTCATTGCCAAATCAAAAGTTGCACCGATTAAGGCCCAGTTTGGAGTTATGTGCAGCTGTTCTTTTGTGCAATACTTGGGAGAAGATTCGCGGCAATTTAAGTCAGTACGCTAACAAAACTTACATGAATTCCGCAACACTCACTTGTTTTGTCGCAAACCGGGTAGCAGATCTACAAATAAAGTCAAAAAGAGTAACGTGGAAGCAAGTACCAGGAAAACATAATCCTGCTGACATCGTGTCGCGTGGATGCAGCACGCAGGAGATCACACAATCTATTTGGTTTACAGGACCAAATTTCTTATATCATCAACCTTCTGAATGCTCACAGTCCAATGTGGATTTCGCACCGGAGATTAATCCTGTCTGTTTGGAGAAGCGCAATGCACTTTCGTTGAAATGCAGCAACAGTGGGACGGCAAACCAACTTTTTTCGGATGTCATCGAAGGATATTCATCATACCGTCGACTTTTACGCATATAATAATAAAAGCACGCTTGATCGAAATATGTTGGAAAAGCATGCAGCACGGCTTCCACCAACAGAGCTGCAAGACACATTTTATCGAATAATTTCTAATATACAGGAAGATGTTTAAAAGGTGGAAATCGATAATCTAAAGGCAAACAAATTTTTAAGGCCAGAGCAGCAAAATCTCACACCGTTTTTAGATGAGCTTTGCAAACTAATTAGAACGATTGTCATCATGTGAGTTGGCAGGCGATTGGCAAAGGATCATCGGTTCACAAAGCTATATGTGGAATATCTTCATCTCAAACACTTGGACGCAGGACCAAAAGTACTGGTGGGAGTCCTTCGATAATCAAAAGTGGTGCGCAACTGTGTCCACTGCTTTCATTACAAGCCAAGGCAGCTTTAACAAATAATGGATGCTCTACCTGCAGATCACTTTCGTGAAAGGCGACCGTAATAATTTTGTACTTTGCTTGAAACGTTTAATAGGTCGTCGAAGAATTCCACTGCGCATCTACTACGATAACGCTACATACTTTGTAGGTGCAAAGTCTCAGCTCAACGACTTCAAGAAGCAGGTCTTCAGCCAGCAAGCAGTCAGCAACATGGAGCAAGTTGGCAGTGACATCGGCTTCGAGTTCAAATTCATCCCTCCTAGAGCTCCACATTTTGATGGACTCTGGGAAGCGTCGATGAAGTCATGAAGGCTCTGTTACTAAAGACGATGGCCTATTCAAATCTTACGTTCGAGGAGCTACAAACAGTGCACTATGGTCCAGATTTCGTTTATTTTGGCATAAAGTCCAAAAATTGAGTTACATGGTTCAAACTTTGCACATTTTTTTGTTATGGCATTAATAATGTGTGAAAAAAAAATTGGGCCGTTGCGACCACGCCCACGCTTGCCGCCCCTGCAAACAGATTGATAGTAGATTTAGAATAAATATATATTATCTCCTGTTTTATTTAATTACTTAATTATTTTTTAAATGAAATTTTCTTCTTCATCCAATTCAATATTATAATTCATCGTCATCAGAATCGGACTGCAGATCGTTTTCATTTTCAGCTGTTGACGGAAGTTCCAAAAGACTTAATACCTCCTGTGAGAAGGGTTTTTTTTTATTTTTTCTTTCTCTTTCCTTTAGAGAAAGACTCGACAATAATGGATCCGAGGAATCTAAGGCTCTGTGAAACATGTCAGTTATAGTATTGAGCCGACTATTTTTCCTTGAATGCGATAATCTATCTTTCTTGTAAATTTTGTTGCGTGCTTCAGAAGCATTTTCGCCTAAGCATCCTAGTGGAACCAAGCTCGAATTATTAATCTGGTAACCGTGAACCAATATTTTATGAATTGTTGGTGACATCGGATACCATGGGTAGCTACGCATATATAATAAAATAGTTGTTTCATAAAATGAGCGAAATTTTTCCGAATTTATATAATAATTGGAAGAAATGGCGATTAAAATGGCGTGAAATTTATTTAAAAGATCTTCGCTGAAGTTGGTAATAGATGCTAGTAGTTTAGTCTTGGCAAAAGCTCTCCTAGCCGTATTACCATCATTGCTATTGCTATAATATCCATTCTGCTTTGGCATGCTTATCCGAAGACCCATTTCGTTCCAAAACTTTTCTTGAACATATTTTTTCCGTTCGCTCATTTCAATCTTATCATCACCTTTTATATGCCATTTTTTTATTTCAATTTTATATGAAATGTTCAAGACAAATTCTAAAAACCGGATCCAGGCATGCAATGGACTTACTGCAAACTGCAAAGCTCCAGGCTTTGGGACAAACAGTTCAGAATTGAAATCTGTTATTTCTTATATTTTTGTTGGAGTGACACCACAGATTGGACAACATTAAGTAGATTTAGTTGCAGTTAAAACGTTTAGCACTTTGCCATCAATAAGTGTCATATGCATTTCATACGTTACTGTTATATCACGATTTTCATTCAATTTATAAACAGAAAGTTTGAGATTATTAATTTGAGAATCTAAAAGGTTCTTTTCCATCATTATGTGGGCCGTAGTTTCTTTTACTAGTTCAATTTTCAGAGGTCTGCAAAATCGTATAGACTGCGGTGTTCTATTATTCCATATGCTGTGATCAAAAGAGTCTATTATTTGTATGGGTAACAAAAATGGACTGATCTGAAAGTTGTTCGCCAGGTCTTTCGGTAACGAACTTCTGCTTGTATATGGAATGACCCGTTGAACCATCAAATCCATAGCTGCATATTAGTTTAATGTCAGAACTGTTTGGAAACTGATTTAAAACATCGGCTTGCATTTTAATATTTCTGTGAGCAGTATGATCCAAAAGGCTTTGTAATGATACTTGGGCGGCCGTTTCCGTTACTTTTATATCTACAGGACGGCATTGTAATTTAGATTCCATTAGTAGACTATAGGTTGGATAAATGTTACTGTGGCGACTTTTATTCATAAGTCTAGTGTTCATGTATTGCTGTTTTGTAAGAGAATTTTCCAGGAGGTAAGCCAAAGCTTCATCGGGTGTAATTGGAATGGGTTTTTGTATATCAAATTGCTTTCTCGATTCAGTTGAGTATTCGGGTGTTGTTATGGTTTTTTTAAGTACAAAAGCCGTGTCCTTCTTGCTTTGTTTCCTTGCAGAGACTGCTGCAGCATGTGCAAGAAGATTTGTGTCACAATTATTTTCATTTGCGAGCTCAGATGCCAATTTCCTTTTTAATCTTGTACCCGCATTCGTGTAAGATAAGGTTGGACGTCCCATTTGCTGTGGTGTCTTGCAGGTATCATCGATAGTAATTGATATTTTAGACGCCAACCATACAGTATGCTTAGACATGAACCGTTCAAGCATGTAGTTACATTTGGGAAGATATTTATGAATGTAATTATTAAAATAACTGATTTTTTTGTCTATTTCCTTTATTTTGTTGGATTCCAAAGTGTTTTTATTAATTTTGGTGTATATCCAATCTGATACACATTGAATTTTTCGATTGTTGCTGCGCCATATTTCGATAAGTTCGCTGTGACCAAACTCAAACGTGCCTATATATTACCAAAATAAGAGAAAAGGGGGACGAACGGGGATGAGTTTTTGGTTTGCGGCTAAAGACAACACTCACAAGTACAATCTGGACCAATTAGTTGCTTTCGGCATGGAACTGCTTATAGGTTATGTTTCACGAAACACGTAGAACGCATGATAGTTTTCTAAAAAAATTCACATAAATTGGACATTACACAACACTAAATCCCTAGGACTACACAAAAAATAACAATATACATTAAATAGTGCATACCTTGAAGATTATTTTCCATAATTTAGGTGAATTTTCTGGACCAATTTAACGAGTGTGGCACAATGCAAAGCAACTTAATATTTTGGCGCAAATTTCTATTCGGAAATCAGCTGATCGCTAGCTCACTTTTAAAAGCTCTCAAAAAGCTTTGGTGGCGGTTTTAAAGCTTTTAATTAAAATTTTTATAATGTATGATGAATTTACTTTAAGATTAAAATGCTAAAAAAACAACGATATATTAACATCGGAAAATCGACTTTATGCCAAAATAAACGAAATCTGGACCATAGTGCAGTGGTTAAAGAAGTCGAGGCAATATTGAATTCTCGACCGATATCACAGCCATCTGACAACCGAAATGACGGTGAGGCTCAGACGCCAGCACATCTGTAAATTGGATCTTCGCTAGTCGCCGTACCCGAGCCGCAGGTGGATGGCACAAAGGTGACAAATCTCACAAAATGGCAGCAGGTTACGTACCTCCAGCAACGTTTTTAGGACATCTGGAGACGTGACTACTTGCACACGTTACAGCAAGGCTCAAAGTGGCTGAAGCCACAACTCAATATTCAACCGAAGCAGATGGTAATCGTGCAAGAAGACAATCTTCCGCCCCAAAGATGGCTACAACGCGATTCCAGGGACTGATGGGCGAGTACGTGTGATCGACATCCAGACAAAAAGGGGCATCATACGACGACCCGTTCAAAAAGTGGCACCGCTTCCCATCGAACCAAATCATTGAAATAGTCTCCAACCTTTCAATGGGGGGAGAATGTTCGAGCAGCACCCATTATAATCATTTATCATTAACAATGGATATCTAAAATTTGCATTATTATGACCATTGTACTTGTTGGTATGCATACATACAGTACGCTCATTAATCTCATTTGCTCTCAGTTGCAAATGTGCTCTTAGAATTCACACTGAAGTGGTACTTATTGTATAGAATAATTGTGAAACCAAAAATCAAAAGAAATTGGACATAAAGCTGCAACCAAGACAGTTGATTCTGGTTCTAATTGAGCATTTATTATTTTCTAACCCAACATTTTAATTTTATACTTCTATTTATATCAATGTTTATGTATATTTTAATGTTTAAGTAATGTCCTTAATGTAAATGTCTGTATTGATTTGATGAAAATTTTAGGAAACAAATTTTCGTATACTTAGTGTGGGCTTCTGAACAATTTTTGTAAGTTCTAAGATGTAACAATTTGTTTCAATACGAGCAGTGTAGTCAAGCTATTGAGCGGGATTCGTACTGGCGTAAGAGTTGTCCATATTAATGCACAGAGTCTGGCTAAAAAATTAGATGAGTTTAGGGACCTTTTTGTGACTTCCGATGTTGACGTTATATGTGTACCTGAGACATAGTTTGTAAATGACTCTTGTTACTTGCCAATTGTTTGTGAAGGATATGTTGTGCATCGTGCCGACCGTGTAGGGCATGCAGGGTGTGTCATTTATGTTAAGAGGAGACTTAGATGCAGGCTTACTTGCAGGCATCCACCGGAAAGTTCAGTAGAATATATATTTTGAGAAGTCGAGAGTCGGGAACAACACACGGAAGTCCTTGTAGGGGGTGCATATAGACCAAATCGAACCAAATTTCTGTACCTGCTTTCTCCAGACATGACTTAATTTTTATGACGTTTGACTTTAATAACGAGTGTAGTGAATTTAAAATTAAATAAAGGTACTTTAAGAATATTAACTATGACGAACTGACTCAGGAACTAACTTTCTGCTACTGGACACCTATAAATAACTCGCTCTCCGCTGACATTAAAGTTGACTATTTATATAGTTATATAAACTACTAATATGATAAATGTGTGTAGCTTAAAGAAAAGAAGACTAAACCGTCTCAATCACGCTGGTTAAACAATGACATAAAACGACATATTCGTCTGCGAGATCATGCGTATATTTGGTGGAAGCGATACAAAACTAGTAGTCTACAAAAGAATTTTAAGGAGCTTAGGAGTATTGTATCAAACCACATTAGTGCTGTCAAGTGCAATTACATCTCGCCAAACCTGGAAGAACCTCAGAGATTTAGGAATAAGAATAAGCATACCGCAATTAAAGACTGATATTGACGTGCGTAAGCTCAACAACCAATTCGCTAATATAGTACCTGAAGCTACTAACAACGTTTATCTTAATTCTGTGTCCATCAGTAATAATAGTTTTAGTTTCATGTGTATTCGTCCTTGCGATGTATTAGCCAGTGTGTTTCAAATCAAATCTGACACCGAAGGTCTGGACAGCATGAATCCCAAATTTTTTAGAAATATTTTGAATTCAATAGTCGGACATATAACACACATTTTTAATACTGTTTTTACCACCTCTGTCTTTCCTGTGAAATGGAAAAAAGCTAAGATTCATTCCAGTCCAAAACCCAATGACGACCTAAGAACAATATTCATTCTGCCTGTTTTGTCAAAAGCTTTCGAAAACCTGATGGCTAATCAAATATGTATACTTAGATACTAAAGCACTACTAAGTCAAAAGCAATCAGGTTTTAGGAAATCCAGAAGCTGTACTACAGCTATCCTCAAGATAAGCGAGGACATACGTTCTCAAAAAGACAATAATAAATAGATTCTCTTAGTTCTATTAGATCACACAAAGGCATTTGTATGTTTTCACAAAACTTAACAAACTATTAAATTTTGACGATACTGCCTCTAAACTAGTTAACTCATATCTAACCGAGCGAGTACAAGCTGTGGTATCTGGCATTTTCAAGTCAAGCTATCTTCCAATTAAACGTGGTGTTCCTCAGAGGTCCGTCCTGGGTCCTTGTTGTTTTCTGTTTATGTTAATGATCTCCCGAGTGTCATTTCCAATTGTGAAGTCCATATGTACGCAGATGATGTACAGATTTATGTTAGTCGGCCGTTAAATCAAATAAGCTAATGTATTGATGGTTGTAATATGAATCTTGACAATATAGAATTATGGGCAAAAGATAATGGCTTAAGTATAAGCCCAAAGAAATCTAAGTGTATAGTCATCTATAAAAAAGTTATTGATACCGACCAATTGCCTTATTTGCACATTAGTGGATGCCCTGTTGAGTATGTCCATACAGCTGCTAATTTAGGGATACATTTTAATTATCTGCTAACTTAAAGCAACCATATATCCATTGCAACTGGTAAAACCTATGGACAGCTCAGGCAGTTGGCTGAATCAAAAGCTTTTCTGCCCATACAAATAAAGCTACTAATTCCAAAAATTTACCTAATTCCCTTCTATTGCGTCGAGTTTTTTGGCCATTGTAACGCAACTGACATGCGTAAACTCAGGGTTGCGTTTAGTGCAATTGCTCGATATGTCTTTAACCGTAGACGCTATCACCACATCACAACATACGCCTTGATTAAGGAGCCTTCCTACCTGTACGAAAAACTACAATTTGGCACTTCTAAGCCCACAAATAATATGAAATGCCCAATAATTAAACTATCAAGTTCCGAAAAACACTTCTTCAAAAAGGCTGCTCGTTTATGGAACGATCTGCCACATGAATTAAAGACTATCAGATTAAGTGACACCTACAGACATTAGATTCAAATTAACTTAAACAATTAGTAATTAGATTTTAAGATAACTATATACTAACTATAAAATAATAATAATAATAAAAATTATATTCAAATCAAGTACAAAACATATAGTGACTACCACATTAAATATAGTAGAAAGTAAAATTAATAAATAAATTGAAATTGAAAAACTGAATGAGAAACAACTCTATTTGTTTGGATATAATTTTGATTGGTATGAAACAGTTAAGACACTGACGATGAGATTAAAGCGACTCTGTTATATAAGTTAACACGCACAAGTCAAAATGTGCCGATCAGGCTTTTAGACCGGACGCGATGGCAACAAAGTCGCAGACGGAATCTGACACCCACATGCCAGCGCTGAGTGACCGCTGCAAAAACGGTCACGAGGCGCCGAGTCAGCATTCTGTTGCCGGTTCTTCCGCGAGCCATGGACTATGCCCCGGCTCTGCCGCGGGCCATGGTAGCCGGGTAGCATAAATTATCAATTTTTAACAGAAGCTCAAGTGCTCAGTAGAGCAAATATTAACATTGAATGAAGTCTACTTATATCATAATAACGGGATTTGTTTACTTATATTTTTATTTATTTATTTATTGTCAACTAAGAACACTCGACACAATTAAAACGATTATAAAGAATTTAAAAATAATAATACAAATTAAATTTTTTTAAATATAAAGAATTAAAATTAAATTTTGATTTTAATTTATAATTTAAATTAGCTGGGATAAATATAAGAAAAAATGTTAAAAAAAATTGATTGGGAAAACCCAGAAAAACCCAATCAGACCAAAAATAATAAAAAGCAAAAAGTTAGTAATAATTAGTAGACAAAAATGGTTAACTACGAGCTAAAACAGTTAAAATTGAGTTTTTAACTATGGGAAAAGAGGACACTGAATTGATTACTCGAGAAAGTCTGTTGCAATTTGCACAGAGTACTTGGAAAGGTTCATGCAAAGAATAGTTGTTAGCACAACGGGTGAGAGTTAGTGGAACAAAATTACGCGGAGGTCTACAAGGAACAGAAAAGTTAATTTGGCTCATCAACATAGAGGAGTCTATTTCACCATTTAAAAATTTTACTACGAACATTACACCAAGCATAATACGACGGTTTAATAGAGAAGGAAGGTTTATTAAAAGGAGTCTGCTAGCGTAAGGTGGTAAGTCAATGCCAGAAACTTATCTAAAGCTAACTTATCTAAACTTATCTAAAATACCGATTCAAGTCAAATCTGATGAATAGGGTATTGTGAATACCAAACACAAGACCCATATTCAAGAACAAGACAAGTATAAAGTGTCTTAGTGGCATAGGGGCATCAAATTCCTTTGACCATCGCTTGGTGAAACCAAGAACTTGAATAGCCTTATTAACAGTTAGAGTGATGTGATTGTCGAATTTTAATTTATGATCAAGGCAAAGAAAAAGATTTATGTTTAGTATTTACAAAATTATAAAACTGTCTAGGATCCTGAGCAAAATGCAGCTTAAACCGAAACAGATAATCTTTATACCATTGCGAATTATGCGTAATGAAATTAGATCTAGCGATCATATATTGAGAAAAATCAGAAGGATTTCCGGATCAATTAAACTTTTTAGAATATCTTGACTTCAAGTGAGACCAGTCTGTTTGATACAGAAGAAAATTAAGTTTAACAAAATCTGTTTTACGAAAGCAACGTTCTCTCGCCGCTGGATTAGTAGCAGTGTGCTCAATGCTAGGCAGTTCTGAGATAAGGACAGCTCATGTAGTCCATCAATAAAATAGTTAGAACAAGAAGACACCGAATTATTAAATTTAGAAGACCAAACAACCTCAGGCAAATTGAAGTCTCCACATATAAAGAGACAGTCACTATCCGAAAGCAAAGTGGATACAAAATTAAAAGAGGAAAGATGAGAATTATAGATAAATATATCAGATTGTGGTGGGATGTGATCTTGCATCAAATAACAAAAATAGAAAATTTTTCAAATAGTATTTTAATACATTTAAATTCAATATCAAAAGGGCAAGGAGATAAAATTTGTTCTGACATAAGGTCCGAATTTATAGCAATAAGAACACCGCCACCTCTACGTGTAACACGATCACATATATAAGAAATAAAATTATTATTAAAAAAAAAATTGAGCAATTAGAAATTTCTGGCTTTAGCAAGGTTTCAGTAAAGACAAGAATATTAGATTCAAAGCTAGACTATCTAGACAAAGTTTTGAAATTTTAATATTAAGCTCTCTTACGTTCGGATAGGTTAGTAGAATAGAAGATATTAGTTTTTTACATTAGTGTTAGAAAATGAGAGTACTAGTACAGGATGACTAACATTCTGAAGAGAAATTGGCAAATTCTGAACACGATTTCTAGGCCTAAATTGGTGAACAATCATATGTGGCGGCCAAAATTTTGGATCACAAATGATTGCAAACGAATCATGGGGAACACTAATTTTGAACGAAGCCAATTCACGGGGACTTGAAAAATTAAATTTAGAAATAGAGACGCTAGCTGAAGATTTACTAGCTATAAACGATGCTATAGATTCACAAGTGGTGTCTGGCGATAGCCTAGACACAAACACCTGCTTGCGCGGGGCAACAACAGAAAGAGAAGGAACTGGTACAGTCGATACAGAAGTTGAGATATTCAAGGATTCTTCGTAACGACCAGAAGCCGCGCTTATAGCCGAGCTTCTGGTCAGAGAAGGTCCAGAAATAGGGGCAGAAGAAATAACATAGGGATATGGGGAAGGACTAACTGGTCTAGTAACAGGGGCTGTAGGGATAACAAGGGGGGATGGTGAAGGAGAAACAGGTCCAGAGACTGGGACAGTAGATGGAGAAGGAGAAACGGGTCCAGAAACAGGTTCAGTAGAGGCAATAAAAAGAGATGGGGACGGAGAACTTAAAGGATAATTAGCAGGGGAAGGCGAAAGTGAGACATCAAGGTACTGCGGGGCTGCTAGAAGAGTCGAAAGTGGCAGGGAAGAGGAAGAGGGCAATAAACAGGGAACATCCGAATATTGTTACTCCAGCCGGCCGGCGCTTGGGTGGACTCTCAAATTTAAAATTATTCAACTAATCAAAGCTCAAGTCAATATCACTACAAAGAAGTTTAGAAACTTTATTTAACTTATCAAATTGATTTCTAATCGAGTTATACATTCGAGAGAAATCAAATTGTTTGACAATGCGTACTGGGCAAGACCATGTTAAACCACCATGGCCTTTTTTAACCTTGGTAGAAAGCTTTTCACACTCTCGGCCCGAAATCCCAGCACATTTAGCATGCATAATGTTACTGCACAACCAACAAAAAACATAATGCGGTGGTGCAGCATCATCAGTACGCTTAAATGTGCAAGATTCTTTGCAGCACATCGACATATTTCCTACAGGGGTGTTTACTACAGGGATGTTGAAATTGGGCACAAACAACTATTGGAAGAGCAAAAAACAACAAGAACAACTTGCACGATCTAAAATCAAAACAAGCAATAACAAAAACAGGCAAAAGAAAATTGAAAAGCAAAATCAAGAGTAACAAGTAAGAACGTTGCAGTCGGGCTCACCCGACTGCGATATACTCTGTTTTCTGTACGTAAAAATTTTTTTCACCAATCTATCGAAGAGTTCAAATGGAGTCATACTGCAAAATTTGGGGTTTCTAGCTATAAGGGTGTAGGAGATACAGGTTTAGCTCATTTGCGGGGGTGGTAGTGGGCGTGGCATATTTTTTTTTGGCAGGTCGGTCAAGGGTGTGGTCACTAGTCTTTATGTCAAATTTGGTTACTCTAGCTGTAAAACTGTGGAAGATATAGGTTTTTGCGGTTTGTGGGGGAAGGGGTGGGGGTGGGGGGAGATCTTGACACTTTGTCTGCCTATGGTATATACCAACATGTATACCAAGTTTGGTTGCTCTAGCTTCAAAATTGTGGAAAAAACCTGCGTTCATACAGACAGACGGACAGACAGACGGACAGACGGACATTTCACAAACCCAATATACTCTTTTTTTCCATTTTGGAAAACAGAGTATAAAAAGAGCAATTTGTGTGAGCGCAAGCAACAACAAACACACACACGAAAAGTCAGAGCGACAAAGAATAAGAAAAAGAGCAAATTGTATTGTGAGCGTAAGCGATAGCAAACACACACACCCACTAACGAAAATTAGAACGCCAAAAATAAGAAAAAAACAAAACAGGCAATAACAACAAGCACTGAAGAAACGTCGCGTTAGTAAATAACAAATTTAAACACTTTATTATACACAACTAACAACAATTACACCAAAGATGAAATGTGATATTAAAAAAAACACAAAAGAAATCTAAATGAAATCATGCAATTTAAATCACAATAATATTATTAAATACGCAAAATAAACGCAAAGTATTAGAGCACAGATAAAACTCGTCGATCAACACATAAGCTATAGACGAGACTGACATTCTTATATACTTAAATAATTTTACATATAAATTGAAACTGAGTGAACTTATATATCTCGTACTTTCTCCCTTTGTAAATAAGATGGTTAATTTTAATTCGACTTTTCCATCTTTGTCATTGAGGTATGGCTCCATTTTTTCACCAAAGACTGTTTTTCTTAGTTTACAAATTCTGATCGCATATTAGTATCATTTAGCGTTCCAAAGAAAGCCTGAAAGTAAATTGAATATATTAATATGTTGTTGTCTTTATAATATCCTGTACATTCCATTATACAATGCGACTTCTACACTTTTAAATGTGAGCAGGTAGTTGTCTGGTTATAAACTAAGTATTCTCACTTATGACAGTTAATGGGTTGGAGTCGATAAAAGGCTTGATAGCGTATAAGCCTTGAGTGTTGGTTACTTTTACAGAACATGATTAGACATGAAAAAACAGCTTATGAATTTAGAAAAAACTCAAACCCTTAGAACACACAAGCAATAATATTCAAATACGATGGGACATGTTTGACACTTTGTCTGCCTATGGACAGACGGACAAATATCATACGGACGGACGGACGAATAGACAGACGGATATTTCACAAACCCAATAGACTCTTTCTTATGTTTTTATTTTTAAAAAAAATTAAAAAAAAAATAGTATAAAACAAGTAAGAATACTCTAGTCGAGTGTGCCCGACTACGAGACTCCCTGCCCCCAACTTGCATTTCAAGCAGTTCAGCGGCAACACAAGCAAGCAGCGTACTCAACTTGCACAGTGCATGTCAAACTGTTGTTTCTGCCTGCTGAGACAGTGGAAATAGATTCTTCCATAACTTTGGTGCTATTTATCCGATCGTGTTGAAATTCACACATCCGAAAGACATTGATTAAACATACATGTGTACCAAAAATTAAAGCTTTATCTTTAAAATTGTGGCTGTGGGAGTCTTTTGCGATTTGCGGTGGTGCGGGGGGATGCATCCGAAATTTGAAATAAACTTGATCTGCGTATGGTATACAGGAATCTACATGCCAAGTTTGGTGTCTCTAGCTCTTGTGGTCGCCGAGATCTGTGTGTTCATACGGACAGACAGACAGACAGACGGACATGGCTAGATCGTCACGGCTGTTGATGCTGATCAAGAATATATATAGTTTATATAGTCGGAAATGCTTCCTTCTGCCTAGAAAAAAAAAGAAAAGAAGAGGAAAAAAAGGAGAAGGATCAGTAGTAGAGACAAGGGCAGTCGACCTCGGCAAGCAGTGCTTGGGGAGGTGGCGCCACCTGTTGAGTACTGCTTGCAGGTGACGTCACCTGTTGAGCAGTGCTTCCAACTGCACTACTTTATTAACTTAGACATATTCGGCTAACAGTATCTCGCAATTTTAGACAATGGTGCCAATAAGAGTGTAATAGACGGAAATCTTGCAAAGCACTTACTGTTGGAAAATGTTAAGTTTAATAAGTTTAAAAAAAGAGTTCAGACTGCAGACGGACCGAAACAAAATGTTGAAGGCACGATTGTTGTTCATTTGGATCAAATCAAAGTTGCAATTCGTGATAGATTTGTTTCCTTCCTTTGAAAGAGACGGCCTGGGTAAAACAACGTTACTAGAGCATGCAATCGATACAACGAATGCAAAGCCAATAAAGCAAAGGTTTTATCCATTGTCTCCTGCAAAGGAAAAGCTGTTATGCGCTGAAGTCGATCGCATAATCGAACTAAGTGTGATTAAAGAAGCCTGGCAAAGTACGCCTTTGCTTAGATGTTCGAAAACTTATTGCGGTTACTACAACGCACGCGTATTCGATGCCAATCCTGGATGGATTGCTGAGTCGTCTACCGCCAGTAAAGATGCGTTTTGGCAGATTTGCTTAGATGAACAATCGTGATCCAAAACGGCATTTACCATTCCGAATAGGCTGTTATACCGGTTCAGTCGTATGCCTTTTGGTTTGACAAACGCGCCTCAAACCATGTGTCGCCTCATTTATCTCGTCATTCCGTATAGGTTTAAGTCGTTCGTCCTTGTTTATTTAGACGATTAGTACTGTTATCAAGTTTCGAGGAACACCTCATACACATTGCAGAAGTTGCTACGCAATTGCGCAAGGCCGGATTGACGATTAACGTACAGAAAAGTGAATTTTGTTTAAGAAAGGTCAACTATCTCGGATATGTAGTGGGTGAAGGGTCACTCCACATCAATCCCGGTAAAATTCAAGCTGTTCAGGAATTTCCCGTTCCAAAATCACGAAAGCAGCTTAGGAGATTTTTGGAGATGACTTGTTAGTACCAGCGTTTAATCTCACAGTATTCAACAGTATTTTTTCCTCTAACGGAACTACTGCGTAACAAATCGTTTGAGTGGAATGAACAAGCTCAAATCGGATTTGATCGTGCTAAATGTGAACTTTGTTCCGCCCCGTTTCAAACTCATGCCAATTATGAGAAGCCATTCATAGTTCAATGCGATGCTTCCTTACATGGAGTGGGAGCCGTATTACCGCAATGCGATGTCTGGTAGCGAGCATCCTAACGCATATATATCGAAAAAATGTAATAAAGCTCAATTCACTGTAACTGAGCTGGAGTGTCTGGCAGTGCTGCTAGCGATAAGAAAATTTCGCATGTATGAACATCGAGGGACACTAGCTTAAAGTTGTTACCAACCACGCAAGTCTGCGTTGGTTAATGAACCAATCTGACCTTAGCGGAAGATTAGCCAGATGGGCGATTAAGCTGCAAGGATTTCAGTTTGAAATAGAACACCGCAAGGGAAATGAAAATATTGTAGCCGACGCCATCTCGTGTTGTTTCGAAGACGCTGAGTAAGTTGCAGCATTGGAGCAGCAGAATACTGTGAGCAAAAATATAGAGTTCGAACCTTACGTTTACCAGATTTTTAAATAATTGACGAGTATCTATATTATTGTCCTAGTTTTCCATTCGGCGATTCCAAGACAACAAATGATAATTGGAAGTTAGTAGTTCCTGCAGAATTTCGGAAAAGAGTGATACGTGCAGCGCACGATCAACCCAATGCAGCGGATTGCGAGATAGCTAATGGGCCTCTTCGACGCTGCATCTAAGTTGTACAACCCTTGTGTTGTTATTGATATTATCCCGAGCGCTCGTACGCCTTTGTGAGCGATAGTGTTGCGTTTTGTCGGGTTGTACGTTTGCCAATTAAAGTTTATTTTGGGAAAAAAAGACAAAATTATTATTTTTTATTGGGTAAATAAGATAAATAATTAAAATAATAAGCAATAACAACATGACGCATTATATATTTTAATTTATATTACTTTTTCTGTGATATAGCGCGAATGTAGAAATAGTTACATAGCCGAAGTAACATTTGATATTTTTGCAAAGTTGCATGAACTTCGTGAAGCGCGCACGACGGCGATCGACAGCGTACAAGGGCTCACGAAGGCATATGAGCGCTCTGGTAACAGTAAAACACGAGGATGTACAACTTTTCTGGTCGAAAATGGTAGTCGACATCGTCAACAGTGAGCTATACAAACGACATAGTATCCAACCCGAGCACTCAAGCATTCCATGGGAAATCAAATAACTAGTGAAAGACGATTTCAGCGACTCTATGTATTATAGAACCCTTTCCGCGCAACAAAAACGGTTTCATAGAAATTTTCATCATTCTGGCTCATTTTCAAAATTTACTTTTCTAAAAGCCATAAAGAAATTCACGTCCAAGATAATTATTCAGATTTTAAAAGATGAGATATTTCTATGCCATGGAGTTCCTGAAATTGTTGTGAGCGACAATGGCACACACTTAAAGGGCAACGAATTTGCCGTCTTTCAAGCCAAGTATAGAGTGCAACACGTTTGTACAGGAGCGTATGCGCCACAGTCTAATGCAGCGGAAAGATTAAATCGCCCTATTTACGCTGCGCTCAGAGCATATGTGCGTTCGGATCATCGTGAGTGTAATATTTTTCTCAGCATCACTAATTACTCACCCAGAACAATATATTCATCAGTCGATAGGCACACCTCCCTATTTTGTAGTCTAGAGACTACACTATAACTCGCTCATTTGATGTTGGCGAAGAAGTGACCAAAATAAATTTCCTTCTTAGCAATCTAGCAGCTGGCTTTAACGCAAAATTGTCAAACGTCGGTGTGTTAAAGCTCGTGTAACGGAAAAAGGTGGTAAAACTTTGTATCAATTGGAAGATTTAAACTGAAAGCCGTTGGGAACTTTCAACGCAAAAGATCTCTAGTGATCACGCATCCTTTTCCATCTTTTATCTGAGCCTGTTCAACTTATTTCAAACCTGTGATTGTGGGGTGCTTTCAGTCGACATTGATTTTATTTCTCAATTTTTAATATATTTGAATTTTCAACCGCCAGAATGTGTTTTTCTTAATTTGAATTTTCGTCCGCCAAAATTAATTTTTGGGTGCATCTGGCAACTCCCGTAATGATAGCCCGCATTCGAAAGAAGAGGCCCTATTAGAAACAGCTGATGTCGCCTAATTGACAATCGATAGAAAATCGATCAACAGCCTCACATTTCTTTGACATCCGGCCAACCATAAAGACGTGCTTGAGCACCAATTTTTTGTGACATAACTAATCTACAAGTTTTGGGCTTAAATATAGCCATCCGCTAACCGAAGCCAGCCGATAACTTTGAACAAAGAACGGTTAGCGGCGGTGCGCTGCTATTTTCGTGAAAAGTGAAATATTTGTATACATTCAATTTAACTTTAATTCAATTTAAATAATATTGTGAAAATTATTAAAATTAAAATTGTTAATATCTTCTCAGTGACATACACTAGTTGGCTTAGCGTTACGGCACCTACCCGTTTGGCGCTCCTGGCACTAAAGTGTGTATTGCCACACCCGTCTTTGTTTTTCAACACGCGCTCCTTGCCACTCAACACTCGAACGCTCAGAGCACCCTGCGGCAGTGCATTTCCCCACGCGACGGTATATTTCACCACCCGCGAGATATTCTCTATGCCCGTGCCTATGTGCTCTTGTGTATAATTTGACCCAGGTAATGTTATGCAATCGTACTTTAATCTCTAGCGTTAATAGTGTTTTCGAGAATAGGATAGCTAGAGCTACTTCAACCAATAGGGTGACCCTTTTCTTGCCACAACATTAACCAGCGTTGGCAACATTAAACAGCGAGTCCGTTGAACAATAGCAAGTCTACTCAACTGCGAATTGCCGCAACACAACAGCAAGTCTGCACAACAACAACAGTCTTTTGCAACAGCGACAACAACAAGAAGCTTTTGCAACAGCAATAAGTAGCTTTCTCAATAGCTCCAACAACAACAAGATTCATATTGTTGTCGCTGCAGCTAATTTGTGTATATACTAGTTAGTCCTTATTAAAAATATATTAAAAACTGGTATGGTATGTATGTGTTTCTGATATCTTGATTTTCAGTTGCTTTACATTTTACATTACACCCACACAGCTCATCAGTTTGCAGGCCTGTCAACAACGGTTATAATCAGCTATTTTGGAAGTACGGCATAGCCGACCTAATCTACAACAAATCCACATATTATCATAAACACATTATATTCATACTATATACTACCAAATCGACCATAACGTACTTTATTGAAAAATACAAGATCACTAAGAGTAACTCGGAATTTCTATTAGCCTTTATTTTGTTATCGATTAAATAGTATTGCGAAATGTTAAGCGCTAGCTGTACATTTTTCTGTAAGATTGTGAGAATGCAAGGCAGCAGGACAAAACCGTGACGCCCTAGGAGATGCCCGTGTAAAAATCAGGCAATTTTAACATAGGCCTGGACTGGGAAAAAGAGTACTTCTCAATTGCGGAAAACATACCTTAAAGCCACAAAAAAAAAACCTTGTTTTGGAGTTATTGGATCTCTCTAGTGGGTTTTGTTTTTTTAAATGAGGTGATTAATTTTATCTGCAGGTTCCTGTATACCATACGCAGATCAAGTTTATGCGCTTTTTGTACTGTTTCGGAGGAGGCAGCCCAGGTTCTTGCTGGAGTGGCTCCGCTGGACTTGCAAGCAGAGGAGACCAGAAGTCAGGGACCCGAGAACTTGCGTCGGCAGGCAACTCAGTAGAAGTGGCAGGAGAACTGGAGAGCTACTACCAACGGCAGCTGGACAATAACGTTGATCCCGGACTTACGGCCGTGGGTGAGTGGAAAGTACGGAAAAATCGACTTTTACATTACGCAGTTAATGACGGGACACGAGTGCTTCAAATCCTATTTATATGGGTTTAAGCACGAGACGGATCCGTTTTGCACGCACGTCCAAGATTCTCTGCTGAACGGTAGCTCTTCCCGTTGTGTAGTCTTAGTATTGGGAGACCATTTATAGTCAATGACATTTTATACATCCTACTTAGCTCGCAAAACAATTGGCTTGCAGTAAGCAACATGTGAGCAGAGAGCATAAAATCTTTTCGTCGAGTTAAAAGACAGCGCAACTCGAATTCAAACTCAACACGAGATACTAGATGAGGCTTTTTCGGATACACCCGACTGCGATACACTCCTTTTTCGCCTCTTTCTGGAGTAAGAAGTGCACGTGGCAATTGTATTTTTGCGGAAATCTTTCAAGTTTTGCCATCAATTTAAGATTGGTTGGGCCTGTTCTACAGGTTTGTGAGAAAAAAACTTTGCTCGATGCCAAGGACGGAGGTGGACGTGGCGAAATTATTTTAATCCAATCTATTTAGTAGGGCAACAGAATTCAGAGATTTTAACACTTTGTCTGCCTATGGTATATATCTACACGTACACCAAGTTTGGTTGCTCTAGTTTCAAAACTGTGGATGAAACTGTAACGAACTTTTGGCTTAACCAGGCTTATCTCGGTCGGCTCGAGATTCGACCTCAACAAGTTTATAAACTGAGGACTGTAGTAGGAACACTTATTTATTTTGTTTAAATATATATTTCTTATTGGCTCCAGGCCGTCTATGTTTAGTGATTGATATTTTAGTGGGAGGTCCTTGCCGATGTCCTTGAGGACTGGTCACTCTTGAAATCCACCCGGCGTCCTAGCTGGGCTGATCGCTTCCGAAAATCCTCCTGCCGCCTGGCCTGGGTGAGTTAGATCCGGTGGGGATCTGGTTGGACCGCTTGAATATCCTCGTGGATATACTGGATGGCGCTAGGCCCAACTGGATTCTGAGCTGGCGCTAAGAAAACTTGCGGTGACTCTTAGCTAACGCTAAAAAAAGAATTGATGACTCTTAGCTCACGCTAAGAAAGGCTTCGAGGACTCTTAGCAAACGCTAAGAAAGGAATTGGTGACTCTTAGCTAACGCTAAGAAATACACCTGGCTATCGCTAGGCACACGAGGATCGACTTGTTGTCCCGGTCCCGCGCTGCTGTATCCTTTTATAGAAATCCGACTTTGAGGTAACTGTACAAACCTCGAGTCTCCAAAATCTCAATTGCATATTCTTGCATTCTCCAAACTCTCCTTCAATGTGTGCAACGATGTTTGTCTCTCCCATGTGACAGTGCTCTTGCTGACTGCCATGTTAGAGGGAGACGACATGTGTGTTCCGTGAGACCGCCCCTTTCTATTGCCAACCAGAGGCTTAGGTAAAGGGGTTCAAAGAAGCTTACCCGTAAGGTTCAGGACTCTGTGGTGAGGTGCTTATTTGGCTCCTCACACTCCCCTCTTTCTTCGGGAGCAGTGTGCGTCGCATACCTGAAATTGCTTAAATACTCTTAGCTAACGCTAAGAAAGAATTTACACATTGTTGTTTGTTTTTTTGTTTTGTATACTCTTTTTTTAATTTTTTTGGAAAAAAAAGAAAAGTCCGTCCGTCCGTCCGACCGTCTGTCCGTATGAACGCAGGTTTTTTCCACAATTTTGCAGCTTGAGCAACCAAACTTGGTATACATGTATATGTATGGTATAAACCATAGGCAGACAAAGTGTCATGATCTCCCCCCACCTGCAACCCTTATCCAACAAACCGCCAAAACCTATATCTTCCACAGTTTTATAGCTAGAGTAACCAAATTTAGCACAAGGACTACTTATCACATTCTTGATTGATCTGAATAAAAAAATTTTAGCCACGCCCACCCCCGCCCCCACAAATTAGCAAAGTCTGTATCTCCCACACTGCCCTATTTAATAGATTGGATAACAATAATTTTGTCACGCCCACCCCCGCCCTTGCAAGCGAAAAAAAGAGTAAAGCGCAGTCTGGTGCATCCGACTGCAACGTTCTTACTTGTTTTTTTTTAAATTTTAATTTATATTATAAGGTTGACGTGGACGGTTTTCGTTGTTCGATTTCTGGATAGTCGCACCTCATATACCAAGGTGGAATGCTGTCGGGCCACGGAAGCCGGTCCAATCCAGTCGATCTGTAGCTTCGGGCATTGCCCGACTTTGCGAGTCGGTGAGTAGAGCCAAACTGCGTCTCCAATTACGAAGGTGATTGGATGCGCCCGTAGATCAAAACATTCTTTGTTGACAGAGGCAGTGGCTCTCAACTGTTCGCGAGCAACTTGATGTCTCTGGCGGAGTCCTTCCTGCAAGTTTTCCACAAAAGAAGGATAGCTATAGGGGTCAGGTGACGGCCGGCCATACATAAGCTCAATCGGTAGGCGAAGTTCTCGACACAGCATCAGTCGAAACGGCGAGAAGCCCGTGGCTTCGTGAGGTGCCGCGCGATAAGCCCATAGTGCTAGTGGCAGCAATTGGTCTCAGTCTCGTTGATCGGTGTCGACGAACTTGGCCAGGTAGTCCAAGAGTGTCCTATTAAAGCGCTCCACCATGCCGTTGGACTGAGGCTGCAGCGGAGCTGTGCGAGTCTTCTCCACTCCTAGAGTTTGTAGGCAAGGCTTGAAAACTTTGGATTCAAAATTGCGACACTGATCCGAGTGCAATAAAAACGGGGCGCCATAACGGCAGAACACCTCCTGTAGAGTGCTCGGGCTACGGTTTCTGCGGTTTGATTAGGTAGTTTGATACACTCTGGCCACTTGGTAAAGTAACACATTATTACGGCGATGTGTCGATTACCAAAAGCGGTTGTAGGTAGTGGGCCTAGAATGTCAGTCGCCAATCGCTCAAATGGTGCGCCGGTGGTTGCATACGGCCCACCGTGCGGCGAGATGGGCATTTCCGAGCGTTGCACTCTGTGCATCACGCGCACAAAATGGTAATGTCGGCGCTTTGCCCAATCCAATAATAACGCTTTTGTACCTTGGCCGTGGTCTTCTTGATGCCGAAGTGACCGCCGGTGGTCGAGTTGTGGGCGCTACGTAGTGTTTCTTCCTGTAGGGATCAGGAGACTATAGCCACCACGTCGTCTGTCTTATTCCTCATCATCAGCACGCCGTCGTCCAAGTACAAGTCGTCGAACATATGCCTATATGCTTTGGTCTCGGGGCTTTCGCCTAAAATGGTACACTTGGAGGGCTGTTCTACCTTGCTCAACCAAGACATCACCACGGCTAGGGTCGTGTCATCTTTTTGCCGTTGGGCGTAGTCATCTGCCTGAATTTCAGGGTCGCCGCGAGAGTCCGTCATTCCCGTCATTCCCGTGCTGCTTGCCGTTGCGGTGCAAAATTTCCATGTCGTCTAGGTAGCTTAGGGCCGATTTCCAGGTCAAACCGGCGAAAAGGCCGTCCATCAGTCGTTCAAAGGTAGCGGGCGCGTTTGTGAGACCAAACGGCATGTCATTAAATTCAACAGGCCCGCAGATTCCGGGTCCATTTCTACTTGCCAGTACCCACTCTGCAGATCCATGGTTGAGAACCAACAGGCGCCATGCAGTGTGGTTAGAATATCGTCTATCTTCGGCAATGTATAGGAATCTTTTACCATGGCATCTTTAAAGCGGAGGTAATATACGCAGAATCTAGTCGATCAATCCTTTTTCCGCACCAACACTACTGAAGGAGGGACGAATTACGTTTCGTGACAGCATGTCCCAGACGAGTTGTTCGACTTAAGCCTTGCGTGACAGTGCGATGCGACGAGATGGTTGCTTGATGGGCCGTGCTTGGCCCGTGTCAATGCAATGTCGTGACAGACTCGTGAGACCGGTATCCTCGGAGTGATGCGCGAACGCATCTTCGTAGCCGTTCAGTAGATGTAGGAATTGGGTTCGAAGATCGGCGGGTTAATCCGAACGTTGCGTGGTTATACTCCAATCGATTGGCTTTTGTTTGGCGGCACCATCGGCCTCTGGAGTCCCGCGCAGCTCATAGGCTTCTAACTGGCTCTGGGTCCTCAACGCGAGCAAATGACATTCTTGCGAACCTGGTGCTTCGATGTGAGGTGCGTGTAGCCGTACTGAGCCCCACGAGAATTGGAGTTGTAGCGTCTTTAAATTTTCTTTGGCTTGGTGCTGCAGCAAAAAGTCAAGACCCAATAGACTGGGAGTGCTGTTTTCAACTTCGCTAATTCAGAAATGCAGAAGTTCGTGTTGCAGTAGCTGCCCGGCTACATCGAGACTAGCGGTGACTCGAATAACGCCTGCCTTCAAATCATTGCTGACTACGTCTCCGGATGGGCCACGAGGGGCGTACCCTAGCTCGTTGCGGCTCTCCGAGAGTGGCCGCTATTGGAACAACAGGGCCAGGACGGGCTGGACTCCATTGGAAGGAGGAGGACGTCCGCTCGAATGTTATTCAAGTGGCGGTGGGGTCCCGTCGGTTCCGACTCATTGTAGAGAGGTGGAACACTTGTTGAATCAACGGGAGGTTCATGTGCATTCTCTCCGAGGGGCATCTCCTCAAACACACGGGGCCGGGTGGCCTAAACTTCTTGGAAAGGAGGACTGGATCCGGTCAAAGAGCTTTGGGATGGCACCTCGCTCAAGGAGAAGTGCGAAGTGAGTCATAAGTTTCGGTTGTGGTGGTTTCTTGGATCAATGGGGACGACACAGCTGGCGAAGATGACTCGTCTTCGAAGACGAGCCATGCTCGCAGGGGACGATGTGGTTTTGAGCCAATCTCCACCCCGGGAGCGAAAATTGCTCTTTATCCGACAATTGTTCCTACGGTTAGCCGAGCGAAACTCATTTAGGGTCGTGTCGTTCGCCGCACCAGGAATAATAATCAAAACAAGGCTATTCGTTGATACTAGTTTATTTTTCACGCCGTTAAAGCGCGGCCAGAATTTGGGTCCACGCGGTAGCAATCAGATCCCAGCCAGCAGAAGAAAAAAAGTAAGACCAGAAACTGCCATGCTGCCAGAACACCGCCAGTTGGGCAAGTCGATCAGCTGGCTAACGATGGGGGCGTATACAGGGTTGCACTTTGGTGCATAGCCGCCAAGTGCTTTTATTTCGAATGCGGAAGAGCGGTTTTCGTTACAATATTTACAAATATATACAAACTTTAAAGTACCCGCTGTACAAACACCCAGATTTCCAGTTGGGCCATACGGACGCAGTACCGGCGTCCTCTGGAATCCATTAGCTTAGTCGCGGTGTCACTGGTCGTGAGGGTGGACTTTTCGGCCGTGGTAGTGTCCGTCGTTCGTTGGGCCTGAGGTGCACGTCTCCCAGCTGCTGCCACTCCTCGGTGGTGACCTTCTGGCGAACCCACCTCTGGTCTCGGATGAAGGAGTTGACCTCACAGCCACGTGTCGTGTCCACCCTGGGGCTGGCGGCTGCCTTGTCTCGCTTTCGGACTAGGAGGACAACTCAATAACTTCCGAGTCCGGGGACCGTGCGGTGGCTTCCGCAGTCCCGCTGCCTCCTGGCTGCCTTGCGGGGGTGAAACGGTAGTCGCCGGGGTGCCGTGCCGACTGGCGCCTGGTTGCCGCTGTCTTGATTTCAAATAGGCTGAATGCCTTCGCTGGCGCCGCTTATAAAGCCTTTGTTTGTATTGTTCAAATTCCTGACACTTGTCTGATGAAATCTGGACCATATTTTGTTTATATAATATTTGTTTTTTTATATACGTTCGATATTTAGTTTTTCATTTATTTTTGATTACTCTTTTTTTTCACACATTTTTTTCCGTTTTGCTCCAGTGTACCCATGGTATAATCCCGTTGTTCTTTTTTCCCAGTGGCGTCGATTGTTTTGAAAAGGGGTTTAAGCGCCCAGAGGCGTAGTGGTAATTTTTTTAAGAGGGCTTAAATTTAAAATTCAATTTTTTTTTATTGGGATCTCGTATGTATATTCATTAGTACTATCCAATAATTTGTCGTATAGTGCTTTGGGCAAACTAGGCTTACGTCCCTGTGTCACAAAAGCTTCGCTGTAGCCCGTTGATGCCGATACGCTTGTGTTGACTGCCAGGGTTAACTCCGGCAGTGTCTCGTCCCAGGATCTTTGATTTTTACCCGCATATTGAGCCACCAATGTTTTGACGGTGCGGTTCATCCGTTTCGTTAAGTTCTCTTGGGGTGTGTATGGCGCTGTGTATTGGTGGTGGACTCCCATGTTGTCTAGAAATCGTTTAAATGCCTTGCTGGTGAATTGTGCGCCATTATCGGCTTTAAGTACCTTTGGTTCACCGAACCACGCCAATATCCGCTCCGCAGGGCCACCAATTCCGACCACTTGGAGAATCGGCCGACAAATACCAAAAGTGTGGTGTTCCCGTGTTTGGATCTTGGTAGCGTTTCTACGAATGGTTCCTCTGGAATTTGTGTCAAAATGTTTCCTGCTACCTGTAGTTGGCTTTGTTTGTATTTCTGGCAAAGTTCGCACCTCCCGTGTCTTTAGCCACTACATGATTGCAGACGACTTCGTTCAGCGGCTGTCGAGACAAGGCGTCTGCTACTACGTTTAGTTTACCCTTCCGGTAGTTTACTTCGAAGTCGTACTGTTGTAGTTCCAATGCCCATCTCGCGATCCGGCCCGATGGATTTTGTTTTTGAGTTGAGCCATTTGAGTGCCATGTGGTCCGTGATGACCGTGAAATAGTACCGATCCAGGTATGGTCTCAACTTTCAGATGGCTCAAATGATCGCCAAGCATTCCTTATCCGATGCCAAGTAGTTTCTCTCGGCGCCGTTGAGTGTCCTGCTGGCGTAAGATATAACTCGTTCGCCGTCTCTCGATGCCTGGGTTAAAATGGCTCTAGCATGACTAGCATCCGTCTGAAACACGAACTTTTTTCCAAAATCTCGACAAGCTAAAACAGGCGCCTTGGTTGGTTTGGCCTTTACTTTGTCGAATGCCTGTTGGCGCTCCTCGTTCCAGCTCCACTTGACCCCTTTTTTTTTACTAGTTCCTTCAGCGGATGGACTTTCTCACTTTCTGCACTTTCTCCGGGTCTGTCCAAATGCCCTGCTCGGTAACATGATGTCCCAGATATTTGAGTTCCTGTTTTCGATGTTTATTCGTAGATTGGCGGCCTGATCCAGGCTGGTGATGTAGTGAGCTTCTCTGAGTTGGTCTAAGATATGGTGCACTCTGGGTAGTGGGTACGCATCTTTGCTGGTGCGACTGTTCAGTTGTCGAAGGTCGCCGCATAGTCTCCATTTACCCGTTTTCTTCCGGACCATTACGATCGGAGCGCTGTGAGGGCTGCACTATGCTTCAATGCAACCCTTTTCCAACAATGCGTCGACTTGTTTGTTAATCTCCTCCTGCATTTCCTAGTTATTTGGGAAGTACCGTTGCTTTATGGGCCGATCGTCGTGCATCGTGATATTGTGCTCAGTAATGGGGTATGTACCCACCATTGTCTCAAAAACGGCTAATTCGTCTCGCAGGAACTGGTCTACCTCTGCGTTCTGATGTAAAGGCTGTTCTGGTGTTCCTTTGGTTGTTGGGGATTCTATGGGTACGATTTCCATTTTGTTTGGCTGCCTAGGTGTCCCTCCTATGGGCTCCTCCGCCATGATGACTGCTACCGAGAGCCTCTCCTCCAATCTTCCGTTGTTATCGCCACGTGTCGGAACACATTCCAATGCAGTGCCCATGCCGGCCAAGAAATCCCACCCTCAAACAAATTCGTCGATCACTCCTGGCAAGATAAAGAGTGGCAACACGATTCGCCGATCTCCGAAGCATATGTCGGCTTCTAGCTGATCTGATCCATCCGCCAGCCTCACTTGTCTTTGGGTTGCACTCCTCTGTCCCTCGCGGCACAGTGCCATAGCCAGTTTTTGGCTGATGAAGCTGCTTGTGGCCCGGTATCAAAAGTTGCCTGGTATTGACCGCTACCAATCTGGACAGTGACCGCCAGATATGCTCCCTTTTTCTGCAGCTGGCCTATTAGCGCCGGGGGGTTGCTTCACTTGGCATCCGATCGCCCCCTGCGGATGGACGCCGTGAATCGTTTCCCGACCGGCAACAAGCAATGGTCCAGACCCCGATGAGGCCGCAATTCCAGCAGAAATTTAGTCGGTCGGCGTTCCGATGCCCAATGCCCTTCCTGTCAGAATCTCCTGAACGCTCTTTCGGAATATATGTGTCCCGTCATGTCTCTAGGTGTTTCCCATCTGGGAGCGAGGAACTGGCTTGGGTCCGGGTTGGCACTGACAACCCTGTACCTTGGGTTCCCCCATCCTGGGTTCCTCCAGCACCATCAGTCGGGTGTGATTGGTCCGCGTCTCTCATCGCAGTCGTGTTCTGTCGCTCTCCGGCTCCTCAGTTCTACGAGGCTGATACGGGTCTGTGGGCGGGCAAAAGCGCGTAGATCTGATAAGCTATTGGCGTATATTTGCTCTAGCTGTTGTGCCTCCGTGTGTTTCAAAGATCTAATTAGAGTCTGCATCTCTAATCTGCATCTGTCCATACGTCTCGGCTGACCATTCTACCTGCTCCTGAAACTCCAAGGGTTTGGTTGTGCCGTCAAAATGAAATCCCCACTCATGGACTTGTTTGGCTACCTTGAAGTAGTCCTTGACCGGAGTATCCTCTACCGTTTGCGGTGCATCCGGGTTGGCGGTAGAGGTTCCAAATGGAGCATGTCTGGAGTTCGGTTGTTTTGCCGCGGCGCTGGTTGACAAATAATCCATGTTGGCAAACGGTTGGATGACGATTTTGGTTGAGGTTGTTCCCTGCTCGCCACGATCCGCTTCACGCCCGGGTGATTGCCTACTGCGCCGACGGGACGGTTCTTCCAGTCGAGTGGCGTGTGGAGCTCGTGTTTCGTTAGTCAGGACCCATTCGCCGAACTGTCTTCGCATGATATCTAGAGTGCCGGTGAGTTCGACTCCGAACTCGTTTCCATAGCCGACGACCTCCTCCTTCTTGAGGTTGTATACCCATGCACGTACCATGTTTGTGTAATAGCACTACGAAACTCCCTGCACCCAACTAAGAAAATCACATCTTTGTTTTCTATTGCACATCCAAGCAGTGGATTGCAAGCAGTACATGAATTGTCTCAAGCAGCTCAGCGGCAATGTAAGCAAGCAGCACACTTAACATTTGCAGTACCTGTCAAACTGTAGCCTGTCAGCCTACTGAGAGGAAGGGAAATATATATATAGTTTTTGGCGAAGTGTGCATCTGTGCCAATTTTCAACACGATAGCTCTAAAACTGAGGGACTAATTCGCATATAAACAGACGGACATATAGACGGACAAACGGACATGACGGACAAGACGGACATGACTCGACTGTTGATACTGATCACGAATATACGTTGCACATTTCGGGACAAAATTATAAAAAAGATTATTTTGGGTTTGTGAAATGATCGTCTGTGTGTCCGTCTGTATGAACGCAGTTTTTAACTACAGCTTTTAAGCTAGAGCAACCAAACTCGGTGTACATGTTGGTATAAGCCATAGGCAGACAATGTGTTAAGATGCCACGCCCACCCCCGCCCTTGCAATCGGGAAAAGTTCGTTTCTCCTAAGCCTATGGAACTTTCGCAGCAAATTTAAATTGATGGCAAAACTTGAAAGAGTTGAGCAAAAATACAATTGCCACGCCCACTTTTGACTTCGCAAAGAGGCTAAAACAAAAGAGTATATCGCAGTCGGGTGCATCCGACTTCAACGATTTTACTTGTTTTACTTGGAGTTTTTCATTTGGTGAGGATCCCGTTTGAAGTTTGCAAACGTATTTACTGAAGAATTTACCATTTTCTTTAGGTTAAGCTCTAGTAACAAAAGAAATTGCTTACAATTATTTAATTTTGTCAATTTTTTTAGTCTGTCACTTCCTAATTAAAATTTATCAAGATTTTTGCCCAACTGAAAAACTCAAATTTGATTTTCGCAACAAGTTTTTGGCAAACGAGCCAATGTTCAAGGTACACGTCAAGCAATAATTATTCAAAATTTCCGTGACAATCAAACGCAACGGGAAAGTGCAGAAGAGCTTGAACGGAGATTCGCACAAACATCACCTCATATCAGACATAATGTTACTAGGAGACAACCAGTCTTATATGAACACTTGAATCGCTCTGCTTTCTAATACGATTCCGCAATCGCCTACAATGATCTTAGCATAAGATCAATAACGATGTCGATTGCTTGAAAATTATTTTTCAAAGTCAAATCACTGAAGAGCTGCATTCGTGCAAATCCGTTGACTGCGTGACCGACGAGAAAGAAGCGAACAACTATAATTAACAGTTGAAGGTGGGATTGATCGTTATCATATTGCGGAACCTGAATAATCTGAAATTTTGCAACGGTACATGGTTGTCCGTCAATAAACTGATGAACAATATGATTCAAGCGATGATCATCAAGGGAACATTCATAAGAGAGGAAGTCCTTATCCCACGAATTTCGATTATTCCCGATAGTTTCAGGTCTTATTGTTTATCATATAACTCTGAAGTGATTTGGTTCCAATCTTTGGCTTATTATCACTCTGGAGTTTATCTGAACACGTTTAAGCTTAATATGCGTTTTTTTTTTTCAAACAACTTTCATACAACTACCGTTAGTCTCTGCTTAACTGCCCTAACGGCACTGTCTGTTTTTCTACTTATTCTGCGCTGTTCGATTTCCTCGCGACTAATATCTTTCGGTTCTCATACCCAATAAAATCTGTCTTTCTTCGTGCCAGCTGCGGCTTGCCTTCGCTGCCGAACACACCATGAATTCTCGCTCTTCGCCTCAAATTCTTAAGTGTGGTGAGAGATGGAGCAAGCTTGGCAGGCGATCGCAAGCTCGCGGCTATTGCTCCGTTTGCTCCATCGTGTAGAGTTTTGCCGACTCTCGGCAGCGCTCCGCTCGCTCGCTTACAATAATAGTTTTAAGGTTAATAATGCTAAATAATAAAAATAATAAGTGGCTCGCCTTGCGCTAGTGCTTTTAGCGGCAGCGCTCCTTGCTCGATTTACAAATGTATTATTCAATTCATAAATGAAAAACACATAATTTATATTTTTCTTTTTTGTAGACTGCTTCAACGTGTCAAAAATAATACGGCCTTGATCGATTTGTTATCAACAAAAGTTCATTCATGCCAATTAAATCTGAAAGCTTGTAATTGCCTGCAGTTCCTTTACATTCAAGGATTAACAAACAATTTCTCCATTCTACTTTATTTATTGCCTTCAGAAAATGCGTCCATTTCGACTTTAAATAACGCTGATTGGAAACTGTTGATGCCCACATTAAAAATGAGATTCAAAGAACAATTAACTATTTTATTAAATATTAAAATTAACAATGTGCATATATCTGTCAGAGAGTGTAGTCAATATAATTCCAAATATTACCATTGCAAAAACCAACGAGCGCTTCAGACAAATTTTACTGGTCAAACTGAAAAATTTTGCAAATATTCGAATTTGTGCCAATGGAGCTGCAGAAAAACATTTTATGGATTAGAATTAGTAAAATCATACTTCACAAACAACAACAAAATTTTTAACAAACGAAGTGATTACAAATGTACAGATCAAGAAAAACCTCTCTTAATTTTAAATGAGCACTGTCCAAGATTACAAGTAAAAAAAAGCTGTCTTCAAACTATTCCCAAGAATAGTATGAAAACGACGAGATCGCAAACATCGCCAATTGTGATCAACAAGGCAGATGCCAACTTTGGAATTTCAAGAATTTGTATTTATAAAATTGGATCGTATAACTGCCTGCCTATTAAAAAAAAAGAAATCCATGCAGTTGTTATTAATCTTTTTCGAATCGGAAGACTTTCATCTATTAAAGATGGTCAGATTGAAGATTTTCGCAATCCGAAAAGCATTAAACGGGAACACCATAAATCTCTAGTGCATAAAAAGGACGCAGTTAAAATAGACGTAAGTAAACGGATGCAAATATAATTTTTAAATGATCACCAATCGCAGGCTTATAAAACACAATACCAATTCGGCACACCGAAGATTTGTTTTCTTGCAAAAAATATTTGCATTTATAATTATAATTTTCCAATGATTACATCCATGAAAGCTTAAAGATATAGTCACCAGGTTATCTTCCGTGTGTACGGAATTCCACGCTAGTGATGAAGCATCATAAAGGGTGCGAAAGGTGACTAGCATTTTAAACAGGACGAATGAAAAAATAGCTGTTAGATTCCGATCGGATTGATATAAACCGATCGAAAGGTATTACTTTACCTAAGAAGTGGCTACATAAGTGTCAAAACCTTTTTTAATATTAAACCTAGTTTTGCGTTTTTGCACAAAGGATTCATCTTCCTTGTATTGTAACTATGAAAAATTTGCAGCGCTCCGAAACGTCTGAAATTTCAATGGCTACAACATTCATAGATTTTATCGAAATCGGTGATGCCAAAGTCTTTTAATTTGCCAAAACTCAAAAAAAAAAACAAGCATAAGAAAACTTCTTTTTAAACCGATCGTTCCTATGGTAGCTATATGTTATATTGGTCCGGTTTCGCTGAAATTTTCCCAACATATGTGGATAGTGTTTAAACTGAGACATAGTAAGTTTGATTGAAATATCTTGAAAATCAAAAAAGTTTTTCATACAAAAATTTATTTTTCAACTGATTGTTCCTATCGCAGCTATATGTTATATTGGTCCGATCTGGCCGATTCTGAAGTATGTACTGCTTGCAGAAAGAATTAGCATTTGTGCCAAGTTTCATCAAGATAGCTCCAAAACTGAAGGACAAGTTCGCATACAAATAGACGGACAGACGGACATGACTAGGCTGTTGATGCTGATCACGAATATACAAATTTTTCTGAGACGTCTCCTTCAATGCGTTACACATTTGGTGACAAAATTATAATATCCTCTGCAAGGGTATAAAACTAAATTTTAAATTTTAATCTTTTTTAATTTTGTTGAAAAAAAAATAAAAAAGAGTATATTGGGTTTGTGAAATGTCCGTTTGTCTGTCCGTCCGTTTGTCTGTCCGTCCGTCCGTCTGTCCGTCCGTCCATCCGTTTGTCCGTCCGTATGAACTCAGTTTTTTTCCACAGCTTTGAAGCTAGATTAACCAAACTTGGTATACATGTTGGTATACACCATAGGCAGACAAAGTGTCAAGATCTCCCCCCACCCACACTAATTCCCCAACAAACCGCAAAAAGCTATATCTTCCACAGTTTTACTGCTAGAGTATCCAAATTTAGCACAAGGTCTACTTATCCTTGATTGATCTGACAAAAAAAAATTTGACCACGTCCACTTCTTCAAATTTTATATCTCTCCCCATCTATATCCCAACCAAACTTAAATTCTGGCAAAACTTGAAAGATTTTACGAAAAATACCACTGCCACGACCACTTCTGACTCCCCAAAGAGGCTAAAAAAAGAGTATTTCGCAGTAGGGTGCATCCGACTGCAACGTTCTTACTTGTTAGTTTTAGGTATTTGATTATTATATGTAAATTGCGTGTGCTACTTCTAGGTCCTTACAATTCAACATGCACACTAATATAACTAGATCCACAGCGAGTAGCAACATATTGATCAGGGTTCTTGCAAAGCAAAAACACGGCTTAAATATATGTTATACAAATGCTCAAAGTCTGTGCAACAAAATTAAAGAGCTTAGGTATTTGTTTGTAATGTCTAATGTTGATGTGATATGTTTATTGGAAACGTGGTGCGTCTCTCAACTAAGAGATGTCTTAATTGCATGTGATGGGTATGACTTGCATCAGTCTGGTCGTGAATGTCGTGCGGGAGGGGTTGCAATATTTATTAACAAAAAACTTAAATCGAAAGTTGTATGCAAACAACCCACTGGGAGTGCAATAAAGTACTTGTTTCTCGAAGTGGTTGGTTGGTTTTAGAATGAACAACTTGTTTTTCAAGATAACTCTACCAAACTCACTTTATCTAAGTGTAAAGATAGTTTATACATGATGACAACATTCCATCGATATCAGACTTCTATATCTTATAGCTGCCATAGGAACAAACGGATGAAAATAAGTTCCTGTATGCAAAACTTTTATGTTTTTCAAAATATCTCGACCAAGCTCACTATATCTAAATTAAAGCACGTTCTACACATGTTGACCAAATTTTATCGGAATCGGAACACTATATCTTATAGCTGCCATAGGAACAATCCGTTGAAAAATAAGTTCTTCCAAAGCATGATTTAATTTTCCTGACTAAGGATTTAAGCCCCCATATGACTGGTAAAATTTTGTGTTTTAGAGACTTTAAGAAGATTGACTTTAATTCAATATATTTACTCACGGACGTCAAATCTCAATTAATTAAATTGTCTATGTTTATTGACCCACTCTATGATAGGCATGTACCTTTAAGAAATAAGATCCAAAAACCTAGTCACAAACCTTGGTTTAACAGAAGTGTTGTCAATAAAATTAATGAACGTTAATGCATATAAGAGGTGGAAGAGATATAAGATCTCTGAATATTATAAACATTTTACAATTTTAAAATGAAATGTACAGCCAAAAGTCATTATTATTCAGATATATTTAACAATGCAATATCAACGAATCAAAAATGGGGAGAGCTCAAAAACTTAGGTATAGGCAAACTAAAACCCTTTCCAAAAACAAATTACAAGTCATATTAATGACCTAAACAGAAAATTTGTGCAATGAAGCGTACCTTAAAGCTTGGCCAATCCTTATATTGACACCGTCGCAAATAACAACTATGATAATAGCTTTAGTTTTGAGTGTGTAAGTCTGTGTGATGTAATAAATGGAATGAACTTTTGAAACGACCTAGTGTACTCCGTAGACCACCTCAAACATAGAACTTCTGCATACTTGAAATTCTCAATACATCCTCAAAATCGCGATTTAAGGCCTATTCGTTTTTAAAGCACTTTTTTTATTAAACGCCTAACAACTCTTGGTGGGCTAACACCAATTATACAAATTTAACCAATATATATATATGTATGTATGTATGTATTTATATATACATACATATATATTTACTACATTGTTGGTATTGGCCAAGATATTAGCTCCTCAATCTAGTTTTTATATTTTTTTGTTACTTTTTTTTTAAACTTTAAGCATTTTTCATTCACGAATTCTCCACTGCGTCAATTTTTTTTTTTTAAATTTTTTTTAAAAAAGAAAAAAAAGTGTATAGCTGGTTTGTGAAATGTCCATCCGTCCGTCCATCCGTCTGTCCGTCCGTGTTAAGATCTCCCACCCACCCCCACAAGCGGCAAAAAAAATATATCTTCCACAGTTTTACAGCTAGAGAAGCCAAATTTGACACAACTACTACTAATCGCTTCCTTGATTGAACTGACTAAAAAAATATGGGCCACGCCCACCCCCTCCCCCACAAATGATTAAAGTATGTATCTCCCACACCCCCTTAGCTAGAATTACCATTTTGCAGGTCGAATTCTGTTGCCCTATTAAATTAATTGGATAAAAATAATTTTGACACGCCCACCCGAGCGTCTGCAATCGAGCAAAGTTTGTTTCTCCCAAACCCAGAACGGGTCCAAACAAACTAAAATTTACGGCTATACTTGAAAGACTTGAGCAAAAATACAATTGCCACGCAAAATACTGAAAAAAGAGTATATCGCAGTCGGATGCACCCGATTGCAACGTTCTTACTTGTTTTAAATTGCTTTTTCCATTAAATCGCTTTTCTATTTCTAATATTTCTTGGTGAAAGCGCTCGGCTTGATCGTTACTGAATTCACCGAGATTTTTAGGAAAAAAATCTAAATGAGCATGCAGAAAATGCACCTTAATGCATCCCATTTCTTCATATGCTTTCAAGAACTCCTGTACCACTGCATCATATTTCACACTTATGTTTTTGCCCAAAAAGTTTTTGCATATTCACTTTAAACAAGAGCATCCGAAATAATGGTTAGGTAAGTCAACTACAGCTTTATTTTTTTAAAGTTTAGTTGGCGTTTTTTTTCGACAAATAGGCCACAGATGTAGCACTACCGATTACGTTTTTCGCACAATGTATTGAACTTATGGTATATTTAATAGAAAGAAAATCTTTTCGTTGTTAAAGGCGCTAATTACATTACGAATGACTAGATGTCAGCATATTTTGGTAAATAGTGCAGAAATAAAGCAGTTATTAAAATTCAAAATAAGACTTGATTTTATGCAACATATTTTGAATTATACCTACGGTAACTTTGAACCAAAATTTTTGACATAAAGAAAATTTAAAGAAAAATTAACTGCGGCTTGGTTAAACAAAAAACAAGTAAGAACGTTGCAGTCGGATACACCCGACTGCGATATACTCTTTTTTTACTTCTTTGCGGAGTCAGAATTGGAAGTGGCAATTGTATTTTTGCTCAAATCTTTCAAGTTTTGCCATCAATTTAAATTTGGTTGGGCCTGTTCTACAGGTTTGGGAGAAACAAACAATGCTTGAGCAAGGGCAGGGGTGGGCGTGGCAAAAATTTTGTTCTCCAATCTATTTAAAAGGGCAATAAAATTCAACCTGCAAAACTTGGGAACTCTAGCTTAATAGGAGTGGGAGGTACAAACTTTGCTTATTTTTGGGGGCGGGGGTGGGCGTGGACAAATTTTTTTGAGTCAGATCAATCAAAGATGTGATAAGTAGCCATTGTGCTAAATTTCATCACTCTAGCTGTAAAACTGTGAGAGATATAGGCCTTTGCCGTTTGTGGGGGAAGGGGTGAGACTTTGTCTAACTATGCTATATATCAACATGCATACCAAGTTTGGTTGCTCTAGCTTCAACACTGTGGAAAAAACCTGCGTTCATGCAGACTGACAGACAGACAGACAGACAGACGGACGGTCGGACGGACGGACCTTTCACAACCCAGCCATACTCTTTTTTGCTTTTTTTTTCAAAAAAATTAAAAGAGAGTATAAAACAAGTAAGAATGCTTTAGTCGAGTGTGCCCGACTACCAGACTCCCTGCTTGCATTTCAAGCAGTTCAGCGGCAACGCAAGCAAGCAGCGCACTTAGCTTGTCCAGTGCCTGTACAACTGTCATTTCTGCCTGCTGAGACGCGGGAAATAGATTCTTCCATAACTTTGGTGCCATTTATCCGATCGTAATAAAATTTACGTAACCAATCAACATTGATTAAACATATATGTGTACCAAAAATCAAACCTTTTTTTTATGTTTGACTGTGGGAGTCTTTTGCGATTTGCGGGGGTGCGGGGGGGTGCTTCCGAAATTTTAAATAAACTTGATCTGCGTATGGTCTACAGGTCCTGCATGCCAAGTTTGGTGTCTCTAGCTCTTATAGTCTCCGAGATCTGTGTGTTCATATGGACAGACGGACATGTCTAAATTGACTCGGTTGTTGATGCTGATCAAGAATATATATAGTTTAGCCTCCTTCTGCCTGTTACACACATTTGCAGCACTTTATAACTCCCTTTTTCCCATTTTTAATGGGAACAGGGAGTAAAAACACCAAAGTTCACAAAATAAACCTCAATCTCAATATATTTGTATCATTTTACCATGTGTCAACAGGTAAAAAACTAAAATTTTTAATAGATACAGGTGCTGATATTTCTTTTATAAAACAAAATTCTGATGTCTTTCATGACATACAAACAGATAATCAAATAAATAGTCAAGGCATTTGTAAAGAAGTGTTAAAATCCAAATGTTTAACCTCAATAGAGATACAGACAGATAAATATATAATTCCACACAATTTCCATATAGTTGATTTAAATTGTGCAATACCGTGTGATGGAATAATAGGCATTGATTTTATTAAGAAATTCAATGGCCAACTAGACTTCAAACCGTCCGAAGATTGGTATGTAATAAGACCAAATAATTGAAATTTTTCAATTTATGTTCCAATAAATTATAGTTCTGGTAACATCTCAATACATTTACCAGCAAGATCCCAAGTTGTCCGAAAAGTGGAACTAACTTCAAGAGAAGATAGCCTACATCCAAATCAAGAAATTCAACCTGGTATTTATGTTGCAAACACCGTTGCAACATCTCAAAATACGTTTGTCCGATTACTGAATACAACCAGTACCGATCAATTGGTCAATATAAATAATTTAAAATTTGAAACATTTTCAAACTACGATGTAGTTCAAACTTACTAACAAAGAAACAAGAGAGGAAACTGTTATACCTCAACTATCAAAAAACTGGACTAAACATGAGAACAAAAGATGTTGATTTAAGGATACTCTTAGAAGATATTGATATTGAAAAACTAAATAGTACTAGAGACAAGATTAGAGAGAAAGCACAGGAATATATAGAAGCAATTCAGCAAGAAAATAGGTGAAGCTTTAATGGAAAATGAATAGTTGAGAGCGACTACAGTATTGGGGATTTAGTAGCGATTAAAAGGACCCAGTATGGTACGGGTATAATTTTGAGGCCAAAGTTTTATGGTCCATACAAAATAACAGATAAAATGAACCATGGACGTAATGTTGCAGCGAAAGTAGGTAACCATGAAGGACCTAAAGTTACAGCCACGTCAGGTGAGTTTATGAAAAAATTGGGCTTATTCGGGACGAATAAAGTTTCAGGACGGCCGAATGTTGGAATACCATAAATGCTGGAGTTATTGTAGCCTTTGTGTGAGTTGGCGACACTGACCGCAAAGGATATCGATACACGGTTCGCGAGGAAAAGTTATCGAGGCGTAGTAAAGCAGAATAGAGCTGGTCTGTGAGATTTGTGCAGCGTGGATGTGTTTGCAAGTAAATTGCCGCAAACCATCAAAGTTTAAGTCAGTGATTAAGTTAAAGTTTAAGTTCAGTGTAGTACATGTTCATGAACCATTTAATTCATAATAACCCATTTAAATAAATAAACATTTTGTGAAACCCACATACAGGGCGATGGCAGCGACCGAGACATGCAGCTTTAGATTAACTAAGAATTGTATTAGACATAAGACATGATTCTAAACAAAGACATGCAAATGGACATATGTCCCTATGCAACCCCAAAATCCAAAACTGAATTATCTTTATGAATATCGGATATATATGTGTGAGCCAACCTATAACAGTAGGTGTTTGGGCTACGTGGTAGGGTGCGATCACCGTCACTGATAGTGATGGCGTCCACGATGCCTGACGGAGTGCCCATCCAGCACGCGTCCCTGATTCGGGTATTGCCGGTATCCGAACTCGCCGTGCGGTATCCGGCTCAGGTATGGTCGTCTCGAGATAAGACCCGATGGTGGTGGCACATTCGGTCCGTCAGCCGGAACGCGAGGACGCATGGGGGCTTAGTTCCCGATGCACCAATCGTGCGAACGGGCCGTCCGGTCCTCCTCCTCGGTGGGTGTAATACAGATCGTTGAGCGTAGTGGGGCGCAAGCCTGGGGGCTGGGCCCCGTTGGGTCGCTGTTGGTTGTCGCTGGCGTGGCTGTGACTGTCGTTGGCGTGGCTGTGTGTGCCGTTGGCGTTGCTGTCGCCGGTGTTGGCATTGCTGTGGCTGGGGTTGGCGTTGCAGTGGTCGGTGTGTGGGTTGCGATTACCAATTGGTTGCCGGACTGGTTACTGTCCACCGACTGCGGTGTCTAGTTTCGGGTCTTCTTGGCATGGCTAAGGCAATAAATCGAAATGAGTTTGATTTTCTACCCTACCTCTATCTGAACCCTGAAGAGGCTTACAAAGATACTTAAAATCTATATAATTACATCCGCTTTACATATCTACAAAGTTACCCTCAGGTGTGTTGTCTGCTACGGGTTCGTCGTCAAAAACCTGTCCGTGAAAAGATTTTAAATCGGCTATGCCCGTCGTTTGTCGTCGTTTATTGGTGAGGTCCTGGAGGCGATCAATGGTTGGTGATATAAATTTTATCACCTTGTAGTAGGGTTGTTGATATTTTCAAATATTTCGGTATCGATATATATTCGCCTTGCCACGCAAACCGCAAAACCTATATCTCCCATAATTTTACAGCTAGAGTAACCAAATTTTGCACAAGGACTACTTATCACATCCTTGACTGATCTGACAAAAAAAATTTGGCCACGCCCACCCCCGCCCTTGCAATCGAGCAATGTTTGTTTCTCCCTAACCTGTATAACGGGCCCAACCAAACTTAAATTGATGGCAAAACTTGAAAGATTTGAGAAAAAATACAATTGCCACGCCCATTTCTGACTCTGGGTGCATCCGACTGCACCGTTCTTACTTGTTTTATTCCCTTCCAGAGGATTACAATTTTGTTTATATGCGAACAAGGGTTATCTGGATGAAATTTGAAACAGATGCTTTTTTTGCTGCAAGCCGTACATATTTCCCAATCGGCCAGATCGGACTACTAGAAAATATAACTACCATAGGAAAAATCGGTTGAAAAACAAGTTTTTGATGAAAATCTTTTTGTTCCTCAATTTATTTTAACTAAGCTCACCTATTCTGTGTTTAAGTATGTTATTTACATGTTGACCATATGTTATAAATATCGAATATATCTTAAATTTTCAATAGGGACCATCTCCTGAAAACTAAGTTTTCTTGTTCAAACACTCTTCAATAAGGGTATTTATCTTCAGCTAGTTGAACAATTTGCACTTGGCAGTGGTGTTGTCCTCCTTCATAAAATAACTTTTAAAATCCATTGCAATTAATGTGTGCGTTTTGTTAAAATTGCAAAAAAAAACGGGAAGAAGCAATAACGAAAATGTTCCGTTATAAGATATCGCTCAAAAATATCGTTCAAAAATATCAATATTGATAATATCGCACAAAAAAAATATCGTACACAAATATATTATCAAGAAAAAATATTTATCGATACATTTTTTTTGGCAACTATTACACTAACGCACATACCTTGCTACGTCGGGAAAGAAACCAGGCCAGTAACGGCGTTGGGCAACTCGGTTTGAAGTTTTTCGAATTCCCATTCATGACACTCGTTGAGGACTCGTTGACGATGTTCCTTCGGGACGCACAGTTTCCCGGGAATTTATTGCTCCTCCTCAGGGCGTTGTCCAGATCGTCGGTACAGCTGGTCGCTCTCGCGGACGAAATCGGGGTATTTATTGGGTTCCGTTTTGACTCGTCGTAACATCCTGTGTATCCACGTGCACTGCGTCGGGCTCTGGGTCGTCTGGTGCAGGCGTTCCAATGGCTGGCGTAACAATGAATCAGCGACTATGTTCTGGTTCCCACGCCGGTAATGAACGTCGAATTGATATTGCTAAAACTTGTAAGTGTGCGCAGAATTTAATTGTTTCGATTTGAATTTTAAAGTCTGTTTGAATTCAAATTTCAACGTTTGTTTAAATTTGAATTTAACGTTTGTTTACATTCGAATTTAACGTTGGTTTAAATTTTCGTCGCAAAAGCGGATTATAAACGTGCTTAAAGCCGTTTAGTCTTGCCATCAAAGAACATTTTCACCTCAATTCTTCCACCACATCTATAAGTCATCTAAATTCACTCGGTACTATTGGCTAGGGATATCCTGTCCTGTTCCTGTCTAAACTCTGTCTTGGTTTTACGGCTGCGTTGAGGCGTCGGCTGGCATATGCAATCACGCGTTCTGTACCTTCAATCTGCTGCGTCAGCACGGCGCCCAATCCGTAATCGCTGGCATCGGCTTAGAGACAGAATTTTGAATTAAAATCCGGACACGCTAGGACTGGCGCCTCCGTGAGACGGATTTTCAGCTCCTCGAAAGCTTGCTGTTTTTCTGCTTTCCACTCCCATTTGCGGCTCTTTTTTAGTAACGTAGACATTGGCTGGACAATGTTGGAAAAATTTGGTACAAACCGCCGGTACCACGAGGCGATTCCGAGGCAGCGTCGTTTCTCTTGATTTTCGTTGGTGGTAAAAGTTAATTGATAGCGGCAATTTTCTCTGGGTCGGTATGTATCCCGGTTTCACTCACGACGTGTCCTAGATATACGAGGCTTCGTTGAAAAAAATTTGACCGCAGCCTCCGGAAAACTTCGCGTAGGTTGGTAACGTACTCCTCCAGTGATTCTCCTACGACCACAATGTCGTCCAGGTAAGCGAAAGCGTAGGGATCCATTTCCGGGCCGATCACGCTGACTTATGCCCGCTGGAAAGTTGCTGGTGCTGAATGTAGCCCTATAGGCATGACTTTAACGCTGTATATTCCTTGCCTCTGCCATGAGAATTTGCCAGTATCCACTCTTGAGGTCTAATGTCGAAATGAATTTGGCGTTGCGTAGCTTGTCCAGAATGTGATGGGTAGGCATCTGGGATGGATCTCGCGTTCAGTTGACGGTAGTCGACGCACATCCGGACATCTCCGGTCTTTTTGCCGACCAATACGATTGGTGCGCTGTGCGGACTTCGCGACGGTTCGATGAAGCCGTCTCGTAGCAATTCATCGAAGTGCTCATAAATTATCCTCAGCATAGATGGATTTTTCGGCTAATAGCGTTGCTTTATTGGGCGCTCGTCTCGCATCACTATGTGGTGTTCGGCGATGGAGGACGTACCGTGGAGGCCCTGGAGGCCATCTCGTGATTTAGTTTTTGAATCAAAAAAATTTTTTTTGTTGGTCGTTTTACTATACTATCTACAAAGTTTTGGTAACTTATGGGTCATTAAGCCATGAAGGATGAAATTTTCTAATCATATATAAATATTGCCAGTAATAGTCCCTGCTCGGGCGCCATTTGTAAGGAAGTTCTCAGGCCGGGGTACATATCTCAGTCCGCCCAAGGTTGCTTACAACAAATTTATAAATTCGCCGGGACTGGCTGGTCAAAACTAGCGCTGTTGCAATAAAGTATGCAAAATAAAAGCGTTACGAAGTTAACATTTGTAGAGGTGGACCACGGCACGGCGATATATGGCCCTAAAACCACGCAGGCACGGGCAAACCGATGCCCGTGGCTCAAATGGTCATCGACCCAGGGGTCAGCGAAACAAGGAATCTGTACTTGATATGTCACACGCTCTCACGCTAATCCAGGCTATAACAACCAACGCTAGCTTACTCTAGTGCAAGCTATAACAGCACACATTAGCTTATTCTCACACTATGCCAAGCTGATCGATCTTTTGCACAGCCACCACTGGACCAAAACTTGAGGATTACGCAGCCAACAATTTGGGTCGCCGTATAAGCAAGACAGACGGGTGGAGAAGGGAATAACTAACGCATTTAGTGATCACTGAAAATAACCTATAAATGAGCGGCCGATCGCTTCAACGTTAGCTGTAGTATTTTCCTGCTTAGAATATTGTCTGCTGCTGTTGCTAATTTCCCCGCGACGAATGCGTGCACTGCTCTCTGACACGCCCGGCTGACAACTTACTGCGATCGCCTCGGTGAGTCGATGTTCAAAAACTTCGCAATCTTTTCTCTGTCACCTTGTTACCGTTAGTTTTCTGCTCTGATTTTCGGGTCACGTAGCCCGCGTTTGCTTTTTTGATGTGTGTTTTTTTCCTTGTTGCGGCGGCTGCTGTCAGTGATGCTCGGCTGTAGTTATCGATGATGTTTGGCTGAAATTATATATACCCCTCGTGTCCTACCCTTTCTTATTAAATTTCCTGTTGTTTCTTGACTCCCTCTTCTTGGGTTAAATAAATGTATTTTTGCCCTTCTTGGGCGGAACTTACAACTATCAAAAATATATATAGAACTTTAAACTACAAACTACATTTGTACAAACTTAAAAAAAACAATCTTGACACTTTGTCTGACTGTGGTATATACCAACATATATGCCAAGTTTGGATGCTCTAGCTTCAAAACTGGAAAAAAACTGCGTTCATACGGACGGACGGACATTTCACAAACCCAATATACTCTACGATTGCACTCGTGCAAGGCTCTAAAATATAGGCCTACAAATAAGTCTCTCAAATTTTAGATATACATACATCTAAAAGTTTTGGAGATATTGAGCGCAAAACTACGTAAATATTTTTTTTCCAAAACATTTTTGGTTGGAATTCCATTTGAGCATGGAGAGTCACACTCGTTAAAATCTATGGTGGAGTTTCCGTCTGTCCAGTATTGGCAATTGGAGGTCAAAGAGTACAATTGGGAAACTTTGTCTAATGTGCATAAGAAAATGAGCCGCTGACGCGCTGCCGGTACACGTAAAACAGCGAAAACGAAAATGTCGTCAGTTGCAGTTTTTCATCAATGCGCGCTTGTAACTTTTTTTTCAGTTTCAAAAGGAAATTCAAGAATATCACATAACTTAAAAAGGCAATGTTTTATTGTTTTATAATTTTTTTATTTTACTATTTTATTTTTACTTTTATTTAACATCATCACGAACTAATTGCAAGTTAAGGACTATTCATACTGAGCATACTATACATTAAGGAACGAATGGGAAAGATGAAAGATTTGGAACATATCGTTCACACTGCCGTCATCTTGCATCTTTGATCTTGGCGTCGAAAGGCAAAATTTTGTAAAAGTTTAAAAGGTTAAGAAATATGGATTTTGAATTAAAAATGACTTGTTGTTGCTTGCTGCCAATTTAAACATGCCACATGCGTTTGGATGTTTGTAAGTTCAAAACATAACATATCAAGCATATTATCTATATCTATAAAACAGTTTGTCCTCACTGGCGATTGGCAATCAACGCAGGGCCCAGCACCATAAAAGCTAGCTCTGTGAAATTTTCACAGTAGCCTATGCTGAAAGTGAGCACTTATTCTGTAGAGAAATGTGGAAAATTCTCGGAAAACCGTTGTATGCAACTTTTTTGTTTATCATCTGATCAGCTTCAAACTTATTTTCAAAGATCTATATAAAAAATAATTTATGACTGCATACCAATTTTCCGGAAAATTCACCCCTCTGGCCAGAAAATGGGTGGTAAAGGTTGTCTTTGCGAAATTTGAATTTTTATGGGATTTGCTTCAAACTCTTTTTCAAAGATCAATATGCAAATTCATTAAAAACTGCGTACCTATTTTTCGGATAATGTACAATGTTGGGTAGAAAAATGTTCGTTAAGGTTTGTAAGGATGTTTCTTAGGCCGAGGTACAGTTCTCATTCTTCCCAGGGCTAGTTACAGAACATTTTTAAATTGCTGGGACAACATGGAATCAGAGGGAGTATCTAAAAGCCATAAGGGGAGACCATTGACCATACGAGATTTTAAAGGGAATCAAAGGCTAGACTGGAGATATTTGGATTCAGAACTAGGATTCGCTGACTTACCTCAAACTACAGTAAGTCTCAAATCACGCGGACCGACTTAACGTGTAGTATGGTATAAAAGCACAGGTATAGGTGTAGTATCCATATATAACGGGCATAAGCCACATGTACTACAGTTAACTTAAGAACACACGGAAACCGAGCACTACGAATAACGGAACTTCCGGACGGTCTATTTAATATACACAGGGAACTGAACTCAATAATTGGCCGTTTTGCCAAAACACACGCAGGTAGATTTCAACGTATGGGGGAAATGGATTAAGTTCTTCGTACAAGGTATGCATTTTTATTGTAATATATTCGTTGGACCCCTCAGGTTGTAAATAGAATAAAAAAAAGTTATTGAAGAACGTATATTTATACCTTGTTTACTTCTTTTCAATCTGATTTGTACAAACTTAAGACTTATGACTTTCCCTGGTTGGTTTATCGAACTGTGCCACGCTGCAATCCTCGAACGACTATGCCACGCTGCAATCCTTGAACGACTGTGCCACGCTGCGATCCTCGAACTACTGTGCCACGGCACGCTGTTTGCGTCGATCATCTACATTCATGGACACTAAAATAGGTGTGAAAACGAACATGAATATATTTTAAAAACAAATGTTAAATGCGATGTCCCAAATTCGATGTAGTAATTTGTATGTCTGCCAGCACTGTTTTGAAATGAAAAGCGGGAGTCCCCGGCTTAATGTTGCGTTCTGGCAAATGTTCTGGCACATTTCTTTGCTTACACTTCAAATTACTCTAGACAGTGAAATAGGTGCGTGTTGCATAAAATTAAGAAAACCTCAATTTTTCTCTTGAATTTGTTTGCAAAAGGTAAGATATTGAAGAGATTTATTGTAATAAAGGCTCAACTGAGATTTTAATTAAAATTAGACGGGTCGGGCACATCACTGCAGTGCTGAGGAGAGAAGACTTGTGCGTAAACTCCGAGAACAAGGAAAAAGTTATCAATTCATTGCCACATCAATTGGGCGGTCTCAGAACTTCGTTACAAATGCTCTTAAATCAGAAAAAAAACATTGAAAGGCGCGGAGGATCCAAGAAAACTTCATTAACTACAGATAATCGGATTGTGTTATCGGCCAAAAGTGACCCTTTCAAATCATCAAGAGCGATTGCAAGCGAAATTGGGAACGTCGTGTCATCACGAACTATCCGAAGGCGATTAGTGAGTGCAAACCTACCTGGCAGGATAGCCCGCAAAGTCCCTTTGCTTAGAACGCCAAATTTGAAGAGGAGGTTAAATTTTGCATTGGGTCATAAAGACTGGCACGGACCAGAGGGTGCAAAAAAATGGCGCAACATTCTCTGGAGTGATGAAACTAAAATAAATATGTTTAGTAACGATGGTCAAAGAAATGTTCGTAGACCAAAACCCAAGAATTCCATGTTAAGTTCACAAAAAAAAACGGTCAAACATGGTGGTGGCAGCATAATGGTTTGCGACTGCTTTTCGTGGCAAGGCATAGGCCCGATACATCGAATCGATTGCACTATGGAGCGATTTGTTAACAACGATTTATTGGAGAATGTAATGCCATATGCTGAAGAAAATATGCCTCTCGTATGGAATTTTCAGCAGGACAATGACCCAAAACACTCATCAAAATTTGTGAGGGATTGGTTTTTGGACAAAAACGTGACCGTTATTGAGTGGCCAAGTCAGTCTCCTGACCATAGAAAATCTTTGGGGTGAACTCAAACGTGAAGTCGCAAAGCACGCTTGCTCAAACAAAGCACAATTATGGGAAATTGTGCAGGAAGCCTGGAACAATATCCCTGTGGATACTTGCCGCAAGCTAATATCGTCCATGCCTAATAGAATAGAAGCAGTCCGCAAAAATAAGGGTGGATACACAGGCTACTAAATGTGTCTGAATGATTCGAGCACAAACTTGCAACCTTACAATTACTATCATGCTAATTTGATGGGCACAACTATTTTGCTGACCAGCAAAAATTGACTTTTTTTTAACTTTGGTATTTTTAAGTTATTCTTTAACACATTCCAATTGTAACATGTTCTGTTTTTATGATTATATATTTAAATTTTAAAAAATAACTTGCTTCTTAGAGAAAAACAAAGGCAAATTTGGAAAATATGAAATTAAAAAAAAAAAATGGTTCACACCTATTTTCGTGTCCATGAGTGTACGTGCCAAAACTCTTTCCCATTAGCAACAGGCGCAAGGCGTCGCGCTCCCATTTGTTCATTTTATGGCACGATTCTTTTTCTATTTGTCGGGCGCAACAACCGTTAACTCCTGGCTTGCGCCTATGTTGGGCCGTGCGGCTGTGCTCAAGTTGCTATTTTGTCGGCCGCAACAACCATTACTATGTCGCTTGCACTGACACAGGGCTATGCAGCTGCATTCGCACAGCTAATTGGTTCGGTCGCAGGCAATGTTAATTTGTGGCTGGGGCCATTGTTGTTGTTAGTTTCCATTGCGTCGTTGATCTGTAGTCCGCTGTTGCGTAGTTTGTTGGGTCTCTTGAGTTCTCTTATCCATTTTTTTTTTTAAAAGCAAACCCGGCTACATTTAGCTTAAGTGTGCTCTTTGTAAGCGTTTACAAAAATATTAAACCAAATTATGAAACTAGGAAAATAACAAGAAATAACAAATGAAAAAAAATAACACCATCCCATTCTTCACCATGGAAAATAAACAGCTGTTTATTTGTCAGCACGGCCGGTGGGGTGCGTTTGACATTTCGCTGTCCAAGTTGCTCCTGCTGTTGATATTGCTCACCCTAGGGTACTGCTGCTGCTCTGTGTCGCTCAGTGGGCATGTCAGCACGGCCGGTGGGGTGCGTTTGACCCTCCGCTATGCTTGCTGCTGTGTTACTCTTGGCGTCTGACGTTTATCGCGCGGCAACACGGCCGGTGGGGTGCGTTTGACCCTCCACTATCCTTGCTGCTCCTGCTGCGGTGTTACTTTTGTTGTCTGTTGTTGAGCTTTGCGCTCGGCAAACGGCCGGTGGGGTGCGTTTAACCCTCCGCTATCTACGCTGCTCGTTCTCCTATTGACGTCTGCTTGCATCTTAGGTGTCACTGGCAAATCTTGTAGGGCACTAGAACTTTGTCTTGGATCGATTGTCTCCGGTGCTGGCGACGAGAGCCGTGTCTGCATGGCAACCCAATGTTTTCCTTTCAGGTGTTACTGCGCATCCGAGTAGCGCCTTAAGTATACTCCACTGTTGTGCCACCGCTTTTGGTAAGTCTGATTGTCCGGCAAGTGAGGACAGTCGGGTTCTCGTTTCCTCCAACGTACCAATGGTATCCAATCCAAATTCTTTGAGGATGACCTGAAGTTCTGTCTTACGCCTCTATTAAATCCACTGGACACCCATTTTGATTGTCTTGGTGAGCCGTTGATATAGTCGTTGTTAATTCTAATAATTGACTGTTGACCTTTGCTCTGTAATTTAAAAAAAATATTTTTTTTTGTTTGAGTCAACTGATCTCTCCCTAGGTTACGGCTGGTGGTGCTTCAACCCACAAAAGATGGAATCCCTTTTAACTAATCAATCCCAGAGTCCCTGCTCGGGCGCCATCTTTAAGGATGTTTGGGAAAGATGAAAGATTTGGAACATATCGTTCACCCTGCCGTCATCTTGCATTTCTGATCTTGGCGTCGAAAGGTCAAATTTTGTAAAAGTTTAAAGAATTATTAATATGGATTTTGAGAGTAAATTGAGCATTGTTGTTGCCACTATGCAGCATTATGCCGAGCTTCAAAAGAATTTAATGGTGGTAGTGAACGCAAGCGACAAAATGGTCATGTTTGAGGAAGATGCAGTCGACGAGGATAACGACGACGACTTGTTGTTGCTTGCTGCCAACTTGAATACGCCACGGAGCGTTTGGATGTTTGTAAGTACAAATACATAATATAAGAAGCAAGAAGTAGAAGCGATTTGGCTTGTTTTGGGAGAAGGACGTGCCAGAGAATGACGACCGCTTCTTCAAAGAGAGCTTCCGCATGGAAAGGCTGACGTTTTCATTGCTTGTGAGCCGTCTGGATATTTTAAGGAAGCAGAACACAAGTTTTACAAACGCTATTCCGCTGGAGACCAGAATAGCGATAGCCCTTTACACTCTGAGTTCGGCGTCGAAGTATCGAACAATTGGCAGTTGCTCAAAACAATGTTTGCAATATTCTGCATGTATGCATGCAAGGCACTAGTTACAGAATTCACGGAGGAGTACATGACAAGCAACTTTCTGACGATGGAACAAATTGACAGCAGTGTACAGGGCTTTGAAGTCATAGGTTTTCCGCAGTGTATTAGTGCAATTGGTAAAAAAAAAAGGAATGAACTTTCACAGTTAATCTTTAATAATATAAATTTTGTATTTTATATATATCGTCGCTTCGCATTCGCCAACGGACGTGTTTTTTTCTTGCTCCTCGCATTTGTTTATTTTTCCTCGTTTTAAACGTTTTATTTTGCGTCTTTTTTGTTTATTAATAATCAGTGACTTGTGTTAAACATCGGTTGTGTGAAACACAGTCATTATAGTCTTTAACAGACTATTTTCTTAAGTTAATTTTTATACTCTGTTTTCCAAAATGGAAAAAAAGAGTATATTGGGTTTGTGAAATGTCCGTCTGTCCGTCTGTCCGTCCATCTGTCCGTCTGTCCGTCTGTCCGTATGAACGCAGGTTTTTTCCACAGTTTTAAAGCTAGAGCAACCAAACTTGGTGTACATGTTGGTATATACCATAGGCAGACAAAGTGTCAAGATTTCCCCCTTACCCCCAACCCTTCCCCCACAAACCGCAAAAATCTATATCTTCTGCAGTTTTGCAGCTAGAGTCACCAAATTTGGCATGAAGACTACTGATGACATTCTCGACCGATCTGTAAAAAAAAAAAATGCCACGCCTACTACCGCCCCTGCAAATGAGCAAAATCTGTATCTCCTACACCCTTATAGCTAGAAACCCCAAATTTTGCAGTATGAATACTTTTGATCTCATCGATAGTTTGGAGAAAAAAATTTTGACACGCCCACCCCCGCCCCAGTAAACAGAAAACAGAGTATATCGCAGTCGGGTGAGCCTGACTGCAACGTTCTTACTTGTTTAATTTGTGTTTAAACACAACAACAAACGTTTGTGCAGTTGCACTGTTTTGTTTTTGTGTTTTTACTCTCGCTAAGTCTCGCTCAACGCGCTCTATCCATAACCTCTCTCTCCCGCGCTTTCATTAAATTGAACACAACAACAAACGTTTGTGCAATTGCACTGTTTTGTTTTTGTGTTTTTACTCTCGCTAAGTCTCTCAACGCGCTCTATCCATAAACTCTCTCTCCCGCGCTTTCATTAATTTTGGTGGTGGCTTTGGTTTAGTTTGCTCTTTTCCCTCTCTAAACCTATTCCGTTGTGCTTTCGGTCGTCGCGCTCGCGCAGTTGTTGTTTTTTGTGTTTAGTGTTTTCGTTTAGTGTTGTTGTTGTTGTGTGTAAGTAACTAACAGCAGTACTTGCGATTAACCCTAGTGTGCATATTTATTTTCTATTTTTTTATTTTTTTTACTAATTTTGTCTGCGTCTAATTTAATTATTTTCTCAGTGCCCTTATTTTTTTTCGTTTATTCTTTTATAATCAATTTAAGTAGCTTTGCCTTTTAAAAATGTATGTCTGCTACAATAAAAATTGCCAGGTTCGAGCAAACGTGAAGATGGGTTTTGTTTGTTGCTGGCTGTGTGATAATGTCTCACACGAAAAATGTGCTGGCCTTAACGGCCGTATTATTGACCTGATTGAGTCCAAATCAGGCTTAAAATGGACATGTGAATCTTGTAGGGATATTGAAAGGGATATGATGGGATTCATGAGGCAGACTAAGATGGGCTTTGGAGATATTTTCGGGCGGTTTAAAAAACTGTTCGATGGTTTCTCGGCTTTGGACAGGGAATTCAAAGGTATGAAACTTTTGAATGAGTCTCCAAAGCGTAAAAAGGCCAATCTTAGGTTGTCAATTGGCCCTAATGAACTTTCTGTCCCAACACATTTGTCCATACCATCCGCTCCATCATTAATAAATTTTTCATCCCCATCTCCTCACACCACTGTCAGTATGAACGAAAACAAAGACTTACCCATGGATGTTGTTCATACTGAAACCGAAGAGATTTCTGATCCGGGGTGTAGTAGTTTGACTGCTAACATATCTGCGGTATCAAATAGTCCATCAATCGAGGCTGTAGCTTCACCTGAAGTTACTGCTGCGGTTGATAATAAGACTCTTGTAGGTGTTCCACCAAAAAAAAAAAATTTTTGTTTCTAGGCTTGCCCCTGGTACCACATCTGATGATGTCAAGGCCTTTATTCAGGCCAAATATCAAGCCAATATTACGGTGGAAAAATTCAAATTTTCATATATTCGGGAAAATTCTTCATTTAAAATAAGTGTTCCTGCCGAACATTTCAATAAAATTTGTTGCAAAGAGTTCTGGCCTGACCACTTAATTATAAAAGAATATACTGCAAAAAAGAAAAATCGGATCCCGGTTGCACTTCCTTCATTACCTGGTAGTAGTAGTAGAACTAACACTCAACCTCAGGTAGTTTCTGATAGCACAAAAAACTAAAATCCTCCCTCTCACTAGGCTTTCAGAATGTAAGAGGTATTTGTACTAAACTTACTAATCTTTATTTAAATAGTCTTTCCTTTAATTTTAATGTCATTGCCTTTTCCGAAACTTGGCTAAGGCTTGATATTCTTAACTCTGAAATTTTCATAAGCAAATTCTCCATCTAGCGAAAAGATCGCCCACTTCGTCAAGGTGGCGGTGTACTTATCGCTGTTAATGCTGATTTAGCTTCTGAATTAGTAGTGACCGATAATTCGATAGATATTGAATTTGTTGCTATTAAGTTGTGTATTTGTGGTGTATCGCTGTTTATTACTTGTTCTTACATTCCTCCTTCTTCTGATAATTCTGTTTATTTAGATCATTCTTCTGCTATTAGTTCTGTTATATCTATGCTTTCCGATCGCGACTTTCTTGTAGTTCTTGGTGATTTCAATATTACTGGAACTACATGGATTTCTAGTTCCAATACTAATGTTTTGACTGCCACGGGTCAAAATGATTTTCTGGACAATTTATTTGGGATGTCATTGTGTCAAATCAATAATATCCCGAATTCTTTGAACAGATTTCTTGATTTGATTTTTGTTTTAGATCCCTCTTTCTTATCTATCTCCCGTGCAGAACCTATATCCTATCCTGAAGATCCTTATCATCCAACTTTGGAGGTGCTGATGGATTTGCCATCCCGGGTGTTAAGTCCTTTTTACAACCCTACGGGTCGAGTTTGCCTTTTTCGGAAAACCGATTTTCATAAACTGTCTCAGCTTTTATCGCAGACTGATTGGTCTCAGCTATATAGGTGCAGAGACATGGATTGTGCAATTACGATTTTTTATGCAACTTTAAACTCTTTACTTGACATATGTGTCCCAATGTGTAATCCACGTAGGTCTAACAAACCTGTTTGGTTTACACGGCTCAAACGACTTATAGTTCTTATACTAACCATTTAGATTTGTCTTATCCTTATCATGTAAATGTCTCTAATTGCATCTTTGAACCTTTGATCACAGAAGGTTCGCTACTAAGCGATCTAAAAGCCATTAAACCCGTATTTTCACCGGGGCCTGATGGAATACCAGGCTGTATACTTAAGTACTGTGCTGAAGGTCTTTTGAGACCGCTTTATTACTTATTTAATCTTTCCGTGGAGTTGTGCACTTTTCCAATGATTTGGAAAGAATCATTCATAATTCCTCTCCTCAAAAAAGGAAACAAGTCTAATGTTCAAAACTATAGAGGTATATCTAAGTTGTCCGCCATCCCTAAAATTTTTGAGAAATTAATAACTTCTCAACTACAACATTTTTGTAGATCTATTGTTTCACCCAGCCAGCATGGGTTTGTGAAATATAGATCTACTACCACTAACTTATTGGAATTCACCTCTTTTGTTATAAGGGGCTTTCAAAATAAAATGCAAACAGATGTCATTTACACTGATTTCAGTAAAGCTTTTGACTCCGTTAATCATTCCCTTTTAATTCATAAGCTTAATCTTTTTGGATTACCAAATAACTTAATTCTTTGGATCTCTAGTTATCTAAATTTAAGAACCCAAAAAGTTCATTTTAAAGGCTTAGCTTCTAAGTCTGTTCAAGTTACTTCTGGAGTACCACAAGGAAGCCATCTCGGCCCTTTATTATTTACTCTTTTTATTAATGACTTGCCTTCTGTAATAAATCACTCTCGGGTACTAATGTACGCCGACGATGTAAAGCTCTGTTTGTCTGCTAATAACTCTCAATCTGGTCAGAATTTGCAAACTGATCTTGATAGTTTTCAAACTTGGTGTCGAGTAAATTTATTAAATCTTAATTGCAGTAAGTGTAACGTAATGTCCTTTTATAGGCGAATGCTATATTTTAATAACTATTTTCTTAATGGTAAACCACTTGAACGTATTGAGTCGGTTGTTGATTTGGGTATTCTTTTAGATCCCAAGCTTAAGTTTGACAAGCATATCTTATCGATGACTAATCGTGCCTATGGAGTCCTTGGTTTCATAAAGCGTTGGTCAAAGGAATTTGACGATCCCTACGTTACTAAAACTCTTTGTACCTCTCTTGTTCGACCCATTCTATAATATGGATCTTGTATATGGTGTCCACAGTACAAGATTCATCAGGACAGAATAGAGTCCATACAAAAACAATTTCTTCTCTTTGCCCTCCGGGGCTTTAATTGGAATCCTAACATTCGCATGCCTCCTTACCGTAGGAGACTCTTACTAATAAATCTCCCCTCTCTTTCTGATCGTAGAACCATGCTTGGTATAATATTTTTACATAAACTAATTAACGGCAAAATTGATTCCTCTGAATTAATCAGCCAAATTAGTTTTGCTATTCCTATTAGAAGTACAAGAAACTTTCTCCCTCGCGCAGTTGTTGTTTTTTGTGTTTAGTGTTTTCGTTTAGTGTTGTTGTTGTTGTGTGTAAGTAACTAACAGCAGTACTTGCGATTAACCCTAGTGTGCATATTTATTTTCTATTTTTTTATTTTTTTTACTAATTTTGTCTGCGTCTAATTTAATTATTTTCTCAGTGCCCTTATTTTTTTTCGTTTATTCTTTTATAATCAATTTAAGTAGCTTTGCCTTTTAAAAATGTATGTCTGCTACAATAAAAATTGCCAGGTTCGAGCAAACGTGAAGATGGGTTTTGTTTGTTGCTGGCTGTGTGATAATGTCTCACACGAAAAATGTGCTGGCCTTAACGGCCGTATTATTGACCTGATTGAGTCCAAATCAGGCTTAAAATGGACATGTGAATCTTGTAGGGATATTGAAAGGGATATGATGGGATTCATGAGGCAGACTAAGATGGGCTTTGGAGATATTTTCGGGCGGTTTAAAAAACTGTTCGATGGTTTCTCGGCTTTGGACAGGGAATTCAAAGGTATGAAACTTTTGAATGAGTCTCCAAAGCGTAAAAAGGCCAATCTTAGGTTGTCAATTGGCCCTAATGAACTTTCTGTCCCAACACATTTGTCCATACCATCCGCTCCATCATTAATAAATTTTTCATCCCCATCTCCTCACACCACTGTCAGTATGAACGAAAACAAAGACTTACCCATGGATGTTGTTCATACTGAAACCGAAGAGATTTCTGATCCGGGGTGTAGTAGTTTGACTGCTAACATATCTGCGGTATCAAATAGTCCATCAATCGAGGCTGTAGCTTCACCTGAAGTTACTGCTGCGGTTGATAATAAGACTCTTGTAGGTGTTCCACCAAAAAAACAAATTTTTGTTTCTAGGCTTGCCCCTGGTACCACATCTGATGATGTCAAGGCCTTTATTCAGGCCAAATATCAAGCCAATATTACGGTGGAAAAATTCAAATTTTCATATATTCGGGAAAATTCTTCATTTAAAATAAGTGTTCCTGCCGAACATTTCAATAAAATTTGTTGCAAAGAGTTCTGGCCTGACCACTTAATTATAAAAGAATATACTGCAAAAAAGAAAAATCGGATCCCGGTTGCACTTCCTTCATTACCTGGTAGTAGTAGTAGAACTAACACTCAACCTCAGGTAGTTTCTGATAGCACAAAAAACTAAAATCCTCCCTCTCACTAGGCTTTCAGAATGTAAGAGGTATTTGTACTAAACTTACTAATCTTTATTTAAATAGTCTTTCCTTTAATTTTAATGTCATTGCCTTTTCCGAAACTTGGCTAAGGCTTGATATTCTTAACTCTGAAATTTTCATAAGCAAATTCTCCATCTAGCGAAAAGATCGCCCACTTCGTCAAGGTGGCGGTGTACTTATCGCTGTTAATGCTGATTTAGCTTCTGAATTAGTAGTGACCGATAATTCGATAGATATTGAATTTGTTGCTATTAAGTTGTGTATTTGTGGTGTATCGCTGTTTATTACTTGTTCTTACATTCCTCCTTCTTCTGATAATTCTGTTTATTTAGATCATTCTTCTGCTATTAGTTCTGTTATATCTATGCTTTCCGATCGCGACTTTCTTGTAGTTCTTGGTGATTTCAATATTACTGGAACTACATGGATTTCTAGTTCCAATACTAATGTTTTGACTGCCACGGGTCAAAATGATTTTCTGGACAATTTATTTGGGATGTCATTGTGTCAAATCAATAATATCCCGAATTCTTTGAACAGATTTCTTGATTTGATTTTTGTTTTAGATCCCTCTTTCTTATCTATCTCCCGTGCAGAACCTATATCCTATCCTGAAGATCCTTATCATCCAACTTTGGAGGTGCTGATGGATTTGCCATCCCGGGTGTTAAGTCCTTTTTACAACCCTACGGGTCGAGTTTGCCTTTTTCGGAAAACCGATTTTCATAAACTGTCTCAGCTTTTATCGCAGACTGATTGGTCTCAGCTATATAGGTGCAGAGACATGGATTGTGCAATTACGATTTTTTATGCAACTTTAAACTCTTTACTTGACATATGTGTCCCAATGTGTAATCCACGTAGGTCTAACAAACCTGTTTGGTTTACACGGCTCAAACGACTTATAGTTCTTATACTAACCATTTAGATTTGTCTTATCCTTATCATGTAAATGTCTCTAATTGCATCTTTGAACCTTTGATCACAGAAGGTTCGCTACTAAGCGATCTAAAAGCCATTAAACCCGTATTTTCACCGGGGCCTGATGGAATACCAGGCTGTATACTTAAGTACTGTGCTGAAGGTCTTTTGAGTCCCCTTTATAACTTATTTAATCTTTCCGTGGAGTTGTGCACTTTTCCAATGATTTGGAAAGAATCATTCATAATTCCTCTCCTCAAAAAAGGAAACAAGTCTAATGTTCAAAACTATAGAGGTATATCTAAGTTGTCCGCCATCCCTAAAATTTTTGAGAAATTAATAACTTCTCAACTACAACATTTTTGTAGATCTATTGTTTCACCCAGCCAGCATGGGTTTGTGAAATATAGATCTACTACCACTAACTTATTGGAATTCACCTCTTTTGTTATAAGGGGCTTTCAAAATAAAATGCAAACAGATGTCATTTACACTGATTTCAGTAAAGCTTTTGACTCCGTTAATCATTCCCTTTTAATTCATAAGCTTAATCTTTTTGGATTACCAAATAACTTAATTCTTTGGATCTCTAGTTATCTAAATTTAAGAACCCAAAAAGTTCATTTTAAAGGCTTAGCTTCTAAGTCTGTTCAAGTTACTTCTGGAGTACCACAAGGAAGCCATCTCGGCCCTTTATTATTTACTCTTTTTATTAATGACTTGCCTTCTGTAATAAATCACTCTCGGGTACTAATGTACGCCGACGATGTAAAGCTCTGTTTGTCTGCTAATAACTCTCAATCTGGTCAGAATTTGCAAACTGATCTTGATAGTTTTCAAACTTGGTGTCGAGTAAATTTATTAAATCTTAATTGCAGTAAGTGTAACGTAATGTCCTTTTATAGGCGAATGCTATATTTTAATAACTATTTTCTTAATGGTAAACCACTTGAACGTATTGAGTCGGTTGTTGATTTGGGTATTCTTTTAGATCCCAAGCTTAAGTTTGACAAGCATATCTTATCGATGACTAATCGTGCCTATGGAGTCCTTGGTTTCATAAAGCGTTGGTCAAAGGAATTTGACGATCCCTACGTTACTAAAACTCTTTGTACCTCTCTTGTTCGACCCATTCTATAATATGGATCTTGTATATGGTGTCCACAGTACAAGATTCATCAGGACAGAATAGAGTCCATACAAAAACAATTTCTTCTCTTTGCCCTCCGGGGCTTTAATTGGAATCCTAACATTCGCATGCCTCCTTACCGTAGGAGACTCTTACTAATAAATCTCCCCTCTCTTTCTGATCGTAGAACCATGCTTGGTATAATATTTTTACATAAACTAATTAACGGCAAAATTGATTCCTCTGAATTAATCAGCCAAATTAGTTTTGCTATTCCTATTAGAAGTACAAGAAACTTTCTCCCTCGCGCAGTTGTTGTTTTTTGTGTTTAGTGTTTTCGTTTAGTGTTGTTGTTGTTGTGTGTAAGTAACTAACAGCAGTACTTGCGATTAACCCTAGTGTGCATATTTATTTTCTATTTTTTTATTTTTTTTACTTATTTTGTCTGCGTCTAATTTAATTATTTTCTCAGTGCCCTTATTTTTTTTCGTTTATTCTTTTATAATCAATTTAAGTAGCTTTGCCTTTTAAAAATGTATGTCTGCTACAATAAAAATTGCCAGGTTCGAGCAAACGTGAAGATGGGTTTTGTTTGTTGCTGGCTGTGTGATAATGTCTCACACGAAAAATGTGCTGGCCTTAACGGCCGTATTATTGACCTGATTGAGTCCAAATCAGGCTTAAAATGGACATGTGAATCTTGTAGGGATATTGAAAGGGATATGATGGGATTCATGAGGCAGACTAAGATGGGCTTTGGAGATATTTTCGGGCGGTTTAAAAAACTGTTCGATGGTTTCTCGGCTTTGGACAGGGAATTCAAAGGTATGAAACTTTTGAATGAGTCTCCAAAGCGTAAAAAGGCCAATCTTAGGTTGTCAATTGGCCCTAATGAACTTTCTGTCCCAACACATTTGTCCATACCATCCGCTCCATCATTAATAAATTTTTCATCCCCATCTCCTAACACCACTGTCAGTATGAACGAAAACAAAGACTTACCCATGGATGTTGTTCATACTGAAACCGAAGAGATTTCTGATCCGGGGTGTAGTAGTTTGACTGCTAACATATCTGCGGTATCAAATAGTCCATCAATCGAGGCTGTAGCTTCACCTGAAGTTACTGCTGCGGTTGATAATAAGACTCTTGTAGGTGTTCCACCAAAAAAACAAATTTTTGTTTCTAGGCTTGCCCCTGGTACCACATCTGATGATGTCAAGGCCTTTATTCAGGCCAAATATCAAGCCAATATTACGGTGGAAAAATTCAAATTTTCATATATTCGGGAAATTTCTTCATTTAAAATAAGTGTTCCGGCCGAACATTTCAATAAAATTTGTTGCAAAGAGTTTTGGCCTGACCACTTAATTATAAAAGAATATACTGCAAAAAAGAAAAATCGGATCCCGGTTGCACTTCCTTCATTACCTGGTAGTAGTAGTAGAACTAACACTCAACCTCAGGTAGTTTCTGATAGCACAAAAAACTAAAATCCTCCCTCTCACTAGGCTATCAGAATGTAAGAGGTATTTGTACTAAACTTACTAATCTTTATTTAAATAGTCTTTCCTTTAATTTTAATGTCATTGCCTTTTCCGAAACTTGGCTAAGGCCTGATATTCTTAACTCTGAAATTTTCATAAACAAATTCTCCATCTATCGAAAAGATCGCCCATTTCGTCGAGGTGGCGGTGTACTTATCGCTGTTAATGCTGATTTAGCTTCTGAATTAGTAGTGACCGATAATTCGATAGATATTGAATTTGTTGCTATTAAGTTGTGTATTTGTGGTGTATCGCTGTTTATTACTTGTTCTTACATTCCTCCTTCTTCTGATAATTCTGTTTATTTAGATCATTCTTCTGCTATTAGTTCTGTTATATCTATGCTTTCCGATCGCGACTTTCTTGTAGTTCTTGGTGATTTCAATATTACTGGAACTACATGGATTTCTAGTTCCAATACTAATGTTTTGACTGCCACGGGTCAAAATGATTTTCTGGACAATTTATTTGGGATGTCATTGTGTCAAATCAATAATATCCCGAATTCTTTGAACAGATTTCTTGATTTGATTTTTGTTTTAGATCCCTCTTTCTTATCTATCTCCCGTACAGAACCTATATCCTATCCTGAAGATCCTTATCATCCAACTTTGGAGGTGCTGATGGATTTGCCATCCCGGGTGTTAAGTCCTTGT
>OX453089.1:32020244-32055997 GCA_949708635.1 Hirtodrosophila cameraria
ACAATGGGCGCTCCGGAGCCAGCTACCCTTGGCAACGTCTCGTGTGGTCCCATACTCTTCAAAGCTGGAGGCGAAACGGAGCAGTGTTTGCGCAGTCGGTGTTTTATTAATTATTCCGCGCTTGGGGAGTGTATCGCTCTATGGCTTGTTCACTTGTACTCTACATCAGTTTAGTCCACAAATATCAAAACAGATTGGACATTGGCGGAAATTTATTAACTTTTTATATCGCAAGTAAATGCGCTCCGGTAATCGCAAAATGTTTTTTATATATGTATGACAAACTTAAACACTAATAATATTAAGCCAAAAATAAAACTAAGAAAACCTAAAAATCTGAAAAATAATAAGAAACAATACAAGTCTGTGATGCAGCGAATCTCCACATCCGCGTTGGCTTCAGTCTGTCCGTTTTCATCGTCGCTGATGGTAAACCGTCTGGGGCGTCAAACGGATAAAATGCATTTGAGGTTGGGTCGACGTGGCAGGCCTCAGGAATGATGACGTAAAGGGCGTCCGCGTTGCCTCCCTCTCCGGGAGAGGCTCCGCCTCCTGACGTGTCTCCGTTTCTGGACGTATGTCCGTCGACCCCAACACGGTTAATTCCTGCTGTGACGTTAGTCCGAAATCGGGGGTGTGGGTGTTGTTTCGATCGTAAGTTCGTCGCCGCTCCTGGCTTTCCCGTTTGCTCCGTTTCGAACTCCGATCTGCGTCTTCCCTCCTGTGTTCTCTAGGCCTGCTGTGCGCATCCCCTCAACGGCTTGTCTGCCGCTCATTTACAGCAGTGCTCGTCTCCACCTTTCGGGGCAGTTTCCCGTCCTCGCGTTGACATCTTCTGCTGGTTTGTATTGGAGGGAGAGGTTATTTCGAAACTGATTCTGATGAATACAAGATTTCGGAGCTTTTTTCTGTCTCGGTCAATGGGTCGTGTTCGCTTTTCATGGTGGAACGCCTTCAGGTCGCTCAGACTAGCTGTACGGCGTTGTCGTCCCTCGATGCTCAGTACACGCACAATGTTGGGCGAGACAAACTTAATGATTTTGAAGGGTCGTTCATTGCGTTTGGCTAACTTAGCAGCAACATTTTCCGACGCCTTGGATACGTAGTGCGTACGCAACAATACTAGAGATTCGATCATTGGCCTCTCACTCACGTCTTCTCAAATTGTAATATATTGTCCCTGATCGAGAAGGACCTTCTTATACAGAGAGCCTGTCAGCCTGGGCTTCGTGCTCTGAACCAAGAAGGTTTAACGAACACGTTGTCAGCGACGTATCAGAAGCATACTCTGTTTTTACTCCCTGTTCCCATTAAAAATGGGAAAAAGGGAGTTATAAAGTACTGCAAATGTGTGTAACAGGCAGAAGGAGGCATTTCCGACTATATAAACTATATATATTCTTGATCAGGATCAACAGCCGAGACGAACTAGCCATGTCCGCCTGTCTGTCTGTCTGTCCGTCGGTATGAACGCGTCGATCTCAGAGACTATAAGAGCTAGAGACACCAAACTTGGCATGTAGGTTCCTGTATACCATACGCAGATCAAGTTTATTTCAAATTTCGGATGCACCCTCCCGCACCCCCGCAAATCGCAAAAGACTCCTACAGCCACAATTTTAAAGATAAAGCTTTAATTTTTGGTACACATGTATGTCTAATCAATGTCTTTCGGATGTGTAAATTTCAACACGATCGGATAAATAGCACCAAAGTTATGGAAGAATCTATTACGCCCGTCTCAGCTAGCAGCAACAACAGTTTGACAAGCAGTTTACGAGTTAAGTGCACTGTTTGCTTGTGTTACGCCCGTATCAGCTGGCAGCAACAACAGTTTGACAAGCAGTTTACGAGTTAAGTGTACTGCTTGCTTGTGTTGCCGCTGAACTGCTTGAAATACAAGTTGGGAGCAGGGAGTCTCGTAGTCGGGCACACTCGACTAGAGTATTCTTACTTGTTTTTTAATCAACTGTTCTCAGGGCAAGTGGGAAGACAGGAACAGGATATAAAGCTAACCAAATGTACCGAATGAATTAAGATGACTTATATATGTGTTGGAAGAATTGAGGTGACATTTTTCTTCCTTCTCTACCCGCCATACCTGTAAAAGCATTGTATTTTATTGCTTTTAACATTTAGCACACTGATGCGGTATGAAGTACCGAATTCGCCCCAAATAAGAATAATTTAGTTCATTTATATTACATAATTCATTAAAAATAATGTTTTCCAATTTCAATTTATTCACTCCGTTTCGCATTCGCCAACGGACGTGTTTTTTTCTTAAGCCTCGCATTTGTTTATTTTTTCTCGATTTAATCGTTTATTTTGCGTTTTTTTTTTTGTTTATTAATAATCAGCGACTTGTGTTGAACATCGGTTGTGTATAACACAGTCCTTATAGTCCTTAATTTTTTTTGCTTATTAATACTCAGCAATTTGTGTTAAACATCGGTTGTGTATTACACAGTCTTTACAGTCCTTAACAGTATATTTCTTAAATAAATTCTTAATTTGTGTTTAAACACAACAACAAACGGCAGCCCAAGCATACTTGTTTGTTTGTACAATTGCATTGTTTTGTTTTTATGTTTTTACTCTCGCTCAACGCGCTCTATCCATAGTCTTACCAGTAACCATACTCTGAAATTTTCACGAACAAAATTCTCCATCTATAGATGGACCACACTTCGTCGAGGTGGCGGTGTACTTATCTCTGTTAATGCTGATTTCGCTTCTGAATTAGTAGTGACCGGTAATGCTTTTGATATTGAATTTTTTGCTATTAAGTTGTGTATTTATGGTGTATCGCTGTTTGTTACAAGTTATTCCATTCCTCCTTCTTATAATTCTGTCTGTTTAGTTCATTATTCTGCTGTAAATTCTGTTTTCATTATGTTTTTTGATCGTGAGTTTTTTGTAGTTATTGGTGATTTCAAAATTACTGGAACTGCTTAGATTTCTAGTCCCGAAAATGATTTTCTGGACAATTTATTTGGGATTTCATTGTGTCAAATCAATTATATCCCAAATTATTTCAACAGAATTCTTGATGTGTTTTTTGCTTTAGATTCCTCTTTTTTATCTATCCTCGTCACAAAACCCATATCCAATCCCGGAGATCCTTATTACACAAGTTTGTAGGTGCTGATGGATTTACCATTTACCATTTTAAGTCCTTGTAGCAACCCTAAGGGGCGAGATCGCCATTTTCGGAAAACCGATTTTCTTAAAGTGTCTCAGCTTTTATCGCAGACTGATTGGTCTCAGCTATATAGGTGCAGATACATGGATTCATGTCCGTCTGTCTGTCTGTATGAACGCGTCGATCTCAGAGACTATAAGAGGTAGAGACACCAAACTTGGAATGCAGGTTCCTGGTATCATACGCAGATCAAGTTTATTTCAAATTTCGGATGAACCCCCCGCACCCCTGCAAATCGCAAAAAACTGTTTTTAAAATGAAACTCAATCTATAAAAATGATTTCTGATTTATAAAATAAAAGCTATGCCATAAAAGATATTTTTGATTTTTACAAAAAAATTCAAGGTATAATTTTTGTTATAATTGGTTTATTATTGCACTTTTTGAAAACTTGGAGAATAGACATTTTCACTGTGATTTTATTGTTTAAAAAAACGTTTCGCTTCGCATTCGCCAACGGACGTGTTTTTTTCTTGCTCCTCGCATTTGTTTATTTTTCCTCGTTTTAAACGTTTTATTTTGCGTCTTTTTTGTTTATTAATAATCAGTGACTTGTGTTAAACATCGGTTGTGTGAAACACAGTCATTATAGTCTTTAACAGACTATTTTCTTAAATTAATTTTTTAATTTGTGTTTAAACACAACAACAAACGTTTGTGCAGTTGCACTGTTTTGTTTTTGTGTTTTTACTCTCGCTAAGTCTCGCTCAACGCGCTCTATCCATAACCTCTCTCTCCCGCGCTTTCATTAAATTGAACACAACAACAAACGTTTGTGCAATTGCACTGTTTTGTTTTTGTGTTTTTACTCTCGCTAAGTCTCTCAACGCGCTCTATCCATAAACTCTCTCTCCCGCGCTTTCATTAATTTTGGTGGTGGCTGTGGTTTAGTTTGCTCTTTTCCCTCTCTAAACTTATTCCGTTGTGCTTTCGGTCGTCGCGCTCTCGCAGTTGTTGTTTTTTGTGTTTAGTGTTTTCTTTTAGTGTTGTTGTTGTTGTGTGTAAGTAACTAACAGCAGTACTTGCGATTAACCCTAGTGTGCATATTTATTTACTATTTTTTTTTTATTTTTATTTATTTTAATTATTTTGTTTGCGTCTAATTTAATTATTTTCTCAGTGCCCTTATTTTTTTTCGTTTATTCTTTTATAATCAATTTAAGAAGCTTTGCCTTTTAAAAATGTATGTCTGCTACAATAAAAATTGCAAGGTTCGAGCAAACGTGAAGATGGGTTTTGTTTGTTGCTGGCTGTGTGATAATGTCTCACACGAAAAATGTGCTGGCCTTAACGGCCGTATTATTGACCTGATTGAGTCCAAATCAGGCTTAAAATGGACATGTGAATCTTGTAGGGATATAGAAAGGGATATGATGGGATTCATGAGGCAGACTAAGATGGGCTTTGGAGATATTTTCGGGCGGTTTAAAAAATTGTTCGATGGTTTCTCGGCTTTGGACAGGGAATTCAAAGGTATGAAACTTTTGAATGAGTCTCCAAAGCGTAAAAAGGCCAATCTTAGGTTGTCAATTGGCCCTAATGAACTTTCTGTCCCAACACATTTGTCCATACCATCCGCTCCATCATTAATAAATTTTTCATCCCCATCTCCTCACACCACTGTCAGTATGAACGAAAACAAAGACTTACCCATGGATGTTGTTCATACTGAAACCGAAGAGATTTCTGATCCGGGGTGTAGTAGTTTGACTGCTAACATATCTGCGGGATCAAATAGTCCATCAATCGAGGCTGTAGCTTCACCTGAAGTTACTGCTGCGGTTGATAATAAGACTCTTGTAGGTGTTCCACCAAAAAAACAAATTTTTGTTTCTAGGCTTGCCCCTAGTACCACATCTGATGATGTCAAGGCCTTTATTCAGGCCAAATATCAAGCCAATATTACGGTGGAAAAATTCAAATTTTCATATATTCGGGAAAATTCTTCATTTAAAATAAGTGTTCCTGCCGAACATTTCAATAAAATTTGTTGCAAAGAGTTCTGGCCTGACCACTTAATTATAAAAGAATATACTGCAAAAAAGAAAAATCGGATCCCGGTTGCACTTCCTTCATTACCTGGTAGTAGTAGTAGAACTAACACTCAACCTCAGGTAGTTTCTGATAGCACAAAAAACTAAAATCCTCCCTCTCACTAGGCTTTCAGAATGTAAGAGGTATTTGTACTAAACTTACTAATCTTTATTTAAATAGTCTTTCCTTTAATTTTAATGTCATTGCCTTTTCCGAAACTTGGCTAAGGCTTGATATTCTTAACTCTGAAATTTTCATAAGCAAATTCTCCATCTAGCGAAAAGATCGCCCACTTCGTCAAGGTGGCGGTGTACTTATCGCTGTTAATGCTGATTTAGCTTCTGAATTAGTAGTGACCGATAATTCGATAGATATTGAATTTGTTGCTATTAAATTGTGTATTTGTGGTGTATCGCTGTTTATTACTTGTTCTTACATTCCTCCTTCTTCTGATAATTCTGTTTATTTAGATCATTCTTCTGCTATTAGTTCTGTTATATCTATGCTTTCCGATCGCGACTTTCTTGTAGTTCTTGGTGATTTCAATATTACTGGAACTACATGGATTTCTAGTTCCAATACTAATGTTTTGACTGCCACGGGTCAAAATGATTTTCTGGACAATTAATTTGGGATGTCATTGTGTCAAATCAATAATATCCCGAATTCTTTGAACAGATTTCTTGATTTGATCTTTTTGCTTTAGATCCCTCTTTCTTATCTATCTCCCGTACAGAACCTATATCCTATCCTGAAGATCCTTATCATCCAACTTTGGAGGTGCTGATGGATTTGCCATCCCGGGTGTTAAGTACTTGTAACAACACTACGGGTCGAGTTTGCCTTTTTCGGAAAACCGATTTTCATAAACTGTCTCAGCTTTTATCGCAGACTGATTGGTCTCAGCTATATAGGTGCAGAGACATGGATTGTGCAATTACGATTTTTTATGCAACTTTAAACTCTTTACTTGACATATGTGTCCCAATGTGTAATCCACGTAGGTCTAACAAACCTGTTTGGTTTACACGGCTCAAACGACTTATAGTTCTTATACTAACCATTTAGATTTGTCTTATCCTTATCATGTAAATGTCTCTAATTGCATCTTTGAACCTTTGATCACAGAAGGTTCGCTACTAAGCGATCTAAAAGCCATTAAACCCGTATTTTCACCGGGGCCTGATGGAATACCAGGCTGTATACTTAAGTACTGTGCTGAAGGTCTTTTGAGACCGCTTTATAACTTATTTAATCTTTCCGTGGAGTTGTGCACTTTTCCAATGATTTGGAAAGAATCATTCATAATTCCTCTCCTCAAAAAAGGAAACAAGTCTAATGTTCAAAACTATAGAGGTATCTCTAAGTTGTCCGCCATCACTAAAATTTTTGAGAAATTAATAACTTCTCAACTACAACATTTTTGTAGATCTATTGTTTCACCCAGCCAGCATGGGTTTGTGATATATAGATCTACTACCACTAACTTATTGGAATTCACCTCTTTTGTTATAAGGGGATTTCAAAATAAAATGCAAACAGATGTCATTTACACTGATTTCAGTAAAGCTTTTGACTCCGTTAATCATTCCCTTTTAATTCATAAGCTTAATCTTTTTGGATTACCAAATAACTTAATTCTTTGGATCTCTAGTTATCTAAATTTAAGAACCCAAAAAGTTCATTTTAAAGGCTTAGCTTCTAAGTCTGTTCAAGTTACTTCTGGAGTACCACAAGGAAGCCATCTCGGCCCTTTATTATTTACTCTTTTTATTAATGACTTGCCTTCTGTAATAAATCACTCTCGGGTTCTAATGTACGCCGACGATGTAAAGCTCTGTTTGTCTGCTAATAACTCTCTATCTGGTCAGAATTTGCAAACTGATCTTGATAGTTTTCAAACTTGGTGTCGAGTAAATTTATTAAATCTTAATTGCAGTAAGTGTAACGTAATGTCCTTTTATAGGCGAATGCTATATTTTAATAACTATTTTCTTAATGGTAAACCACTTGAACGTATTGAGTCGGTTGTTGATTTGGGTATTCTTTTAGATCCCAAGCTTAAGTTTGACAAGCATATCTTATCGATGACTAATCGTGCCTATGGAGTCCTTGGTTTCATAAAGCGTTGGTCAAAGGAATTTGACGATCCCTACGTTACTAAAACTCTTTGTACCTCTCTTGTTCGACCCATTCTATAATATGGATCTTGTATATGGTGTCCACAGTACAAGATTCATCAGGACAGAATAGAGTCCATACAAAAACAATTTCTTCTCTTTGCCCTCCGGGGCTTTAATTGGAATCCTAACATTCGCATGCCTCCTTACCGTAGGAGACTCTTACTAATAAATCTCCCCTCTCTTTCTGATCGTAGAACCATGCTTGGTATAATATTTTTACATAAACTAATTAACGGCAAAATTGATTCCTCTGAATTAATCAGCCAAATTAGTTTTGCTATTCCTATTAGAAGTACAAGAAACTTTCTCCCTCTTTCTCTTCAAACCTGCAGTACTAACTACGCTATTCATAACCCTTTTCGTATTTTATGTTCTGATTATAACAATCTTTTTCATGTTATAAGTAATGCTACATCTATTCCTACACTTAGAACTTCACTCCTTTCTCACCTATCCAATTTGTAGGTCTTGTATTTCATATTTTTTTTATTTTTTTTTTTATTGTTTTTGCCTGTATTTACTTGTTTGTATCTTTAGTGTATTTCTAACATACTAACTTCTTGATCTGATTGGGTTTTTTCTGGGTTTTCCCCAATCCAGGCAACTAATGTTGGATCTATTTTTTTGAGGCTTATTACCCAGATATATTTTTTAATTTTTTATTTTATGCTTTTTTTTTAATTTAAAATTTTTTAAATTTTAATAATAATTTTAATAATAATTTTATTTAATTTTTTGTAAATTTTAACTTTTTCTGTGTCGATTGTTATTAGTCGACATTAAACTAAATTAAATAAATAAAAATAAATAAATAAAAACAAGTAAGAATTTTCTAGCCCAGTGTGCCAGACTACGAGACTCCCTGCTCCTAACTTGCATTTCAAGCAGTTCAGCGGAAACAGAAGCAGCGCACTTTACGTGTCCAGTTCCTGTCAAACTGTTGTTTCTGCCTGCTGAGACGGGGGTTATAGATTCTTCCATAACTTTGATGTTATTTATCCGATCGTCAAGAAATTTACACAGCTGATCAACATTGATACAACATATATGTGTACAAAGAATCAAATCACCATAACTTTGGTGCTATTTATCCGATCGTGTTGAAATTTACACATCCGAAAGACATTGATTAAACATACATGTGTACCAAAAATTAAAGCTTTATCTTTAAAATTGTGGCTGTGGGATTCTTTTGGGATTTGCGTGGCTGCGGGGGGGTGCATCCGAAATTTGAAATAAACTTGATCTGCGTATGGTATACAGGAACCTGCATGCCAAGTTTGGTGTCTCTAGCTTTTGTAGTCTCCGAGATCTGTGTGTTCATACAGACAGACTGACAGACGGACAGACAGACAGACATGGCTAGTTCGTCTCGGCTGTTGATCCCGATCAATAATATATATAGTTTATATGGTCGGAAATGCCTACTTCTGCCTGTTACGCACATTTGCCGTACTTTATAACTCCCTTTTTCCCATTTTTAATGGGAACAAGGAGTAATATTGAAATATTTTTTATATCCGGTCTCTGAATAAAACTAATTTTGCACTCTAGGCACACTGTAAAAGTTACTTATGCACAATAAATAGAAGTTGAAGAACCTTTAAAAAAAAAAACAAGGTAAGCTTAAAAGCTCTCAAAAATACCTTTTCAATGAAATATAGAATTTGTCTGTAGCTTCTTTGGTTTGAAAACTGTGTGCGTGTCAATTCTAGCGGTTTTTAGCGTCCGCTAAACTAGCGGTTTTTCAGAAAAGTGGTAGAACAAACGTTTCTTGGATTATGATGTGGAACAAGTTCACAGAACTCTAGACAGCTACCTCAACGCGTTGATACAAACAAACAAACAGACAAACTGACAACTTATTCATCTCAATTTGGAAACACCACTCTAGTTTTAAAATGTTCATAACTTTTGAACGAATTGTCAGATTGGGATAAACGAGATGTCATTTGAATTAGAACGTTGAAAAAAAATATCATAAGCCCCAACGGCCCCAATAGCTCAAATTTTTTTCATTTTTCCCTTCTCACCTGTTTGCCTATATCTCATGAAGCAGGTGAGTTACCAAAAGTTTAGGAATGCACTTTTCTTAGTTCAAGTAATGCCTTTCGATCGGTATGCAGTTCGATCTGATCGGATACTCACAGCAAATCTTTCATTCTTGCTTTATATAAACATATCATATAAAAACACCTCTACGCGAGGCTAAAGTCTAGGAACACAGCGTGCTGCTTCGTCCCTAGCAAGGACAGACGTCCACAGCGGTAGTTCTTATATTAATCAGAAAATATTTCGTCTTTAAATTTAATACTAGAAGTTTTGTGGCTTCAATATGCACCGTCCTTAGATTTTAACCTCGCGAGTGGTGTTGTTATTTGATACATCATTATATCCCAACTCGCGTTAATCTCTTCTAGAATTAATGAATCCATAAGACGACACATTTTTGACGGGGCAATATAGTGGTAAAAGCAGTCGAAGCCTTCTTTTTTCCGTCCATTCAATTTTCTAGTAAGCATCTTTAGGATGCAATTGGGGAATTAAATTAGCTTTTGGTTTCGATTGTTTGTAGCGGATATTCATCCAACTTAGTTGCGACATTCAACCGAACTTTATTTGGCTTCACATCTAATCGAGTGAGGAACTAAATGCACTTTGGGCCGGCTCGATCACACCTATCTAAATCATATCACTACAGCTTTGTTCCTTTGTCTTATCGCCATCCATCTGCAATATATGTGGTATTTTATTTTCCCAGTACGCCCTAAATCGTGCTTTTCAAAGATAAGAAACAATTCTTCTTAAAAAGAAAATTGATCTGCATCGGTAAAATTTTCAATTTCTGAGGTTAATAAAGAGCTTTTTTCCGGGTGCTAATCCAAATATGCCCTAAAGCTCGATTCTTTATAAAAGCCTTTAGACGCTAAACGAAACAACGTATAATTCTGTTTCTTCCTAGTCTTCTCAAAATTTTGTCTGAACTGTTGAACCAACAACTAATGTTTGCTAGTGTTGAGCAATGTTAATACGGAAAAATTCATAAAGTATATCTTACCATAACTTTGTAACGAACTGGTTTTGCGCGGTGAAGCTAGTCGTGTCCAGGGTCGAATACTGAATTTGGGTTCTGGTGTAGGGCGATCAAAGCTTCAGTTTTAATCGCTCACGGAAGAGAAAGTTCATACAGGCGACCGAAGCCGCGGGTATAAGCTAATAATATATAAAGAGATGTTCAAATATCAAGGGATTTATTTAAATATATGGCTTTTACTGGACTTTTGAGATTTAACAGGGACCGCAAGGCCCACATGGAACTTGGGGTCCACACGGCCCAACTGGTCCACAATGTGTATTCCACGGCGTTGGAGCGCAAGGATAGCATGGTCCACACTCTGGCGATTCATATGGACAGGGTGGCGAACACGGTCCACATGGTCCGCAGGGTCCGCAAGGTCCATTACTCAAAGGACCGCATCCGGTTCCGCAAGGACCGCATGGTGCTGGTATATAAGGTCCGGATGGCATTGTCAAGCCGCACGGCCCACAGTTTGGCACAGCACAGGGCCCACCGCAGGGCCCACACGGTCCACAACGTCCTGGTCCACAGGGTCCACAACGTCCTGGTCCACAGGGTCCACAACGTCCTGGTCCACAGGGTCCACATGGTCCACAACGAGTCTCACACACTGGATACTGATTGGTGGAAAAACAAGGTAGCGGGCAACAGGCACCGCCAGGAGCACATGGTCCTATTGGACATGGCGGACAAGCGGCGCTTGGTTTGTAATTGATCGGGCCATTTGGATAGCAACAGTATTCTCTTGGAGGTGGTATATCGATGGTTTGCGGCTTGGGTTGGCACAAAATGGACTGGCAGACTTCTCTGGGTTCGCAAACACGTTTCGGATAGCAGACAACATATGGATCCGGTATCATGGATGGATAATATATGACACGAGGCTCACGAACCATTTGCGAGACCCAAATAAGTTTCGGTACTTTGATAACCCTAGTCGCATCCACCACTTTGGGCACAGTGATTTGTCTGCAACGATTCACAACCATGGGCTCCGGTACGATCTTCTCCGTGAAGACCACCCTCTTCTTGCATATTAGACGCGGGGGCTGCTGCACAGTAATACATTTAGGAAATGGCGGAGGTACACGTGGTGCACACTGCGGCAAGGCTTCCAATTGAGCGGCATTATAGCACTTTGGCGAGCACTCGAATGGGCCACAGCAAGGATCGCAAGGGCTGCAGGGTCCGCATGGAGAACACATACTTATTTGAAAAAAATTACTTAATGTTGCTTTAAATTTAATAAAATAATTTCTTAAAATTTTTATAATTTTTTCTGCTACAATTTAGATGTTGTTCGAGTTCAAAATGAGAATGAGGCTAGTGTGTTTTTAGTTAGCTCCATAGGTGTTGCCTGACTTTCCCAAGCCTACTTACCAAAACATATTTTACATTTCAGATTATTGTACATCAAAATCCCTAAAAATAAGTTTCATTATGGTCTTTACTAGTGTCAGGCACGAGTGCAATCAGTTCCGTCTATCCGGGTATGAACGCAGTTTTTTTTCACAGCTTTCAAGCTAGAAAACCAATGTTGGTATACATGTTGGTGTATACAATAGACAGACAAAGTGTTAAGATCTTGAAAACGGGTACATCTTTCTAAATTTTAACTTCATTTTCGAAATAAGCTGGTGATTTTACCTAAGGAATGACTTTTAAAAGATTAAGATCCAAGCATTATTATAAGTTGTTCTACCCTACCAACTGAAGAGAGCATAGCCGCCCCTAACTAGGGCGTGTTGTACTAAAAATTAATGTGCTCTAAATACTTTTATTAATTTTTTCGGATTTAGGAACCGGTTTTACATAAGAATATTGTAGTGGATGTTCTTGTCACATTTTGATTTCTTCAGTTGTTGCTTGGTATTGCATCATATTCTTAACATATGATCTACCACTTGACTTTACAACTCAGCTCATCAGACACCGAGACTTGAAAAATATTGACTACGATAGACTAAACAACGAATGCTGTCTCTGTGATAAGAGTGCAGTATATTCCCTTCCGACTGTTGACCAACAGCTTTTAACTATTTGTACCAAAATTTTGTACCACTTAAATCTAAAATTAAATCTTAAAATTGAATTGTGGAAGAGGGGGGTAACTTAAAAATAAAAACTTTTCTTTTTTTATGGCAAAAAAAAATTTTGTTTTTATATAATAAATAATTTATTTTGTATGTTTGGAAAATTCCTTACAAAATATATTCCACATACTTTCAAATCGATTCATCCGAGTAAAAGTTATTGACTTTTGAAAATTTTACGGCAACAACATTTAGCCCCTCATAACATGGCAACGACAAACTACACTGAAAAAAAATTGCTAAAAATACTTGTTTTTATGTACACTTGAACATAATTCATTGGCAGAAATATTAAAACAATTTTTTTTAAAACTCCTTTTTTGGCAGAGAATGCCCCACATTATGAACAGTGCAATAACCTTCTCAACATTCCCTGATCAATGGAAAATCGCAAAGGTACTACTGATTCCTAAGTCAAAAAATTAGCTTAGGCCCATTTCAATATTAAAATTTTTGTCAAAAACCTTTTAGCAAATAATGGCAACGCAGATAAATACGTATTTGGTCAACAATAAATTTTTAAAGTACATACAATCTGGGTTTTGCAAGGGTAGGACCTGCACAACGACTATTATAAAAGTGGTTTAGGACATTAGACAAAATATGGACAATAGTTACGTTAAATTTCTAGTACTTCTTGACTACAGTAAGGCATTTGACACGGTGAACCACGACATACTTCTACCAAAATTGAGTGTGCGATCAGCTTAAAATCTAATGAGCTCATACTTAAAAAATAGGAAGCAAGCTGTTGTAACAAATACAAAAATCTCAAACTTTCTGACGATTACTCGTTGTGTCCCGTAGGGTTTGGTTCTTGGGCCACTGCCTGTTCTGTTCTACGGAATTGAAATATGCGGACAATGTGATGTAGCCAGTCTACATAGACTAACTATAGCTTTTAACAGCATAGCCCGGTATACATTTAACCTTAAGTCGACAGATCACGTCACTAGCTACGCAAATACAATTTTCGAACTTAACCTAACAAAATGGATACAATTTAAAATTCTTACACAAAGTCTTATTCACAAAACAACCTGACTATTTATTCGACATCATACAATTTACATCTTCATAAAGAACAAACAATATTGTTTGTCCTAGAACAAAACTCTCTTGCTCCTATAGACAATTTTACACATATGCTGTTCGGCTTTGGAACCAGCTACTACATGATTTAAAAACTTTCGGAAGTGCATCAAAATTTTTGGATAATCTTAGGGAATACCTGAAAAACGCACTTTAACGTTAGTATTAATAAGCATCTAGCAAATTTAAATTTAAAACATTGTTAATTAAAAACAAGTAAGAACGTTGCAGTCGGGCTCACCCGACTGCGATATACTCTGTTTTCTGTACGTACAAATTTTTTTCTCCAATCTATCGAAGAGTTCAAATGGAGTCATACTGCAAAATTTGGGGTTTCTAGCTATAAGGGTGTAGGAGATACAGGTTTAGCTCATTTGCGGGGGTGGTAGTGGGCGTGGCATATTTTTTTTGGCAGGTCGGTCAAGGGTGTGGTCACTAGTCTTTATGTCAAATTTGGTTACTCTAGCTGTAAAACTGTGGAAGATATAGGTTTTTGCGGTTTGTGGGGGAAGGGGTGGGGGTGGGGGGGAGATCTTGACACTTTGTCTGCCTATGGTATATACCAACATGTATACCAAGTTTGGTTGCTCTAGCTTCAAAATTGTGGAAAAAACCTGCGTTCATACAGACAGACGGACAGACAGACGGACAGACGGACATTTCCCAAACCCAATATACTCTTTTTTTCCATTTTGGAAAACAGAGTATAACAAGTAAGAACGTTGCAGTCAGATGCACCCGACTGCGATATACTCTTTTTTTCTACTCTTTGCGGAGTCAGAAGTGGGCGTGGCAATTATATTTTTGCTCAAATCTTTCAAGTTTTCCCATCAATATAAATTTGGTTTGTCCCGTTCTACAAACTTTGCTCGATTCCAAAGGAAGACAAAAAAAAAAAATAATAAAAAAAAGTTCAAGTGCCGAACAGCGCTTTAACGCAGTGGTGGGCAGCAAATTTTGGTCGGCAAGCTACAACAAAGAAAGCTGTTGGGGTCATAAATCATTTGTCAGGTACCCAAAAAGATCATAATACAAGTAAGAATGCTCTTGTCGAGTGTGCCTGACTACGAGACTGCCTGCACCCAACTCTTAAAATCACAACAACATCTTTGTGTTCAACCACACGTACAATTGCATTAAAGCTGTGCATTATTTGTGCAAGCAGTTCAGTGCCTACTGAGATGTCGGCTATCAGATTCTTCAATTTAAATTAAAATTTAAATTTTCGCAGTTGATCCACTTTAATAAAAGAACATATGTGCACCAAAACTCAAAGCTGTGTCTTTAAAACTGTGGCTGTGTGAGCTTTTTGTGTGAAATGTCCGTCTGTCCGTCCGTCCGTCCGTCTGTCTGTCCGTATGAAAGCAGGTTTTTTTTCCACAATTTTGATGCTAAAGTAACCAAACTTGGTATACATTTTGAGATATACCATAGGCAGACAAAGAGTCAAGATCTTCGCCCCACCTCCACCCCTTCCCCTACGAACCGCAAAAACCTATATCTATCACAGTTTTATACCTAAAGTAACCAAATTTAGCAAAAGGGCTACTAATCACTTAATTGATTGATCTGACAAAATAAAATTTGACAACGCCCACCACCGCCCCCACAAATAAGTAATGTCTGTATCTCCCACACCCCTTTAACTAGAATCACCAAAGTTTGAAGGTTAATTAATTAAATAAAATTATATAATTAAATAAATTGTATAAAACTAATTTTGCAACGCCCACCCCCGCCCTTGCAATCGAGCAATTTTTGTTTCTTCCAAACCTGTAGAACGGGCCCCACTTAAATTGTTGGCAACACTTGAAAGATTTGAGCAAAATACAATTGCCACACCCAATTCTGACTCCGCAAAGCTAAAAAAGAGTATATCGCAGTCGGGTGCATCTGAATGCAACGTTCTTATTTGTTTCGATTTACGTGGGTGGATGAGGGTGTGCTAGAAATTTGACATAAGCTTGATCTGCGTATGGTATCATCTATACCATACCTACATGTCAAGTTTGGTGTCTCTAGCTCTTGTAGTCTCTGAGACCGACGCGTTCATACAGACGAACGGACAGACAATCAGACGAACAGATAGGCGGACAAGTAATCTTTAAATTGCCATACCTTTTTCGGCTCATCCATAGGATTGCGGGTATCTTGGAAATTACAAACAAGAAGGGCGTAGCCAGGTAGGCAAGGGGGGGAGGGCCTTTTGCTCCCCTTACATTCATAGCTTTACATTATTTATCTTCCTTAAACCCTACCAGAGTTGTATTTATATTGCATAATGTCGATTGCAAATCCATAAGCTACAGGTGGGAGATATATAGTGTCACAGATATTTCAAAGAAGCAGAAATATCGGTAACAAAATACGTGGGACAAAATATCTGTGAAAAAATACCTGAGACACAATCGTTAGCAGTATCATATGACAAAATCCCTACTGATAACACAAAGGAACAAAACTTAATTTTTTGTGTTTTGATTGGAAATGTATACCCGTTTTTTATCGGCTGGGAGCCAACTTAGCTTTTTTAAGCTTTATGAAAAGTCATACTAAAGAAGCTTTCTATGTAAATTTAGTCTATTTCAACGACCAACCGAAATGTCACGGTATTGCATAGCGATTGATGAAGTCTTCGATGGCACAGTTATGTTTTTCGCAAATCAACCGACTAGGATCACAAATTTTTTGAACAAGCTTTGAACTTTGATTAGAAAAACAATTTGGACAATTTGAACATGGTATATTCCAAAAATTTTGCAATGACAAGAAATCTTAAAAAAATGTTTGTCTATGAATTTTAATTATATTGTAGGGGAGAGTGGGGTTATTCCGCCAGAATTTTTCATCAAATTTTCATCAGATCTATTTATTTCCTTGGACGCGGTAAGCACCAAGCTTTGAAATGTCATGGTCCGTTTTTAATGAAAGTACCATGGCGATTTATAAGAATTTAAGAACTGAAGCATGAAAAAAATTTACATTTAAATCATAGTGGGGCAATGTCGCAACACCCCTGTGGCAAATTCGGCCGCTATAAAAATGTAGGTATTAATATGAAAATACAGGGAACGAAACGCCTGTAAATATGCCACATATATTTAGTCATAACAACCAAGATCAAGTATTGCAGTGTTTCTGGTGTTTTAATAATTTATAGAATTATTAATGTTAAATAAAATACAAATTTAACCAGCCCTTTACTTCGGACGTCCTCTTTTCATTGGTGCTTTAACTTCGGGTTTCTTGATTTCAGCATGTTTGTTGTCCTGCTTCAGCATTTAGAAGGGGCTTTATGGAATGCAATGTTTTTTCCAAGTTTGTCGACACTTTTGATGACACTAAAGATGAAACGTTCAACTTTTGGTATTTTTCAGAAGAAGTAGGTGAGTTTGCGCGGTCGGTGACACTGCTCGGAAGAAACTCATAATCCTTAAAAATATCAGGGTTGAATGGAGCGATTCCGGTGCACTGAACACCAGAAACAATATTTTTGAAAGTCACAGTGAAAGTGATGGCAAGGCTTTGCTGGTGGAACGTCATAAATTTTCATTTTTTTACCCGGATTCTTTGTCATATAATAATTGCATTGGGAGTTTATTGCAGTTTTAAGAGGACCAAAAATAGTCCGATCCAGCGGCTGTAACTTATGTGAACAGTGCAAAAAAAATTTTTTTTTTAATTAGAAAGTCTTTAGCTGTCGTCCACCCACTAGGATTCGACATGCCGTCGCATCCTAACAGTTGGTGGTAAAGAACGTTCTTCTGCTGAAACTGCCATAGCCAGAGTGACAAGCGTTCCTCTTACGGCTGATGTTACTCTTCCTACTTGCTTCATTCCACGTCGAGCAATAACTTTTTGGGGAGTTTGAAATGTTGTTACTCCTGTTGAAACTTGTTGGCAGCGCCAAACTTGTAGCCTCTGGTTTGCGCACTGTCAGAGCGGGGTGTCGCTTTAAGAAGCCTCGGAACCACTCAATTCCAGCCATTTTATTCTGATCCCATGTAGGTGGAATAGCGACACCTAGCCCTTTTCCGAACTCATATGCCAAGGCTCGCAACTGCTTTGGAGATAGTCCATGGTACATATCGCTGCTGGATTGAATATATCCCTCCAAATTATTTTTCCGCTTCTGGAGTAAAAATCGTATTTTTACCGACCGGAATTGCAGAAATTACATTTTTTTCAACCTCTTCGACTGTGTTACGCTTCAGCCAATCTCTCAGGGTACTTCTGGGCACATCAAACTCTTTTGCTGCAGTTTTAACATGCAAATTTTTAATCTTTATCTTTTTTTTTTAAAAAACGCAGTTTTTGTATAGCTCAGATGAAAGCAATGATAAATATCAGTAACACAGAAGTTTACTATAATATAAAACGCATAATACAAAATTACCTCTTTTTTTCTGCCTTCCAAATTGATACCAGTCGAAGTTTACTGCGAGCACTAAAAGTTGCTTTTGAACGTTTAAAATATATTAAGAATTTAAACTTAATTACCATAGCCTTAGTTGCTTTACAACGCCGTTGGTAGTGTCATACTGGCATGTCAAACTAACACAAAAAATAAAAAAATTTTACGACTCATGGGTTCTTAGATAAAGGCAGGTGGCAGAATTGGACCAGTAGCGAGAGTACCCCACTCTCCCCAAATATTAATAATTTTTATATTTGTGCAGCGATTAAAATGAAATAAAGCTTATTTCATTAGAAATATGTTTAATAAATGTTTTTAGACCAATATTTTGATTTTTGTCAATTTTATATTTTTTATTAATTTTTAAAAACCAAAAAATTCTTTTTTCAAAATGTATTTTTTTTTTTCTCAAAACTTCAACGATGTTTCTGAAACTGCTGGGCAAATTGAAAACCAAAGCTAATTTTTTAATTAGTTTTATATTTTGTAACTAAACATGGTGAACCGCTTTTAAGTTATTCCAATATATATAAAGTCGAACTGATAGAAAAAAGCCAAGTGCAACATTCAGTTTTTAATGAACAAAAACCTTGTTCCCTTGTGTAATTGGTATTTATATTTCAAAATCCGGTCTCTTCCTTTTCGAACGGTTCATGCGTTAAAGTGATTGCAATATTGAGATGCTTTTATTTTTAAGAAAAAAAAAAAATATTTGTAGCAGTATTAATTAACACCAAGGAGGTAAATTCGTTCTGCCAAATCTAGCTTACCCAATAAACACAGAAACGGATGCGGATCCGTTATGGATCCGTTTTAGCCGAGAAAACGGACTGATTTACGAAACCCGTTTCGGGTCCGCAACGGATCCATTACGCATCCGTTTCGAATCCGTTTTTTCATGATATACCGGATCCGTTTGGGGTCCGTTTCGTATCCGTTTTTTCTTGTTATACCGGATCCGTTACGGACTTGTTACGGACCCGTTACGGGTCAGTTTCGGCTCCGTTTTTTTATGATATACCGGAACCGTTACGGACTCGTTACGGGCCCGTTACGGGACAATTTCGGATCCGTTTTTTCATGATATACCGGACCCGATACGGACCCGCTCACTGGTCGAAAATCAATCACCCCCTTTTTTTATTTTTTTCTATTTTCATTGCTTGTCATTTTAATTTTGAAACAAACGAAATTATAAAAAAAGCTTTTTTAAAAAGCTGGAATAGAAAAAAAAACAATGTTTCAATAAAAATCAGCTAGATTCGAACCGACGCCACTCGGCTCACTGGGTGACAACATTATCAGCTGGGAAGCATTCTCGTCAAGTGTTTTATACAAAACATAACATAGAAATTCGCGTTAAGAACACGTTTTGAGTTGCTTAAAAATTATTAAAAAACTGACAAAAACATTTGGTGCCTATAAATAAAAAATAAAAAAAGTTAAATAAATATCCGATTATTACATCTTATTATAATGGATGAGCAACTCAAAATACAGTTCTATACATATTATAATTTTAGCAAGCAAGAACGTTGCAGTCGGATGCACCCGACTGCGATACACTCTTTTTTTCGCCTCATTGCGGAGTCAAAAGAAGGCGTGAAAAATTTTTTTTTGGTAAAATCTTTCAAATTTTATCATAAATTTAAATTTGGTTGGGTCAGTTCAAAAGGTTTGGGGGAAACAAACTTTGCTCGATTGCAAGGGCGGGGGTGGGCGTGGCAAAATTATTTTTATACAATCTATTTAACAGGAGAACAAAAGTCAACGTGCAAAATTTGGTGATTGTAGCTACAGGGGTGTGGGAAATACAAACTTTGCTTATATGTGGGGGCGGGGGTGGGCGTGGTCTATTGTTTTTAGTCAGATCAATCAAGAAAGTGATAAGTGGCCCTTGTGCTAAATTTGGTTACTCTAGCTATAAAACTGTGGAAGACATAGGTTTTTGCGGTTTGTTGGGGAAGGAGTGGTGGTGGGGGGAGATCTTGACACTTTGTATGCCTATGGTATATATCAACATGTTTACCTATTTTGGTTACTCTAGCTTCAAAATTGTGGAGAAAACTTGCGTTCATACGGACAGACGGGCGGACGGACGGGCAGACGGACGGAAGGACAGACGGACATTTCACAAACCCAATATACTTTTTATACTCTTTTTTAATTTAAAAAAAAAAAAAGAAAAAAGAGTATATTGGGTTTGTGAAATGTCCGTCTGTCCGTCTATCCTTCTGTATGAACGCAGGTTTTTTCCACAGTTTTGAAGCTAGAGCAGCCAAACTTGGTATACATGTTGGTATATATAAGCAGACAAAGTGTCAAGATCTCCCCCCACCTGCAACCCTTCCCCCACAAACCGCAAGAGCCTATATCTTCCACAGTTTTATAGCTAGAGTAACCAAATTTGGCACAAGGGCTACTTATCACATCCTTCATTGATCTGGCAAAAAAAAATTCGGCCACGCCCACCCCCGCCCCCACAAATAGGCAAAGTCTGTATATCCCCCACCCCTTTAGCTAGAATCACCAAATTTTGCAGGTTGAATTCTGTTGCCCTATTTAATAGATTGGATAAAAATATTTTTGCCACGCCCACCCCCGCCCTTGCAATCAAGCAATGTTTGTTTCTCCCAAACCTGTAGAACAGGCCCAACCAAATTTTAATTGATGGCAAAACTTTAAAGATTTGAGCAGAAATTCAATTGCCACGCCCACTGACTCCGCAAAGAGGCGAAAAAAAGAGTATATCGCAGTCGGGTGCATCCGACTGCAACGTTCTTACTTGTTTTTAAGTTGGAAAATCCCGCATGTTACTCCAAGCGATGACGCAAAAATACATTTATTCAATTTTATAAAAAAAGGAAATACTGTCCCATTACATTTCTGAACTTGGGATTGCTATATATTAATCGTGATAATGGCATATCAGATAGCGTCTGGACGATTAAGACTTGTGATATAAGAAACACTCCGAGATTTTGTATAATTGGCTTTGAGGAGGATGGGAAATTAATTACAAACAACTTATCAAACATGAAATTATATTTAAATTCTGAATGCTACACATACAATGATCTAAGCATTGACTATTCTCAAGAACGATACGCTAATTTGTATGACTTGTATGCAAATTTTCAAAAAAGCTACTACAACAGAAATCCAAAATCAATTTTATATCCGATAGAATTTAAGAGTAAAGCTCCAATTATTGTTTTCGACCTCTTTCAATAAAAAGAGACGGTAAAAACAGGAGCATTGGACATTCGACTAGCTCGTGAACTTTCATCACCAAGCAAAGGAAAGGTCACCACATTCTGATTACTTATATGCGAAAGCACAGTCTATCATTCGCCACTAACGTCAGTGGTTTAAATTACTGCTAAATAAAAAATGGCTGATGTTGCTCTTGACCTACAGGGATTCCATGATAACAAAAAACCATAACGAAATACACGAAATCATCACTAAACTACAAAAAATACAAAACAAACCAAAAGACAACAACAGAAACGATAGCAAAAATTTCGGCATTGAAGCGGTGGCTCAGCTGTTATCGTCTCAGCTACCCGCCCTGCCTGTGTTGTTAAATAATAATTTTGGTACAACACCCTTTAATGTCAGATTTTAACTGGCACCTATCCAAACAACATTTAAATTCCCCTCTCCGCAATAAATAACACTTAACCAGACATATTAAACGTTATAAAATTGCAGTTAATTCAAATAATAATAATAGCCTAACATATTCATTTAAATTAGGGAAGACCCGTAATGAATCTTAGCTGTGGCCTTTCTTGAGCATACTAAATATATGATAAACAATTGTAGCTTGGGTTTTAACCAAACAGAACACACACGTAAAGACCAGAATGTTAACTTTAACAGGATAACAAAAAAGAAAAACAAGTAAGAATACTCTAGTCGAGTTTGCCCGACTACGAGACTCCTTGCTCCCAACTTGCATTTCAAGCAGTTCAGAGGCAACACAAGCAAGCAGTGCACTTAACTTGTAAAGTGCCTGTCAAACTGTTGTTTCTGCCTGCTGAGACGGGGGTAATAGATTCTCCATAACTTTGGTGTTATTTATCCGATCGTGTTGAAATTTACACAGCTGATCAACATTGATACAACATATATGTATGTGTACCAAAAATCAAAGCTTTATCTTTAAAATTGTGGCAGTGGGAGTCTTTTGCGAATTGCGGGGTTGTGGGAGGGTGCATCTGAAATTTGAAATAAACTTGATCTGCGTATGGTACACAGGAACCTGCATGCCAAGTTTGGTGTCTCTAGCTCTTATAGTCTCCGAGATCTGTGTGTTCATACGGACAGACGGACAGACAGGCGCACATGGCTAGTTCGTCTCGGCTGTTGATGCTGATCAAGAATATATATAGTTTATATAGTCGGAAATGCCTCCTTCTGTCTGTTACACACATTTTCAGTACTTTTTCCGTTTTTCCCATTTTTAATGGGAACAGGGCGTAAAAATGGTCACACTAATGTGCAATATTCAAAAAATCGTTAACGTTTATATTTAATTTAAATTAGGCCAGAAGAGCCATAGTCGAATAAGTAAATAAAACCGATAAACAAGGGAGCGTATATTATTTGGTCATGTCAATTACACTTACTTTTTCTGTATATATTGTACTCACACATCATTTAAATTGTATACGTTGATCTTGGGCCCAGTATGATGTAGCGTGATGTACTGTTAAAAAGGCAAAGGCATATTAAGTATAATGACACAACTATAAATAGCATCCATGGCACCTAAGTATCGGCATATTATTTCAGGTTTACTTGAACGACGAAAAATTGTTAATAAATCTTAATTTTTAATATAAACAAGCAAAAACAATTAATACATTTTAATCGCTGAGCTGGCTTAGCAGCGGCTCACTATAAACAAAACTTTGACCGTGGATACTTCCCTAAAAAGTCTATATAAAGCTTTTGGAATGGTCGATCTGTGATGACTTCCTTCCCGATCCCTACCTGCATGTTAAAGTTTGGAGCCTTACTCTCTTTGCAAGTCACGCACTGCTTTATCCAATATCTGACTTGTACATTCATTGACGCCGCAAGATCTCCAAAGGCTTTACAACAACTCCGTGTCTAGCAGTTTCCTGTTAATGAGCCTTCTCGATCAAACCACCTGTCAATTCCCTTGGCACCCATAACTTCCAAGTAGAGCCCTCCAATTCGTCGTCCAGCCGAGTGAAACTCATGCGTTTAAACAACATGCCTCCCCCAATTCGTAGACGCACTTGCTCCAGCAGTTCATGGTACTCGGCTGATTTGAACGCTACCGTCTCGAATCCTAACAACTCTTCCAATTCCAAAATCAAAGCCTTGACACCCCGCGATAAAGTATTGGCCACCACATTCTGGCTACCCTTTCTATGATCGATGTAAATCATAACCTTGTAGCTGTAATGACCGCCTGGCTAGTCTCATGCTTAGGTCCTTCATGGACATCAGCCATTTCAGACATGGCATGATAAATGGCATGTAAATGGCATCCCCTCAATGTAAGGCCTAAACTTGCGAATGGAGAGAAGCACCGCTAAGCACTTCTGCTCCGTGACGGAATAGTTCCGCCGATGTTTATTCAGCTTCGAGGAGAAGAAGGCTATAGGATGTTCTTGTTGGTCGACGTCCTTTTGGAACAACACAGCTCCTACTCCTAACTGTGACGCGGCACACTGCACAAAGAAACGCTACGAAAAATCTGCGTGTGTTAGCACTGGTGGGGTAGTCAGAGCGGTCTTTAACTTTTCCACTGACTGTACTGACTCAACACAAACTTCCCACTGTCTTTCATAAGCGGTTCGGTCAGCGATACTGCCAACGTACGCGACATCTCTAATAAAGCGTCGATACCATCCTGCCGTTCTCAGAAAAGCTGTAACTTCCTTGCGTGAACGAGGCGCTGGAATTTGTTTGATTGCTATTACGGGTTCGGGGTCCATGCGTAGCATGCCACTGCCAATGATGAAACCTAAGTATTTCAGGGTTTTGAAGCAGAACTTTGATTTTGGCAATCCGATGGAGAGATCCACTTCTCTCAATCACTGGCCTACTCTACGTAAATACTTGAGATGGGTCTGAAAATCGGAAGCTATGATCAAAAGATCGTCTAGATAAACAGAGAAGTTAGATCGCAACTCTGTGGGTATAACTTTGTCCATAAGACGAACCAGTCTCTGTGCCGCATTGCATAGGCCAAATGGCATGACTCGGAACTGGTAGAGGGACCTGCCAGGAACCGTAAAAGCTGTGTAAGGCTAAATTTTTTCGGCCAACTCTACTTGCCAGTAACCGAATTTTAAGTCGACGCTGGAGATGTTGTGTGTCCTATCAATTCTTGAGAGGATGGCTTCTATGCAGGTGAGTGGATAAGCGTCTTTTACCGTCAACTTGTTGAGCTTACGCGCATCGAGACAGAAACGATCTTTACCCGGCCGTCGAACCACGGTGTTTCGGTTTCTCCACGGACTGTTACTTTCCGCTATGATGTTTAGACTCAACATTTTGTCAACTTCGTCATCTACTACTTTTTGCATGGCCGGAGACAGCGGTTAGGGTCGATCTTTGAAAGGTTGGGATCCCTCAACTAAATCAATAGTGTGTCGTTCCATCTCGGTATTTCCCAACCCTGCTTGTTCGAAAGTTAAAAACTCTCCTTTTACGTTTTCCAACTCGACTCTTTCCTCTCTAGACAACTCCCAAGAATCTGGCTCACTTTCTACCACTTCCTCTTCCTCATCCCAATAGTGCCTCATTGTACTGGCCAGCAACTCTTCCACCTTGTTGGTAGAGGATTCAGGCTTTGCGGGACCTAAAAAAGAGGGTGCAAGTTTGAAAACTCGCCAGAAATCAACCCCGAAATACGCTCGTTGCTCCAGATAAGGGTATATGAAAAACATTATGTTCCGGCACTGATTCTCGTATTTCACTGACAACGCAACTCGGCCAATAATCAACCGATTCTCTCCGCCAGCAGTCTAAGCTATCTACACGTAACGCTGCATCGGTACACCAAGTTCCTCAATGAATTCTCGACTCCCTTTCCCTAGCAAACTGACACTAGCGCCTGTGTCCAAGTGACCTCGTATGGTAACAGTCAGGACACTTTGTCGAGACGGTTCCTGGATACCCACACTTATAACAGAAGAGCTTCCGTTCTGTCGAGGAACACACGCGGAAATCGTGGCCCGGCTCCTAGCAGTTTCAACAACCGGATCGCCCTGGACGCCTCGGTACCAACCTCGCCTCTTCAACTACTTCCTCGTGCTCTTCTTCTATCTCTTCGACCACCGCTTTCTTCCCCACAAAACGTTGTGAGTCACCATATGTTGGTCGGCTATATCGCCTTCCAAAAGTTGTTTCTAATTTGTACGCTTCGTCTCGTAGCTGGTCTGGTGTAAAGAGATCCATAGCGTACAGGTAGCGGGCTAAGTTCTCGCGCAGACACTTTTTGATGAACTTCACCAAGTCCTTATTCTGCAACCCAGACGCTAGTTGTCACATTGTATGGATGTAATCCACCACCCCTTTTCCTGACTATTGCTCCCGCTTTAACAACTCGTGCATCTTATCGTGCTCGGTCCAAGGACCTCGGAAACTATCAAGCAAAGCACTCCTCAAGGATAGCCAGCTGTCGACTCTTGATTGACGTACATGGAGCCAATACCAATCTCGAGCTTTACCCGAGCAACGAAATTGGTGCTGCAGGAACTAGGGATGTTGATATTATATCGCCTTATCGATATATCGATATTTCAAAAAATATGATACGATATTTATGGGCGATAATTGGCAGTACGATATTTTTTTTTGAGACGATAATATCGAAAAATGCCGGTAAAATTTTTTAGTGATTCTGTGTGTTGCAAAATTGTTAAAAAATGTCGGAGGTTAAAAATTATTTTATTAAGGTAGACGTTCGAAATATGACCTGCAAACTTTGTAACAAGAATGTGAAGACTAGTGGTAATGCAAATAATTTAAAAGCGCATCTTAGAACAGTCATTATGATGACTCCCACCGCTGTGGAGCCTCAGGGTGCCAAAAAACGAAAGCTTGTAAGTACTTCAATTTATTACTTCGTTCATACTTAAGCAAATATGTATGTAAATATACTATCATTTATTTGGCAGGACGAATCCAGCCGAACTGATGGTGTTATTTCGCAGCCAACGATTGAACAAACTATAGGCTCGGCAATGTCATTAGTTCGTAAGAATTAAAAAATTCTTGTTTCCTTTTAAGTAGCGTAATCAAATTATTTACTTTAAGAAAATAGATCAAAATGGAAAGAGATAACGGAGTCTCTCGTTTATATGGTATGCAACGACAATATGCCAGTCCGCTGCGTTGAAAAGGCAGGCCTCAAAAGATTTGCTTCAGTGCTGAATCCTAAATATAAGCTGCCCAGCAGATTCAAGGTAATCGTCTCTATAAATCGTTTTGCTGACACGAGTGCATATTCTCTGCAGCATCACTTTTGTAATAAATTAAACCTTTTTTCTTTCTGTATAAATATGTATAGGTTACAACTTTAATTGAGGATAAATTTAAAGTTTCAGTAGAACGCGTAACAAAATTTTAACGGAGGTTGAAAACATCGCTTTTACGTGCGATTTGGTAAATATTACGAACTCCACAAGGAGGCTTATGACGATAACGGCGCACTATTTGTTTAATGGAAATTTGGATTCCATTTGTTAATCGGCAACCAGGATTATCACTGTATGTATTTTAACAATATTTAACGGATTAATGTTAACATATCGTTTAAAATTGTGTAGGCACATACTGCACTGAACATTGCAAATTTGTTTATGGAAACAAGTGCAAAGTTTAATATTTTACGTGAAAAGTGGGTGAGCCTTACAACCGACCACGCCAGCGCCATGATTGCTGCTACTTCCTTAGTGTTGCCGAAAAATCATGTTGGTTGCATGGCACACGCAATCAATTTAATTGTTGATAAGTCGCTTTTGACGTTTAGCCCTTCACGGATGTCGTTAATTAAATAAAATTGATTGTTAAATATTTTAAGCAAAGTACGCTGGCAATGGATGAGCTCAGGCTTATTCAGCGCGCCGAAGGCATTTCAGAAGGATCTGTTAACACCTTAGTACAAAATATTGTCACACGCTGGAATTCATGCTTTGATATGATGTCGACATTCTTAAAATTAGCGAGCATTGTTTCCAGCGTGCTGTTCAAAAGGAGCCAAGTGAAGTCGTCACGGCAAGGATGTTCAGAAATGATAACGCCGACTAATTTGAGTCTCACTAGAGACTTAGTAAGTCTCTTGCAGCCCTTCAAAGATGCGACTGAAAATATTGGCGGGAAAAATTTTTTTACTGCGAGCGTGGTGATACCGTCAGTAAATTTGTTGGCCAAGTGCCTGGACAAAGCTGCATTTACAACCGTCCTTGGGGGCGAAGCCAAGACCATTTTTTTAAAGGAAACCACCGAACGTTTTAGGGACCACGAAAAAAAATCATATTTTGGCTAAGGCAACATTGCTGGATCCCAGGTTTCAAAAAATGTATTTAAATCTGCCTTAAACGTTGCAAGCCAGGTTGAGCAATTAAAATTGGAATCTGACGTAAGTGGGCAGTGATCCAGTTTTCGTTCCTTTGGTATGTTCAAAATAAATCAGAAAAAAATATAATTTATAAAATTGACCCTTTAATTTAAACGTCGATTCGACTTCTCTCTGGGCAGAACACCAAGCTCTTGAAGAGCCACAGGTGACATCCTTTACCGCAGAAATTAAAAAGTTTTTAAGTATGCCCAACGTAGGTAATGAAACCTATCCTTTAGCCTACTGGGAGCAACAAAAATATTTAATGCCACAGTTGTCAACGTTAGCGCGCAAATATTTAATAGTGCCAAACAGTTTGTTACCATCAGAGAGACTTGCATCAGCGATTAAGTTGGATGACGGACGAGCACATTCAGCAACGGGTTTTTTTAAAATCGTTGAATGAAAAATATTGGTAGCACTAGTATATTTAAGTAAATTTCTTATTTTATTTTTTCTATTGCCATATGAATATGAATTCTTGTTTTATTGTTTTTTATTTTATATTATTTTATTGAAATAATTCAGTTTAGTATTGCTTGATATTTGGTACAGTGTGCCGCGTTATCAAATTAAAATGGCTGCCTTCTTGAATTAATAACGATTTGAAATTGTCTTACTGTTGTGTGCTAATGTGTGCTAAAACCTGAGTACAATTTAAATGACTGAATATGAATCGAATGTTATTTTTGTTATTTTATTATTTTTTGTTTAATTTAAATGTTAAGAATTCAAAATAAAAATGTGTTTCCATTTAAAATTCCGTTAAACGACTCAACAAAATACTTCATATACTACTTCAAGACTACGAAATACTTCATGAGCCCAACAACTGGTATCTGGAACCGTCGCACAGGCGAGGGCATTGCAGTAATAAACAGCGCGACCATGAATGTAGTGGACAGCACTGGCAAAAGCCAGATAGTCGCGGGAACTTTCCTCGCGCAGAATGAGAAAGAAGAAACCCGAGGACGTGTTTCAACCTAGTAGGGGAGGAGTTAACACGCGCAAGCTCTAGTTTGCTGACAACGCTGTTGCGCCGGATGCCGTCGCTACAAAGTTGCAGCCGAAATCCGAAACTCGCACGCGCAAGCAGCCTGATCGCCCGCTGGAGATGCCGACTCAGCATTCAGCCGGCACTCCAGCCGGCAGAGGCGGCTTCATGGTTCGATGCAGCTTGCCCTAGAGTTTAGCTTAGAATTTGTTCTCCAATGGTTTTAACGAACCTGAAGTAAAAACGAATTTTAATAATAAAGATACTTCTTTAACTGAATATTAAAGAGATTTCTTTTAATTTATATACCAACATGTATACCAAAATTGGTTGCTGTAGCTTCAAAACTGTGGAAAAAAACTGCGTTCATACAGACAGAAGGACGGACATTTCACAAGCCCAATATACTCTTTTTTCTCTTTTTTTTCAAAAAAATTAAAAAAGAGTATACAAATTGAGCCAGCATAATGTTTTAATACACTTATCAACAAAAATATACACACTCATTTAGTTATTTGTATAATCATATCCCCGAATTAATATTAGTTAGTAAACTGAATAAATTTCGTTGCAAATTTAATAACGTTAAAAAATGATAAAATGGTTTTGGGCCATGAATTGTTTTGTATATATTTATGCTACGGAACTATAGGATCCCATTCGATATATAATATCGCCTCGGATAGTAGCGGATCTCCTGCATGCTCACTGAGTCAAACTGCAAAACTAAGCGTGCAATGTTAACACTAGGTAGAGGTTACATAATGATTGGCGCCCAAACAATGGGGCTGCTATCATCGAAAAAAAAGGAAAACAGTAAAGAAATGTTACCTCAACGTGTCGAAGATATATACCCTTACAGAATAGTTTTGCAAATAAATCTTTAATTTCAACAGATTGTTCCTAAGGCAGCTATAAGATATGGTCGTCCGATTTTGAATAAATTTTGTCAACATAAGTAGATCGTTTTTTAACTAATCTGTTGAAATAACCAGCAATCCGCAGATCAAAGAACAGGATCAACAACCAAAAAAAAGACCAGAGGCAGGCACAGTAAAAAATGAAGCTATCCGGTAAATGGCAAATTTTTGAAAATATTAATAAGAACAAGAATGCTCTATCCGCTGACATACTTACTCGCTGAAAATTTTTTACAAATGATGTTTGAAAGCAATGTTTGACATAGTTACTTTGCAAATGTAATTCTTGTTGGACGAACAGTTCGTCATACGACATGCACTGTTGAAAAGTACACAAGTGCTGTAACGAGGCGTAAGCGCATCTCGATTACAAGTAAGCGCTTCGGAAGTACTTCCTAAGTGCTTATTTTCCCATTGGGAATTTAACGACAAAAATATCAATCATTGATCAGTGTAGGCGAACACGAACTTTGCAATAATTGGCAACCTTGATACAATTGAGTTGCGGCCACACTTTTTCGATCGCCGTGATCCGTGCCGACGCACGAGCATTTTTCTTTTGCCATCCAGCAATAACGACCCTCGCCGCGTGCACGCGTCCAACAGCGCTTTGCAGTTCGCATTGCGTGCAACAACGCACATTTTACCGTGCGGCTCCGCATCACGTTGCAACAACGGCCGATCTTTCTTCTGGACCCTTCGCATCGCGTATTAAAACGCACGATCTTTTTTCGGACATTCCTCAACGCATGCAACAAAGCACGTTTTATCGTTCTGGATCCTTCGCAATACGTGCATTGACGCACGTCCTTCGACCCGACGTTTTTCTTCGGATTCCAGGATCGGATTTCTGCAAGCACCAAGCAGGGCCTGGTGCTGACAACGCCAGCGAAATCGTGTCTCGGTGGGTCGGTCTGGTTGGACAACCAACACATTGCTTACGATCCCGCCCGGCATTTTTCAACGTTTACGCTGCGCATTGGATTAACGTTGCCCCTTCTCTCGAGAGGCAACGACCCATCGTTCCTTAACCTGGCTTAAGCCAAATATGTGTTTTTAATCACATATACACGTATTTATTAGGATTAATTTTGATATTATAAACATCATGAAATTCTTTAGCTAGTTATAATTTCATTTTTGCATGTGCCGCTCTTCTTGCTTGTGAGTCTGTATTTTCTGCATCCTTCTACAGCTTCATCGATCAACAGGTCTGTTGACTCCGATGGATACTGCAGTAAGTACGGCATAGCCGAATAAAAACCAGATGCCCCGACTACAGTAAGCGTAGGCACAAGCAGACTAACGTTCGACCTTTAGCGTTGTAGTATCTAGTATGCCTTTTCCGTCCTATTAGAATTTCATGATGTTAATTTAACAATTTATTACCCAATGCTATATGAAACTGGAATACATTATTTGAAACTCTCTAAACTATTTGCACTCAGTCGATATTTATTATACTCTTTATTTTAATTAAAAAAAAAAAAAACAGAAAAAATTAGTATATTGGGTTTGTGAAATGTCCATCTGTCCTTCCGTCTCTCCGTATGAAAGAAGGTTTTTTCCACAATTTTAAAGCTAGAGCATATATCATAGGCAGACAAAGTGTCAAGATCTCCCCCCCACCACCACCCTTCCCCCACAAACCGCAAAACTCTATATCCCCCACAATTTTATAGCTAGAGTAACCAAATTTAGCACAAGGGCTACTTATCAAATCCTTGATTGATCTGACTAAAAAAATTTTTACACGCCCCCAAAAATAAGCAAAGTTTGTATCTCCCACACCCCTGTGTAATCCAAATTAAAAACAAGACGATCACAACATAAATCGTTTATAAAACCAAGACATGAAGCACAAATACAAAACAAGTAAGAACGTTGAACGACTGCCTCTTTTTTGGCCTCTTTGCGGAGTCAGAAGTATTTTGGGTAAATCATTCACATTTTGTCATAAATTTAAATTTGCTTGGGCCCGTTCTACAGTTTTGGAAGAAACAAACATTGCTCGATTGCAAAGACAGGCGTGGACGTGGCAAAATCCAATTTTTATCCAATCTTTTTTAAAAGGCAACAGAAGTCAATCTGCAGTCAGTCATCAGCTAGCATTCGTTGCGTTCGGACGTGTTCTGCTAGTTTCGCTACGTCGTTTTGCATTTGTGTGGAGTGCAAAAAGTGTCTGCAGCTCAGCCTCGGAATTTTGATGCAATTCAGTGCTCATCAGGCTGTGAAACTCTTAACAAACTTGCCTAATCTTGTATGGCAACGTGACTATTGTGTAGTGTTTAATGACTCTCATACAGGAATTGCTGAGCTCAGTACTAAAGTGCATAATCTGGAACTTTTATATAATGGCTAAAATTTAAAAGTACAAGAGACTTGCATTGCTAAAGCAAGACCTTTTCTTAATAATCACTCGAAAAACAAAAAAACTGTTCTTCATTCTGTGGATGTAGTTGGGCATCAGGCCTGCTCTAATGCTGCAGAGGTCATCGACCCTGAACAGTTGTCCGGCAAATCAGCTGTTCTGCATACGCAGCCAGGCAGCGATAATTCAATTCGCAAAAAAAACAAAGAGTTGGCGTGAAAACAAAGAAAACAACAAGCATGTTGTTGGTGTGGCGCCTAATTGTTCGAGTTTGGATGTAAGGCACAGCATCAAATATTTACATGTTGACAACTTCTCAACCATAGCGCAGCCGGAGGCGGTGTTGAAATTTGCTGATGATAAACCTAAAGTCAATGAAGCTGCCCTTACTTGTTTTAAGCTTGTTAAACGTGATGCGGTCTTGTCTTCAATGCGTTTTGTCAACTTTAAACTCGGTATTCCGAAACCATTATTTTCAACTGTTTTCAACAATTAATTTTGGCCTTTAAGGGCGGTGTTCACTCGGCGTGTAATTACGGCACGGAATTTCTTCTAAAAAATAACATTTTGCTAAGTTGCTGTTAATTAAAAGAAAACCGAATATTCTTGCAACCTTACGCTGCTGTTGTGCTGTTAAAGAATATATCAGCTGTTTACAGAAGCCAAAAGAAGAAGAAAACATAAACAAAACAAACAAACAAAACGCGAAATGTTATCTTAACAGTTCTGTTAAGCATAACGTAATTGACAACATAACGTATTGATTACGCGGCCTTTTTAAGTGTCGAGTGAAAACTACTTATGGAATAGATTCCTCGCACAAATTACACAGAAGATTTGTTCATAGGCCTAGGCCTGATGATATCACAACAATATATCAACAATCTGCTAATAATCAACGTACATCTTCTCCAAATCATCAATGCATGCCAATGTCAATTAACGTATCGCCAATTTCAAAAAAACCCCAGTGAGCGACACTAGTGGCGTCAATGCTGTTGTTGTTGTCACAGCCGCCGACCGACCAAATTTACGGGAGTCTTGCTTAGTGTGCGCATTGCCAACAACTTCGTCAATACAACAACAATTTCGTCAACTCTTATCAGCGTCTGCTTTGTGCGACATTCGCTCTACTATTTGGATGGCTAATTTATCACTTGCTGCTGATTGTGTCTTGGATATTTCCAAAATGCTGTATTGTTATCTTAAAACGCCAGCGCTCACAATGCCGTGGGCTCTCTCTTCGCTTGGATTGTTTGGCGCTTTGCTGCTGCCATTGTGCATATTTCGTTTTCAACTCCTGATGGGTGTCTATTGAACATTCATCCTCATTGGCGACTGTGCATGCTTGTGCTGAGAATAGTTCAGACCACAGGATTTACTATGAAAATATTTCTGGAATGCGCACTAAATCGCAACAAGTTCATATGTCAACTTCTGATTGTGACTTTGATGTTATAGTGCTGGTTGAGACTCAGGGACGGTGTTAAAATGCATCGCTCGAGAGGTGGTGGTGCTATTACTGCTGTGCAAATTAGCAAGCCTGCCTAACGTGGACTCAATTTTGGATCAGTTGACTGTTTTTGTGGTTGGTGCTACGCATACAATATGTATATGTGTCTCATATATACCTCCAAATAGTGCTTTCGATATATATAAAGGGCATGTTGACAACATCAGCAACCTTGAACATCGCATGGATGAACATCAGTCTCTCTGCGTCATGGGAGATTTCAATCTGGGCAAACTTTTATGGTCTCCATTTCAAAACTCTACAACTTATTTGTCATCCAATGTTAATCATAATTCAATCTTTAAGCCCTTTGTCCAACAGTGACGTTCATCACGTTCCTCTTTTACTTACTGAACAATTTTATTTATTTTTGCCGATTGCTCAACCGGTTAACATATTTGATTTTGACGTTTCCCATTCCAATTTTTAAATAATCAATAATCGGATATCATATCTTAACTGGCACCGAATCCATTCGCACATTAATGTGGATGTTTGCTATGATCAATTTATTTCTGCTCTTCATCATATTCTTATTAAAAACGTTCCACTTTGAAGACCTATTTCGCACAGATTGCCCTGGTACAATAGTGCTTTGAAAAAACTTAAATACTTCCGCAATAAATTTAATAAAAAATTTGTTAGTTATCATAGCCCGTCGGACTGGGACAATTATCGTCACCATAAGCGCGAATTTGAATTTTGATATAAGTTTCTTTACAATCAGAACATGCTGAGGGTTGAACAGGGGATTAAGACCTACCCGAAAATGTTGTGGACATTTGTCAATTCTAAAAAGACATCTGCTACTATACCTTCAACAATGACAAATTATGCATTGTCAGCCAATACCAATTTAGGCATAGCAAATCTCTTTGCCAAGTTTTTTGATTCAAACCAGTATTAAACTTGGATAATGATTCAGTATTTGGCACATTTTCAATTGATTTATGAGTAAGCAATATTGCTATTACTGATGTTGAGATTTTTGAGTCAGTGAACCATTTTAATAACTCAACTTAGCCTGATTATGATGGTATATCACCTCTTTTTCTCAAATCATGCATTAATTCTCTTTATGAGCCTCTGCGTGTTCTCTTCTCTTAATCTCTGTCAGAAAGATTACTTATCGAGAAATGGAAAATCGCTACAATCACGCCAATTTTTAAAGGGGTTTTAAGTGATGTTCAAAACTATAGCGGCATTGGAAAACTCAGCAATGTGTCTAAACTGTTTGAACGTATAATTGTTAAGCACATTTCATATTTAATCAAACCGTATATTGACCCTTGCCAGCATGGATTTTTGTCTGGCAGGTCTACAGTAACCAATTTAGCCGTTTTCTACAATCATGGTATAGAAAGATTTGTGCGTCATTGCCAAGTTGATACAATCTATACTCGCTTTTCAAAAGCATTTGATAAAGTTTGCCATTCAGTCCTCATTAATAAGCTAGCTAAGTTGGGTTTATACTCTTCCATGTTGAAATGGCTTTGTTCTTACCTTAATGATCGATCTTATCGAGTCAATATTAATAATACTCTTTCTTCTTCGTTTGTAGCAACCTCTGGGGTACCTCAGGGTAGCTCGCTGGGTCCTCTTCTGTTTATAATATGAGACTCTCAATGATATAGGCTCTTGCTTTAATTCATCTAATTTTCTTCTTTATGCTGACGATCTCAAAATATTTCAACGCATTTCGTCCCTTCAGGATGTTATGCATTTGCAGGACGACTCGTCTAGTTTAGCTGTATGGTGTGTTCGTAACCATCTCTCACTAAACTAAGCTAAATGCCATCACATCAGCTACAGTAAATGCCTCTATAACTTTGTTCCCTTTTATTACATAAATGGACAGGTGCTTGCTCGAAAAACGGAAGTTTTGGATTAAGGAGTGTTATTCGATTCAAGATTTCTGTTTATCGAACATGCAAATTACATTATTCCAAGTGCGTACGCAATGTATGGTTTTGATAGGCTCAACTAGACAAAATTTAATGACCCATTATTCTGCCTATTTAATAACCCTAAATTCTGCTTTTGTTAGGTCAATATTGGAATACGCTTCATTTATTGGAACCCATCAGCGATGGCGCATACTATATTCAAAAATTGTTTCTTAAATATGCTTTACAGCATCTAAGCTTCAGCGACCCTTTCCCTCCATATATAAGTAGATGTCGTCTGGTTCACATTTCAACATTAGAAGATAGACGAGCTATAGCTGCACTTCTATTT
>OX453089.1:32056197-32252013 GCA_949708635.1 Hirtodrosophila cameraria
AGACTCCCTGCTCCCAACTTTCATTTCAAGCAGTTCAGCGGCAACACAAGCAAGCAGCGTACTCAACTTGCACAGTGCATGTCAAACTGTTGTTTCTGCCTGCTGAGACAGTGGAAATAAGTTTTTCCATAACTTTGGTGCTATTTATCGTGTTGAAATTCACACATCCGAAAGACATTGATTAAACATACATGTGTACCAAAAATTAAAGCTCTATCTTTAAAATTGTGGCTGTGGGAGTCTTTTGCGATTTGCGGGGGTGCGGGGGGTGCATCCGAAATTTGAAATAAACTTGATCTGCGTATGGTATACAGGAACCTGCATGCCAAGTTTGGTGTCTCTAGCTTTTGTAGTCTCCGAGATCTGTGTGTTCATACGGACAGACGGACAGGCAGACAGACAGACGGACATGGCTAGATCGTCACGGCTGTTGATGCTGATCAAGAATATATATAGTTTATATAGTTGGAAATGCTTCCTTCTGCCTGTTACACACATTTGCAGTACTTTATAACTCCCTTTTTCCCATTTTTAATGGGAACAGGGAGTAAAAATTAAATTTTATAAGAATCCAATATCTGGTTTCGAAAATATTTACAATTCTTTTAGTGTACCTTTTCGAAAAATCGAAAATCTGGCTATGAAATTTTGCAAACATATGTGGATAGTGTTTAAACTGAGACGTAGTGAGTTTGGTTGAGTTATCTTGAAAAACAAAAAAGTTTTTTATACAAAAACTTATTTTTCAACCGATTGGTCCTTTGGCAGCTTAATGTTATAGTGGTCCGTTCTGGTCGATTCTGACATATGTACTGCTTGCAGAAAAAATAAGCATCTGTGCCAAGTTTCATTACGATAGCTCTCAAGCTGAGGGACTAGTTCGCATATAAACAAACGGACAGACGGACATGACGGACATGAATTGGCTGTTGATGGTGATAACGAATATACAAATTATTTTTTCTGAGACGTCTCCTGCAATGTGTTACTCATTTCGTGACAAAATTATGATACCCTCTGCAAGGGGGTATCATAATTTTCAAAATTTGTCGCATTGTGTAATCAAGACTTTCTTCCTATTTTGAGCATGTCTCTGAATCCACCTTGGACATAAGAATGTTTACAAGTTTCTTTTCGTCATCTACTGAGAGCAGTGATTCATAAATTGCTGATACGGTATCGATAAGAGGTCTTAAAGCCTTGGCAGAAGGATGTTGAATTGGTTGAAGATCGAACAAACGAGCTAAGCCATCAAAAAATATAAGACACTCATTGTCGAATACTTGCTTTAGTTCATCTAATGCCTTAGAGTAATTGTTGTCAGTCACGTGAGATGCTTTGACTCTGCTCAAAGCTTCCTTTTCCAAACAGCCAAGTAAGTGGTGGAAATTTTCAAGACTACTTAATAATAAGTCACTATCAACTATACTTTTACATAGCCAGATAACGTTTTTATACTTTGAATAATTGTCACCAAATTTGGGTAACTTTATGTATGTGAAACTGGAGTGTTTAAGAATGTATCATTTTGAGATTGGGTACGAGCTCCCAACGAGATCAACGATGCCTTTGTTAACACACAGAATTCCTCAAGCTCAATACGAGGTGATAGCTCAGGATTTATGCAAAGTTGTGTTTGCAAATCAAAGGCACGAACAATGTATGCGCTCAAAATTTCCAATCGGCACTGCAACTCTACAGGGTAAAATTCTCGGATTTTGGATCTTTAGATCTATTCTTTGAGTAAAATTGCCCGCTGATTTCGAAAATTAAGTTAAAATTAAAAAAAAAGTGTGACCGTTTTCGAGATAAAAAATACTGTTTTTCTAATAGCTTCGAAAGTGACTTTATAAAAAGTAAATATCTCCAAATTGTGTTTCTTGAGTTTTTTATTTATATGGTTATTTATTATTTGTGTGGTTACGCAAAATATTTGCTTGGGTTCATTTCAGGTATTAAAACAAATACAGCTACCATGAACTAAATGGGATTAGTTGAATGGTCAATTTACAGGTATTGATCCGTACTATAAGGATCATTTGAAAGTGCAGGTATCAAAGTTGTATTGTTAATTTGCAGGTATAAAATCGGATGCAACTGAAAGAAATAAAATCACTTATAGCAGCCCAAGAAATACCTAACCAGGATACACAAAATACCTATAATATAACAATCAGTGTTAACGTCATTTTTTGGGCACTCTGCCGAAAATATTCATAAGTCATGGACTCCAAATTGTGTGTGTAGGGCATACAGATTAACGTTAATAAAGTGGAAATCAGGAAAAAAAAGCATGCATACATTTACATATGTTCGTAATACTCGTATGTTCCAACTATAATCATAATTGGTATCATTTCTTTTTAGCTGCAAAATTACATTTATTTATTTCATTTCAACCAATGTCTAACGACGTACTGGTTAGTTAAAAGCTAATTCATTAGATTCTAATTATGACTAAGATATAATATAATATAACAAAGGCTTAAAGCAAGAATTATTTTAAAATGTTCTTAATTGAATTATTGTTATGACTAAAATCAAATCTCAGATTATGTGGCAGATCATTTTACATTTTTAAAGCTCTTTTAATTGGCTGAATAGAAGCATATGCAGCTTTATGTATACCAACATTAAAATAAATCATATTTCGCAAGGATCTACCTGGATCCCCAAAGTTTATGAGTTCAAGTAAGGCAGAACAATCAATAACTCCACTAATGAAATTATTAATAAATAGAAGTGCAGCTATAGCTCGTCTATCTTCTAATGTTGAAATGTGAACCAGACGACATCTACTTATATATGGAGGGAAAGGGTCGCTGAAGCTTAGATGCTGTAAAGCATATTTAAGAAACAATTTTTGAATATAGTATGCGCCATCGCTGATGGGTTCCAATAAATGAAGCGTATTCCAATATTGACCTAACAAAAGCAGAATTTAGGGTTATTAAATAGGCAGAATAATGGGTCATTAAATTTTGTCTAGTTGAGCCTATCAAAACCATACATTGCGTACGCACTTGGAATAATGTAATTTGCATGTTCGATAAACAGAAATCTTGAATCGAATAACACTCCTTAATCCAAAACTTCCGTTTTTCGAGCAAGCACCTGTCCATTTATGTAATAAAAGGGAACAAAGTTATAGAGGCATTTACTGTAGCTGATGTGATGGCATTTAGCTTAGTTTAGTGAGAGATGGTTACAAACACACCATACAGCTAAACTAGACGAGTCGTCCTGCAAATGCATAACATCCTGAAGGGACGAAATGCGTTGAAATATTTTGAGATCGTCAGCATAAAGAAGAAAATTAGATGAATTAAAGCAAGAGCCTATATCATTGAGAGTCTCATATTATAAACAGAAGAGGACCCAGCGAGCTACCCTGAGGTACCCCAGAGGTTGCTACAAACGAAGAAGAAAGAGTATTATTAATATTGACTCGATAAGATCGATCATTAAGGTAAGAACAAAGCCATTTCAACATGGAAGAGTATAAACCCAACTTAGCTAGCTTATTAATGAGGACTGAATGGCAAACTTTATCAAATGCTTTTGAAAAGCGAGTATAGATTGTATCAACTTGGCAATGACGCACAAATCTTTCTATACCATGATTGTAGAAAACGGCTAAATTGGTTACTGTAGACCTGCCAGACAAAAATCCATGCTGGCAAGGGTCAATATACGGTTTGATTAAATATGAAATGTGCTTAACAATTATACGTTCAAACAGTTTAGACACATTGCTGAGTTTTCCAATGCCGCTATAGTTTTGAACATCACTTAAAACCCCTTTAAAAATTGGCGTGATTGTAGCGATTTTCCATTTCTCGATAAATAATCTTTCTGACAGAGATTAAGAGAAGAGAACACGCAGAGGCTCATAAAGAGAATTAATGCATGATTTGAGAAAAAGAGGTGATATACCATCATAATCAGGCTAAGTTGAGTTATTAAAATGGTTCACTGACTCAAAAATCTCAACATCAGTAATAGCAATATTGCTTACTCATAAATCAATTGAAAATGTGCCAAATACTGAATCATTATCCAAGTTTAATACTGGTTTGAATCAAAAAACTTGGCAAAGAGATTTGCTATGCCTAAATTGGTATTGGCTGACAATGCATAATTTGTCATTGTTGAAGGTATAGTAGCAGATGTCTTTTTAGAATTGACAAATGTCCACAACATTTTCGGGTAGGTCTTAATCCCCTGTTCAACTCTCAGCATGTTCTGATTGTAAAGAAACTTATATCAAAATTCAAATTCGCGCTTATGGTGACGATAATTGTCCCAGTCCGACGGGCTATGATAACTAACAAATTTTTTATTAAATTTATTGCGGAAGTATTTAAGTTTTTTCAAAGCACTATTGTACCAGGGCAATCTGTGCGAAATAGGTCTTCAAAGTGGAACGTTTTTAATAAGAATATGATGAAGAGCAGAAATAAATTGATCATAGCAAACATCCACATTAATGTGCGAATGGATTCGGTGCCAGTTAAGATATGATATCCGATTATTGATTATTTAAAAATTGGAATGGGAAACGTCAAAATCAAATATGTTAACCGGTTGAGCAATCGGCAAAAATAAATAAAATTGTTCAGTAAGTAAAAGAGGAACGTGATGAACGTCACTGTTGGACAAAGGGCTTAAAGATTGAATTATGATTAACATTGGATGACAAATAAGTTGTAGAGTTTTGAAATGGAGACCATAAAAGTTTGCCCAGATTGAAATCTCCCATGACGCAGAGAGACTGATGTTCATCCATGCGATGTTCAAGGTTGCTGATGTTGTCAACATGCCCTTTATATATATCGAAAGCACTATTTGGAGGTATATATGAGACACATATACATATTGTATGCGTAGCACCAACCACAAAAACAGTCAACTGATCCAAAATTGAGTCCACGTTAGGCAGGCTTGCTAATTTGCACAGCAGTAATAGCACCACCACCTCTCGAGCGATGCATTTTAACACCGTCCCTGAGTCTCAACCAGCACTATAACATCAAAGTCACAATCAGAAGTTGACATATGAACTTGTTGCGATTTAGTGCGCATTCCAGAAATATTTTCATAGTAAATCCTGTGGTCTGAACTATTCTCAGCACAAGCATGCACAGTCGCCAATGAGGATGAATGTTCAATAGACACCCATCAGGAGTTGAAAACGAAATATGCACAATGGCAGTAGCAAAGAGATCCAAAGCGCCAAACAATCCAAGCGAAGAGAGAGCCCACGGCATTGTGAGCGCTGGCGTTTTAAGATAACAATACAGCATTTTGGAAATATCCAAGACACAATCAGCAGCAAGTGATAAATTAGCCATCCAAATAGTAGAGCGAATGTCGCACAAAGCAGACGCTGATAAGAGTTGACGAAATTGTTGTTGTATTGACGAAGTTGTTGGCAATGCGCACACTAAGCAAGACTCCCGTAAATTTGGTCGGTCGGCGGCTGTGACAACAACAACAGCATTGACGCCACTAGTGTCGCTCACTGGGGTTTTTTTGAAATTGGCGATACGTTAATTGACATTGGCATGCATTGATGAATTGGAGAAGATGTACGTTGATTATTAGCAGATTGTTGATATATTGTTGTGATATCATCAGGCCTAGGCCTATGAACAAATCTTCTGTGTAATTTGTGCGAGGAATCTATTCCATAAGTAGTTTTCACTCGACACTTAAAAAGGCCGCGTAATCAATACGTTATGTTGTCAATTACGTTATGCTTAACAGAACTGTTAAGATAACATTTCGCGTTTTGTTTGTTTGTTTTGTTTATGTTTTCTTCTTCTTTTGGCTTCTGTAAACAGCTGATATATTCTTTAACAGCACAACAGCAGCGTAAGGTTGCAAGAATATTCGGTTTTCTTTTAATTAACAGCAACTTAGCAGAATGTTATTTTTTAGAAGAAATTCCGTGCCGTAATTACACGCCGAGTGAACACCGCCCTTAAAGGCCAAAATTAATTGTTGAAAACAGTTGAAAATAATGGTTTCGGAATACCGAGTTTAAAGTTGACAAAACGCATTGAAGACAAGACCGCATCACGTTTAACAAGCTTAAAACAAGTAAGGGCAGCTTCATTGACTTTAGGTTTATCATCAGCAAATTTCAACACCGCCTCCGGCTGCGCTATGGTTGAGAAGTTGTCAACATGTAAATATTTGATGCTGTGCCTTACATCCAAACTCGAACAATTAGGCGCCACACCAACAACATGCTTGTTGTTTTCTTTGTTTTCACGCCAACTCTTTGTTTTTTTTGCGAATTGAATTATCGCTGCCTGGCTGCGTATGCAGAACAGCTGATTTGCCGGACAACTGTTCAGGGTCGATGACCTCTGCAGCATTAGAGCAGGCCTGATGCCCAACTACATCCACAGAATGAAGAACAGTTTTTTTGTTTTTCGAGTGATTATTAAGAAAAGGTCTTGCTTTAGCAATGCAAGTCTCTTGTACTTTTAAATTTTAGCCATTATATAAAAGTTCCAGCACTTTAGTACTGAGCTCAGCAATTCCTGTATGAGAGTCATTAAACACTACACAATAGTCACGTTGCCATACAAGATTAGGCAAGTTTGTTAAGAGTTTCACAGCCTGATGAGCACTGAATTGCATCAAAATTCCGAGGCTGAGCTGCAGACACTTTTTGCACTCCACACAAATGCAAAACGACGTAGCGAAACTAGCAGAACACGTCCGAACGCAACGAATGCTAGCTGATGACTGACTGCAGATTGACTTCTGTTGCCTTTTAAAAAAGATTGGATAAAAATTGGATTTTGCCACGTCCACGCCTGTCTTTGCAATCGAGCAATGTTTGTTTCTTCCAAAACTGTAGAACGGGCCCAAGCAAATTTAAATTTATGACAAAATGTGAATGATTTACCCAAAATACTTCTGACTCCGCAAAGAGGCCAAAAAAGAGGCAGTCGTTCAACGTTCTTACTTGTTTTGTATTTGTGCTTCATGTCTTGGTTTTATAAACGATTTATGTTGTGATCGTCTTGTTTTTAATTTGGATTACACAGGGGTGTGGGAGATACAAACTTTGCTTATTTTTGGGGGCGTGTAAAAATTTTTTTTAGTCAGATCAATCAAGGATTTGATAAGTAGCCCTTGTGCTAAATTTGGTTACTCAAGCTATAAAATTGTGGGGGATATAGAGTTTTGCGGTTTGTGGGGGAAGGGTGGTGGTGGGGGGGAGATCTTGACACTTTGTCTGCCTATGGTATATGCTCTAGCTTTAAAATTGTGGAAAAAACCTTCTTTCATACGGAGAGACGGAAGGACAGATGGACATTTCACAAACCCAATATACTAATTTTTTCTGTTTTTTTTTTTTTAATTAAAATAAAGAGTATAATAAATATCGACTGAGTGCAAATAGTTTAGAGAGTTTCAAATAATGTATTCCAGTTTCATATAGCATTGGGTAATAAATTGTTAAATTAACATCATGAAATTCTAATAGGACGGAAAAGGCATACTAGATACTACAACGCTAAAGGTCGAACGTTAGTCTGCTTGTGCCTACGCTTACTGTAGTCGGGGCATCTGGTTTTTATTCGGCTATGCCGTACTTACTGCAGTATCCATCGGAGTCAACAGACCTGTTGATCGATGAAGCTGTAGAAGGATGCAGAAAATACAGACTCACAAGCAAGAAGAGCGGCACATGCAAAAATGAAATTATAACTAGCTAAAGAATTTCATGATGTTTATAATATCAAAATTAATCCTAATAAATACGTGTATATGTGATTAAAAACACATATTTGGCTTAAGCCAGGTTAAGGAACGATGGGTCGTTGCCTCTCGAGAGAAGGGGCAACGTTAATCCAATGCGCAGCGTAAACGTTGAAAAATGCCGGGCGGGATCGTAAGCAATGTGTTGGTTGTCCAACCAGACCGACCCACCGAGACACGATTTCGCTGGCGTTGTCAGCACCAGGCCCTGCTTGGTGCTTGCAGAAATCCGATCCTGGAATCCGAAGAAAAACGTCGGGTCGAAGGACGTGCGTCAATGCACGTATTGCGAAGGATCCAGAACGATAAAACGTGCTTTGTTGCATGCGTTGAGGAATGTCCGAAAAAAGATCGTGCGTTTTAATACGCGATGCGAAGGGTCCAGAAGAAAGATCGGCCGTTGTTGCAACGTGATGCGGAGCCGCACGGTAAAATGTGCGTTGTTGCACGCAATGCGAACTGCAAAGCGCTGTTGGTGCGCGTGCACGCGGCGATGCCGCATGGTAGTCGCAGTCGTAAAAATGCACCGTGCCACAGAATCACTGGATCGCTTCGCTTTTGTCACTGTTTAATCAAAAGCTATATATTAGCATTTGGTTGCGCACATATCAGACGAGGCTAAGCTGCTTATTTGCACGCCAAAAGGGTCGTTATTGCTGGATGGCAAAAGAAAAATGCTCGTGCGTCGGCACGGATCACGGCGATCGAAAAAGTGTGGCCGCAACTCAATTGTATCAAGGTTGCCAATTATTGCAAAGTTCGTGTTCGCCTACACTGATCAATGATTGATATTTTTGTCGTTAAATTCCCAATGGGAAAATAAGCACTTAGGAAGTACTTCCGAAGCGCTTACTTGTAATCGAGATGCGCTTACGCCTCGTTACAGCACTTGTGTACTTTTCAACAGTGCATGTCGTATGACGAACTGTTCGTCCAACAAGAATTACATTTGCAAAGTAACTATGTCAAACATTGCTTTCAAACATCATTTGTAAAAAATTTTCAGCGAGTAAGTATGTCAGCGGATAGAGCATTCTTACTTGTTCTTATTAATATTTTCAAAAATTGCCATTTACCGGATAGCTTCATTTTTTACTGTGTCTGCCTCTGGTCTTTTTTTTGGTTGTTGATCCTGTTCTTTGATCTGCGGATTGCTGGTTATTTCAACAGATTAGTTAAAAAACGATCTACTTATGTTGACAAAATTTATTCAAAATCGGACGACCATATCTTATAGCTGCCTTAGGAACAATCTGTTGAAATTAAAGATTTATTTGCAAAACTATTCTGTAAGGGTATATATCTTCGACACGTTGAGGTAACATTTCTTTACTGTTTTCCTTTTTTTTTCGATGATAGCAGCCCCATTGTTTGGGCGCCAATCATTATGTAACCTCTACCTAGTGTTAACATTGCACGCTTAGTTTTGCAGTTTGACTCAGTGAGCATGCAGGAGATCCGCTACTATCCGAGGCGATATTATATATCGAATGGGATCCTATAGTTCCGTAGCATAAATATATACAAAACAATTCATGGCCCAAAACCATTTTATCATTTTTTAACGTTATTAAATTTGCAACGAAATTTATTCAGTTTACTAACTAATATTAATTCGGGGATATGATTATACAAATAACTAAATGAGTGTGTATATTTTTGTTGATAAGTGTATTAAAACATTATGCTGGCTCAATTTGTATACTCTTTTTTAATTTTTTTGAAAAAAAAGAGAAAAAAGAGTATATTGGGCTTGTGAAATGTCCGTCCTTCTGTCTGTATGAACGCAGTTTTTTTCCACAGTTTTGAAGCTACAGCAACCAATTTTGGTATACATGTTGGTATATAAATTAAAAGAAATCTCTTTAATATTCAGTTAAAGAAGTATCTTTATTATTAAAATTCGTTTTTACTTCAGGTTCGTTAAAACCATTGGAGAACAAATTCTAAGCTAAACTCTAGGGCAAGCTGCATCGAACCATGAAGCCGCCTCTGCCGGCTGGAGTGCCGGCTGAATGCTGAGTCGGCATCTCCAGCGGGCGATCAGGCTGCTTGCGCGTGCGAGTTTCGGATTTCGGCTGCAACTTTGTAGCGACGGCATCCGGCGCAACAGCGTTGTCAGCAAACTAGAGCTTGCGCGTGTTAACTCCTCCCCTACTAGGTTGAAACACGTCCTCGGGTTTCTTCTTTCTCATTCTGCGCGAGGAAAGTTCCCGCGACTATCTGGCTTTTGCCAGTGCTGTCCACTACATTCATGGTCGCGCTGTTTATTACTGCAATGCCCTCGCCTGTGCGGCGGTTCCAGATACCAGTTGTTGGGCTCATGAAGTATTTGCAGAAAGTAGTGCTCACAGTGGCAGCGCAGTCACGTACAACGAAGGTCTTTGTTCCGCAGTCGGCCACCGTATTACCTTCTTCTAGATCTAATATTATGTTATTATGCTGAACAGGCAGAATATCTATTTTCTTACAATCTAACAAAGGATTGGAATATTTGATCAGAAAGTACAATAATTCAGAATTTTGAAAAGCTTTTATATGAGAGACTTCTAAAAGGTCGGTTATACTAGTATTGGTGAGTTGTTCATTTATTAATTCTTTTGTGTCGATGCTGTCTCGTATAAGGGCGCTGATAAAATTTATTTTTTGCAAGTGTTACAGTGATGATTAAGTCCTCAAGGCTTGTAATTATCATTCTATTCTTTGCCAAAATTGTTGCATAAAAATGTTCGACCTCTGCATCTGGTTTCAAAATTTCATTGAGGACCCTTGAAACGTCATTAAGTCTTGCCTGGAATTTACTGTTGATATCTATCTGCTTGCTCTCTGATTCTATAAACTGACTTTGTTTGAATTTTATTTGTTCCCAGTCATCAAAATCTGGAGTTCCTGCAATTGCCTTAAGGGCACTACCTATCATGTTAATGCTACGTGCTTGTCGGTGGTGAACGGTCAAGGAAGCTATTAAGGTGGCTATGTGTTGTACGTCAGTTTTCAGTACCTGTTTCATGTGGTCCTTGGGTAGTTTATCTATCAATTTCCATGTCTCGTCGATGTAAGTTTCAAAAGATGTCAAGTTCGTCGTGTGTCCCATGTAAGTGTTCGAGTCCCAGATTGTTACGCCTCCGTCAACTATAGGTATGTAGTCCCCGTGGGAGTAGTCTGTGAGTCTCAATGTCGCTTCGGTCAAGGTCATGGTTGCCATTGTTAAAGTGAAAAGATATCTTAACCTACAAAAAATGTAATATGTTATAAAAAATAATTGTCATGAATTTTCAAATGTCAAAAACCTACTTAAGATTGTCCCTATGGACCACCCTCCCTTTAATAAGAACCGTCGTAGGTGTGCTATAGTGGAAAAGCTTCTGTGAATAGGGGTGATAGTTTATTTCCTAATCTCTTATTGTTTTTTATCCAAACCCTATCGAATACCAAATACGACTTATAGACCCTGTTTTTATTCATTTGGCACTTTTGCTGTGCTGATGCGATTTTTTCCCTATTCTGAACTGTACTGTCTTTGGAGGCTGCGTGAATTACGTCTATGGGTCTCTCGTTTGTCACCGAATGGATTGACCTGTTGTACTTTATGGTTGCAAGGAGAATGTTTTTGACAGTGTCCACTACCTGTGTTTCCAACTTATAAGAGAGTGCTGTATCCCCAAGAGTGAAATGGAACCGCTCGGCTTGTCCATTTGAGGAGCTATGTTTGAAATCTCAATGACAGGACAAATGGTTTCTGAGTTCAAGGATTTCTCGCCGTCGCAGTAAATCGCTTATGTTTGCATGTTTACATGTTCAGAAGTTGCAAAAGTGGAGCTTGCCACGATTGCGCGAGACCGTATAGGCTGTACTACTGCAAACTTGGAAAACTTGTCGATGCAAGTTAGAAAATATTTACTGGCAGTGGAGTAAACATATATATGCAACATTTCTCCGGCATTTAATTTATTTAATTTAATTTAATGACGACTAATAACAGTCGCCACAGTAAAAGTTAAAATTTACAAAAATGAATTAAAATGATTATTAAAATTATTATGAAAATTTAAAAAAAATTTAAAAAAAAAAAAACAATAAAAAAAATGTATATAGCTGGGTAATAAACCTGGAAAAAATTGATCCAACATTTAGTTGCCTGGATTGGGGAAAACCCATAAAAACCCAATCAGATCAAGAATTTAGTATGTTAGAAATTCACATAAGATACAAACAAATAAATACAGGCAACAAAAATATGAAATACATAACCTACAAATTAGATAGGTGAGAAAGGAGTGAAGTTCTAAGTGTAGGAATAGATGTAGCATTACTTATAACATGAAAAAGATTGTTATAATCAGAACATAAAATACGAAAAGGGTTATGAATAGCGTAGTTAGTACTGCAGGTTTGAAGAGAAAGAGGGAGAAAGTTTCCTGTACTTCTAATAGGAATAACAAAACTAATTTGGCTGATTAATTCAGAAGAATCAATTTCGCCGTTAATTAGTTTATGTAAAAATATTATACCAAGCATGGTTCTACGATCAGAAAGAGAGGGAAGATTTATTAGTAAGAGTCTACTACGGTAAGGAGGCATGCGAATTTTAGGATTCCAATTAAATATGGCATTCGCCTACAAAAAGACATTACGTTACACTTACTGCAATTAAGATTTAATAAATTTACTCGACACCAAGTTTGAAAACTATCAAGATCAGTTTGCAAATTCTGACCAGATAGAGAGTTATTAGCAGACAAACAGAGCTTTACATCGTCGGCGTACATCAGTACCCGAGAGTGATTTATTACAGAAGGCAGATCATTAATAAAAAGAGTAAATAATAAAGGGCCGAGATGACTTCCTTGTGTTACTCCAGAAGTAACTTGAACAGACTTAGAAGCTAAGCCTTTAATATGAACTTTTTGGGTTCTTAAATTTAGATAACTAGAGATCCAAAGAATTAAGTTATTTGGTAATCCAAAAAGATTAAGTTTATGGAGTAAAAGGGAATGATTAACTGAGTCAAAAGCTTTACTGAAATCAATGTAAATTACATCTGTTTGCATTTTATTTTGAAAGCCCCTTATAACAAAAGAGGTGAGTTCCAATAAGTTAGTGGTAGTAGATCTATACTTCACAAACCCATGCTGGCTGGGTGAAACAATAGATCTACAAAAATATTGTAGTTGAAAAGTTATTAATTTCTCAAAAATTTAAGGGATGGCGGACAACTTAGAGATACCTCTATAGTTTTGAACATTAGACTTGTTTCCTTTTTTGAGGAGAGGAATTATGAATGATTCTTTCCAAATCATTGGAAAAGTGCACAACTCCACGGAAAGATTAAATAAGCTATAAAGGGGTCTCAAAAGACCTTCAGCACAGTACTTAAGTATACAGCCTGGTATTCCATCAGGCCCCGGTGAAAATACGGGTTTAATGGCTTTTAGATCGCTCAGTAGCGAACCTTCTGTGATCAAAGGTTCAAAAATGCAATTAGAGACATTTACATGATAAGGATAAGACAAATCTAAATGGTTAGTATAAGAACTATAAGTCGTTTGAAAAAAATCAGCAAACAAATCGGCGATAGCCTGATTTGTGTCTGCAGTCATTTTTTCGAAATATACGGTTGATGGAAGTGCTGATGAATTACGCTTCGCATTAACGAAGGTAGAAAACTGTTTAGGGTCCTGTTGAAACTGCAGCCTACATTTTCTAAGGTAATCCTTATAACACTGGCTATTCAGGGCAGAGAAGCTGGATCGAGCAATCAGAAATTGTGAGAAATCAAAAGAGGAGCCAGTTTCCTTGAATTTTTTATATAATCTTGACTTTCTATTTTTCAAGTATGTTAAATCCCGTGTAAACCAAACAGGTTTGTTAGACCTACGTGGATTACACATTGGGACACATATGTCAAGTAAAGAGTTTAAAGTTGCATAAAAAATCGTAATTGCACAATCCATGTCTCTGCACCTATATAGCTGAGACCAATCAGTCTGCGATAAAAGCTGAGACAGTTTATGAAAATCGGTTTTCCGAAAAAGGCAAACTCGACCCGTAGGGTTGTAACAAGGACTTAACACCCGATATGGCAAAGCCATCAGCACCTCCAAAGTCGGATGATAAGGATCTTCAGGATATAGGATATAGGTTCTGTGCGGGAGATAGATAAGAAAGAGGGATCTAAAGCAAAAATCAAATCAAATCGTTGCTATTGGAACTAGAAATCCATGTAGTTCCAGTAATATTGAAATCACCAAGAACTACAAGAAAGTCGCGATCGGAAAGCATTGATATAACAGAACTAATAGTAGAAGAATGAACTAAATAAACACAATTATTAGAAGAAGGAGGAATGTAAGAACAAGTTATAAACAGCGATACACCACAAATACACAATTTAATAGCTACAAATTCAGTATCTATTAAATTATCGGTCACTACTAATTCAGAAGCTAAATCAGCGTTAACAGCGATAAGTACACCGCCACCTCGACGAGGTGGGCGATCTTTTCGGTAGATGTAGAATTTGTTTATGAAAATTTCAGAGTTAAGAATATAGGGCCTTAGCCAAGTTTCGGAAAGGGCAATGACATTAAAATTAAAGGAAAGACTATTTCAATAAAGATTAGTAAGTTTAGTACAAATACCTCTTACATTCTGATAGCCAAGTGAGAGGGAGGATTTTAGTTTTTTGTGCTATCAGAAACTACGATGGTATCGGGGATTTCCCTACTTCTTGTTTTTTGGGTGCCGATCATGTTTACTTATAACGCAAATTCTACAGTTTACAGCTATTTTCGACGTTTAGCGACCTATTTTTGAAAAAAAATAGTCCCTAAGTATCTGTTTCGCATTTTCTTGCGCTGCTCTGTGTGCGCGTTTATGTTCAGCTGTCGCAATTTCCCTCTGTTCCTTTGGGCTTACAGTATCTGTAACCAAGTTCTCGCAATATCTAAAGGTGGTAGAAGGGAATGCCTCAACTAGTCCGTGTTGGATGAAAGCCAGTATGGGTAGCTCGCAATGAATTGCGTTGGCTACGTCAGCGTTTACTGTGCCTATAATGCTTTGCAATAATGTGCTGCGATCGGAAAAATTGATTATGTGACGAGTTTTTGTCTTTAACAAAATATAAGTCTTTTGTTGGGGGATAGTCCCTTCTTCCAGAATAATCTGGTTCCGAAAGCAATTTACCGGTTTGTCTGTGGCTTCAATGGTATATGTGAGGGATTCTTCACTGTGGATAGTGGCAGCATCCGGGTCTGCTGAATCCTCTTACGCATTGACATTTTGGCGAGACAGAGCGTCTGCTACCAAATTCTCTTTTCCGGGTTTATAAATTATGTTTGCGTTGTGCTCATCAATGAAGGTTTTCAAACGCTTTATTTTGTCATTCGGGTCTTTGTCCGATACCGTAAAGGGGAATGGCCGGTGGTCTCTATGACTGTTAAGATTCTTAACACCATACAAGTAATTTCTGAGTTTTTTGAGTGCCCATACAATGGCGAGAAGCTCACGCTCATTTGTGGCAAAATTTACCTCGTTACCTCGCAATGGCTTAATTTTGCTCCGGTGACAATTCGATTATCAACTTTTTTGAGTAGTTGGCACTTTCTTTGACATTTTAGCCTTTCAAGATATCTGTTATGGGCCTTAGTAGCGTGCTAGACCTAACAAGTAAGAAAGGGGGTGGGGGGTGCATCCGCAACTTGAAATTAACTTGACCTGCCTATGGTATACAGGAACCTGCATGCTCTAACTCTAATAGTCTCTGAGATCGCCGCCTTCATACAGACAGACGGACATGGCTAGTTCGTCTCGGCTGTTGATCGTGATCAAGAATATAAATAGTTTATATGGTCGGAAATGCCTTCTGTCTGTTACACACATTTGCTGTACTTTATAACTCCCTTTTTCCCATTTTTAATGGGAACAAGGAGTAAAAATGACCTAAGAGCGAATAGAGTTTTCGGTGGGGGAAAGTCCTTAATAGCGTTCACTTTATCGGGCGAGGACTGAATCCCGCCTCTGCACACTGTAAATCCCAAATATTCCACGCTTTCTTTGAAAAACTTTGATTTTTCTTGAGACACTAGCATGCCTGCATCCCTAATGTTTTTCAAGACCCACTCAAAGTCTCTGATATGGTCTTCGTTGGACTTGGAGAAGATTATTACGTCATCAACGTAAACATAACATATCTTACCAATCTGTTCGCGGAGCACATCATCAATGGCTCGTTGAAAAATACTTGGGGCATTTTTCAGGCCGAAAGGGAGTCTACAAAACTCATACTTCCGTTTGTTGACAGAGAACGCTGTCTTTTTCCTGTCTCTTTCAGCCAGTTCAATTTGGTGAAACCCTGACTTGAGGTCCAGCGTAGTGAAATACTGAGCCTCGCCCAAGTTTGACAATATAGTCGAAATAGATGGGATAGGGTATTTGTCATCGGTTGTCTTATGATTTAGTTTCCTAAAATCAATAACCAGACGCTTTTGTTTGTGCCCCGCTTCGTCGATGCTTTTTTTTGTCGACGACCCATGTCGGATTATAAGGGGACTTTGACGGTCGTATTATGCCATTCGCTAGAAGTTGTTTAACCTCTGCCTTGACAAAGTCAGACACGCTCTTTGGATACGGATAAAGTTTTGAGTAAACTGGTTCGTCGTCCGTTGGTATAGTGGCAACCGTTTTTATGTTGTACGGTAGGGACTCGTTAACGTCCGCAAATGCTTTAACCATTTTGTTGATCAAAGGTGGATCTGACAGCAGGACGGACAAATGTGTCATTAATCCGAATATGGTTCACCTGTTGACACTTAGTGAACTCGATTTTTTCTATCCCATGGTCGTGTTTAATGACGTTGCTTGTCAAATCTATTTGGGCATTGATCTGTTTTAACAGATCAAGGCCAATTATGCCATCAAAGTCATTAAGTGACTCCAGCATGCAAAAGTAGGACTTTATATCGAAATCTTAGTATGCCCGTGAAACTATTTGACTTGAAAAGTGCTGTCAACTGACACCCAATGTGCCAGTTCGGGAAGGGGTTTTATATAATTTTTCGAGGCCCCTGTGTCTATCAGAAATCTGATAATTCGCCCTGCGACTATTCGTCTTATGAACGGAAGCAGGGAGCTTCCGCTAAAAAAATTACAGCTTTCGACTCCGGACAAATCGTCCTCAACTTGTGTCGTTTCATGCTGTGACCGTGACTCGAAGTCACCGTTATTCTCTTCCAGTGGCGGATGATTTATGTTTTGTTGGGTCCTCATGGATTGGTCCCCGTAATCTTGGTTGTTTCTGTAGCCGTGTGCGGATTGCCTAGAGCGTGAGGATTGATCTACCTCCATTGGCTCGGGCCCCCGCCCTTGGTTGTTATAGCGCTGTTTCGTGCTATTTGGTTTTTGCTGGTCGATTTTGTCTTTTTGATTCTTTTGGAAGTAGGGATGCTTGCTTTGAGAATTGTCTTTCTTTCCCTGTTGGGCGTTCTGACGCCAGTTCTCAGACTTTTGCGAATTTTACTGAGGGGAGGTTTTTGGGTTGTGCCGGTAAGACTGCCCACTTCAGGGACTTTATTAATCCTGAGACGAAAATGTGAAGCGCGTCGCTTATAAATTTGTCATTTAATACAGCCGCTGCGACGGAATCGTGCGTCATTAGTGTTTTATTTGTTAATAAGGTGAGTTTTTTCTTGACCTCGTCGAAATATTGTAGCAGTGGCAGGTTGCCCTGCTGAAGCGTGCTTAGTTGGTGCTGTATTACATATACCGGTGCTTTGTCCGCGTATGTAAAATCTAGCCCAGCAATAATGACTTTAAAATTCAACACTGTGTTGAATGAGGCCAACACAGCATCTGCTGATTCCCTTACTTTATTTATTTATTGATTATAGCTACTGCCTGATAGTGTCTTGAGCTGCCGTTGTATGGCTCGAACACTTTGTAGGCTGAGGAAGCGGCTTGCCTCCACGAAACATAGTTTTCTATTTTTCCGCCGAGCTCGGGGATGGACTTTATAATATCTAGGGGCTCGTCGCAATGGGCCCCTGGCACGATTACTATTTCGTGGAAAATTTCTATCTGTGGTGCAGAAACTCTAGTTCTATTAAGCTGGTTTGTCAGAGAGGCTATCTTTTCTTCAAATAAGAGGGCTTGAAATCTCACACTATTCCTATTCCGTTCGCTCTTTCGTAGTTGACGGTTGTGTTTTCTTTGTGCTCCATATATTTAATTGTTTTTGTGCGTTTAAGTTGCTTAAAATTAAATTTTTGCACCTATATGCAGTTTAACTAATTGCGCTATCAATTACACTGTGATTTTTTGTTCCTAATAAAGATTTTGCCTTAATAATTTGTTAATTGCAAATTGTGGTGAAATTGTGAACTTTGCACTTTGGCTTTGTTTGTGATCAACAGAGTCTTGAATCTTCTTTCTCTGTTTCGCGTGTGCGTGTTGTTGTTGCTTGCTCTAAAGCATTACTCTTTTCATCGCCCGGTCTTGCATCTCCGCTACTGCTGTGTTGTTGTGTGTTTAACATTCTTGGCGTGCGTGTTGTTGTTGCTTGCTCTAAAGCATTACTCTTTGCATCGCCCGCTTTTGCATCTCGGCTACTGCTGTGTTGTTGCTTTTAACATTATTGGCTTATCTTCTTTGTGGTTTCATTTGTTTACATTTTTCAACATCGGCTGCAGCTGTGTTTTTGTTTTTTCTTTATTTGTTTTTTTTTCATATTCTTGTGATAAATTGTCTGTTGCTCTCTTTAAGTGCGCAGTTTTCGTTTGCCTTGTGCTCTTCTCAAATTTGTTGATTTCTCTTTCATATTTGTTATTGTTTTGACCCCGGTAGTAATTATGTCAATGCGTTGTAAAAATCCGTGCACATTTAAGCAGTCTGACGATGCTGCACCACCGCAATATGTTTTTTGTTGGTTGTGTAGTAGCCTTATGCATGCTAAATGTGCGGGGATTTCTGGTCGAGATTGCGAAAAGATTTCTACCAAGGCCAAAAAGGGCCATGGTGGTTTGACTTGGTCTTGCCCTGCTTGCAATTTGTAAAATTGAACAAAGCGGCCAAACTCCTTCCTTCTGACCTGGATTCGAGCTTCGACATGCTCAACAACTTTAAATTTGAGACTCCACCTAGGCGCCAACTGGAGTCTCAATTTTTGGATGTTCCCTCCGCAGATGCGCCCTCCTCACTGCCCTCCGGTTCTACCCTGCCACCTTCTACTCTTCTGGCAACCCCTCAATACCTTGCTGTATCGCTTTCTCCATCTCCTGCAATTTCTCCTGTATGTACTCTTTCGCCATCTCCCCTTGCTATTCCCCCTGTCCCAGCTTCTAATCCTACTGTGGCTGTGGACATGCCCGCAACTTTATCCACTAGTCTAGTTACCTCCATTGGCCTAGTCGCACCGAATTCTGTATCTCCCGTTGCTTCTTCTTCAAATCAATTATCTTCATCTCTTCTTTCCGCTGTTGCCCCGCAAAAATCTATTTTTGTATCGCGACTAGTTGAATCTGCTACAGAAGAGCTGGTTAAACAATATATTTGTTCAAAACTCGGCTGTACTGGTTGTTCGGAAATTTTTGTTAAAAAATTTAACTTTAAATCTAAAAGAAACATTTCCTCCTTTAAAATTTTTGTCCCTAATAAATATGTGCAAAGACTGCTTGAGTCTTCTTTTTGGCCTGAGCTTACAATTTCTCACATTTTTGAAAATCGGGTCAATCAAAATTCTAGAGTTGGCATCATTCCTTCGCTGCCTGTTCCGTCTATTCCAAAAAACTAATTCGCTCTCTTCGCATCCTACATCAGAATGTGCGTGGCTTGTGCAGCAAGCTGCGCAAGTTGTACACTGATAGTGCATCTTTTGAAGCTGATGTTATTGCCTTCTCTGAGCCCTGGCTCAGTTCCTCTGTTTCCAACTTCGAAATCCTTACGGACAATTTCAGTGTATTTAGACTTGATCGTCCCCTTCGTCGTGGTGGTGGTGTCTTAATTGCCGTTAGAGCGGGCTTGTCATCTGAACTTATCTCATGTGAGTTTCAGGATGACTCCGACATTGAGTTTATTGTCGTTAAAGTTCGTATTGATTCTAAATGTGTCCTTATATCATGCTTGTATATCACTCCTTCATCTGAACTTTCTACGTACATGCTTCACGTTTCCCGTCTTCAATATGTTGCATCCCTTCTTCGTAATACCGACCGTTTAGTTGTTTTAGGTGACTTTAACCTGCCTTTTATTTCTTGGACATCTTCTGATGATTCTCATCAATTATTTCCAGCCGAGCAACATGATTTTCTAGATCAGTTGGCCGAATTATCTCTGGGGCAGATTAACCATGTTAGTAATAGTATGGGTAGATCGCTTGACCTAGTTTTCGTTTCTGATATTTCTAGCTCTTATCTAAATAGAACTGACCCGTTGACCCTTCCCGAAGATCCTTATCATCCCTCCTTACACATTGAACTTAGTTTCTCATGCCCTTTCACCAAAAAGCCTTCCTTACCTCCACCTCAAAGCTATTGCTTTCGTAAAGCAAATTTTCTCTCCCTAAACCTTGCGTTATCTCGGATTGATTGGTCTTTCCTTGATAATTTAGAAGAAATAAATTTAGCAACGAGAGCCTTTTATGGTGCGATTTTTGCAGTTTTCGATGATTATGTCCCCTTAAGCTCTCCTACTGCCTCTCGCCAGGGTCCACTTTGGTTTACCCCTAGATTGTCTAATCTAAAAAATATAATGTCTCGCCTTTATAAAAAGTTTAAAAGATCTGGATCTAAATTTGATCTTTTGAATACTTCTTGCAATAACAATTACTTGTCTAAATGCAAAAACAACTTCTATCGTGACCCCAAGCAATTCTACCGCTTTTTTAATTCTAAGCGTAAATCTACACAATTTCCCTCATCTTTATTTTTTAATTCAATTAGCGCTGATTCTGACCCAGAGATTGTCGATTTATTTGCCTCATTCTTTCAGCTTTGCTACTCGTCTTCTAATGATTCTCTTTCGAATTTGTCATATCCCTGTGATTTAAATGCTTCTAATTGTGTCTATCCCCCTATTATTGATTTAGATTGTGTTTTATTAAATTTGAAATCTTGTAAATTTAAATTCTCGGTTGCTCCTGACCATGTTCCTAGCGCCGTTCTTAAACTCTGTGCTGATTCCCTGTGCCTGCCCCTACTAAAACTTTTTAATCTTTCACTCGAGCTTGGTGAGTTTCCCTCTGACTGGAAGGAATCGTTTATTATTCCCATTCATAAGAAAGGGTCTAAGGCTGACATCTCTAATTATCGTGGGATTTCGAATCTTTCTGCCATTCCTAAGCTTTTCGAAAAAATTATCACTTCTCAGCTCCAACGCTTTTGCCAACCCATTTTTTCTGAATCCCAACATGGTTTTATAACGCTTTATAAACGCCGCTCAGTTTCTACTAACCTTCTTGAATTCTCTACTATTATCAATACGGGCTTTTTGAATCATTGTCAAACTGATGTAGTTTACACTGATTTTAGTAAAGCCTTTGACTTAGTTAATCATTCCCTTCTCATTAGAAAACTTAATTTGCTTGGTTTCCCAACTAAACTTTTACTTTGGATTAGTGCCTATCTTCGAAATCGGTCCCAGCGTGTTCGTTTTAATTCGTCTCTCTCCAAACCAGTTCTTGTCACGTCACGAGTTCCTCAGGGGAGCCATTTAGGACCCTTACTCTTTAACTTATTTATTAATGATCAGGTTTTATCTCATTGCCGTGCTCTTATGTATGCTGATGATGTAAAGCTTTGTTTGTCGTTTAATGATCCTGTTTCCCCTCTGTGTCTCCAATCTGAATTGGATGCCCTTAATAATTGGTGCTTATCTAATTCTCTCCCACTTAACACTGATATATGTAATTTTATGACTTTTCATCGCAACAAACCTTACCTCTTTGCCTATGAAATTAATAACATTCCTCTTAAGCGTTTACATAAAGTTGATGACTTAGGTATCCTGTTTGTTCCTAATTTTTGTTTCAATTGCCACATTTCTATTATCTCTAACAAAGTCAAAGGGGTCCTTGGCTTTGTTAAAAGATGGCCTAAGGAATTCACCGATCCTTATACCGCTAAGCAGCTTTATGTCTCCCTCGTTAGGCCCATTCTAGAATATGGATCCTGTGTATGGTCTCCATATTACCAAAAATTTCAAAACCAACATGAATCTGTGCAGAAGCAGTTCTTAATCATTGCTCTTTGTGGACTTAATTGGGATCCTTCTAGACATCTTCCTTCTTATGAAAGTAGGCTTCGTCTTATCAACCTTAATTCACTTAATAGCCGCAGGATTTGCCATGGTGTTATTTTTTTGCATAAACTTCTTTCTGGTGAAGTTGATTCAATTCCACTTGTCAGCCTAATTAGTTTGTCAGTACAGTATCGCCTTACTAGAAATTATACTCCTCTCTATCTCAAGCCTTGTCATACTAACTACGCACAGCATGAATCTTTCCGTAGTCTTTGCTTAATTTATAACAATTACTATCATTTATTTTCTTTTGATAACAATGTTAACTTTGTAAAAACATCATTGCTATCTAACTTAAATTTTGATTTGTAACATCTATTAGATTGTGCATTCCTTCCTATTTTTCTCACCTAATTTTCAATTTTTATCGCTAAAACGGTAGAAAAATTTTGAGTACTAATCCTTAACTAATTTTTTTTTAATAATAAATAAATAAATAAATTAACAGCTCTGCGTATTTTTATACTCGTTTTTCCAAAATGGAAAAAAAGAGTATATTGGGTTTGTGAAATGACCGTCCGTCCGTCCGTATGAACGCAGTTTTTTTCCACAGTTTTGAAGCTAGAGCATCCAAATTTGGCATACATGTTGGTATATACCATAGTCAGACAAAATGTTGAAATATGAAATATGAGCTTCAATTAAATAGTGTGGTGGCCGCTGCGGTAAGAAATTCCGTTGAACTCCGCCGGCCGCTCATATTTTGTTGATTTGTTTTAGTAACTCTCTCAGCTCTCTTTGCTGGGGTTTTTTTTTTAGTTTTAAGTTTTGTGGTGCTTTAGTCATTTCGTTTTGTTACTGTTTTAGTCACCAAATTCTGTTTTGTTGTGTGTGTGTGTATTTTCATTTTTCCACTGTTTTTGTTGTCTTCGTTGTAACACCTAATTTATTGCTGTTTAAGTCACAAAATTCGACCTTGTTGAGTTTGTGTGTTTTATTAACTGTTGATTTTGTTGTTATAACATTTACTTTATTGTTTAATATCGCGACTCCTGGCGTTTGCTCAAAGAGTTATTCTCTGCGTTTTTGTTTTGTTTGCTGCTGCTTAAGACACAAAATGGTTCTCGTTGAGTCCGTGTGTTTTATTCACTGTTGCTTTTGTTGTTCACTTCATTGTTCAATACCGCGACTCGTGGCGTTAGCTCAAAGAGTTATTTCGGTTGGATAATACGTAGGCGATTGTATGATCGCTTATAGAATAACTGGGTTATTTCCCGTTTGGGAGCCAATTACAAGAAATCTCTTTAATATTCAGTTAAAGAAGTATCTTTATTATTATAATTCGTTTTACTTCAGGTTCGTTATAACCATTGGAGAACAAATTCTAAACTATACTCTAGGGCAAGCCGCATCGAACCATGAAGCCGCCTCTGCCGATTGGAATGCCGGCTGAATGCCGAGTCGGCATCTCCAGCAGACGATCAGGCTGCTTGCGCGTGCGAGTTTCGGATTTCGGCTGCAACTTTGTAGCGACGGCAACCGGCGCAACAGCGTTGTCAGCAAACTCAAACTTGCGCGTGTTAACTTATACCATAGGCAGACAAAGTGTCAAGGGGCTACGCCCACCCCCGCCCCCACAAATAAGCAAAGTTTGTATCTCCCAAACCCCTTTAACTAGAGTCGCAAATTTTGCAGGTTGAATTCTATTGCCCTATTAAATAGATTGGATAAAAATAATTTTGCCACGCCCACCCCCGCCCTTGCAACCGCCCAAAGTTTGTTTCTCCCAAACCTGTAGAACGTGCCCAACCAAACTTAAAATAATGGTAAAACTTGAAAGATTTCTCTTAAATGTGTAAGCAAAACAATAGCTCAACGCTCTTTATATGGGTGTGTATTTAATTTGTTTTAACTGATAGAATGTTTTCATTTTTAATTACAGATTTTATTTTTTTTTATTTTAATTGTGTGGGCTTCTTAACATGTATTGGAATATGCTCTGAAATTTGTACTGCGCTGTTGGTTTTGATTCTGTTCTGACTGTGTTTACTTATCTAAACAATTTTAATTTCATTTATTAATTTCATGTTTGTTCTGACTTAAATGTTGCATTTTTCCCTGCTGTTATTAAAAATGGGAAAAACGGAGCTATAAAGTACTCCAAATGTGTGTAACAGGCAGAAGGAGGCACTTCCGACTCTATTAACAAAATATATATTTGTTCAGCATCAAACGACGAGTGGATATAGCCATGTCCGTCTGTCTGTCCGTATGAACGCGTCGATCTCAGAGACTTTAAGGGCTAGAGATACCAAACTTGGCATGTAGGTTCCTGTATACCATACGCAGATCAAGTTTATTTCAAATTTTGGATGAAACCCCCGCAGCCCCGCAAGTCGCAAAAAACACAGCCACAATTTGAAGTAAAAGCTTTAATTTTTTTTGCACATATATTTTTAATTAATGCTGATCGGTTGCGTAAATATCATTACGATCGGATAAACAGCACCAAAGTTATGGAAGAATCAATTCCAAAACTTCGTGAACAAATGTTGGTTGGTCTCCCAAGTTAGCCTGACACAACATGGGATTATGAAACGCCGATCCAAATTCTAGAATTTACCAGCTGTATTAGTAATGGTTTCCGTAACAAAATGCAAACTGTTTTTGTATTTACGAATTTCAGCAAGGCATTTGATAATGTTAATCACAACCTTCTTGTCACTAAATTGAAATATCTTGGCTTTCAGATAAATTTATTAACATGGATTGCAGACTACCTGGTTAATAGGACGTAGAGAGTACTGTTCCGTCAATCTCTGTCTGACTAAATTACTGTTTCATCCGGTGTACCACAAGGGAGTTATCTTGGTCCGCTTCTATTGCCTGCATTTTGCCGTACACGATTGGTAGTGTTCAAATTGAGCGTATCTCATCTATTATTGATCTGCGAGTGTTATTTAATCATAAATTATGTTTCAATGAACTTATCGTCACCATGGTTAATAATTCCAATAGTACTCTTGGATTTATTAAGATATGTTCTTCATATACTACCAAGCTTCTTTATACTTCATAAGTACGCCCCGGCCATGAGTACTGTTGCTGTGTTTGGAGTCCTCGGAATTCAGTTTATCAGGTAATGATTAAATGCGTGCAGAAGAAGTTTTTGCTTTTTGCTCCTCGCGGCCTGAATTGGAATTTATTTATTTATTTATTTATCAATAGTATAATTATAATGTAAAATTATAAATAAACAGAGAGCATTAGCGACTAAGGTCTTACGCTAGATATATATATATATATATACATATTTATACACAGTTTATAATAATGAAGTGTGTATGTGTTTTGATGAGTATTGTGGTTTTTTTTTTTTTTTTGTATTAACAATGGTTCGAAAAGACAGTGTGTTTTGAGAAATTGGATAGTTTTAGTTAAATTTTCGGGGTTTGTGTTGAATTGTGATTGTGTATTTGTTGGCATTCGGTGAGAATGTGTTTGACTGGGTTGAGACTTGAATTGCAGAGTTGGTAGGTATTATCGTAGTCGGGTGATTCGAGTGAGTTCACGAAGAAATAATTGGTATGAGAGGGCGTAATAGTAAATATTAGTTTTGTTGGTGTTGTTGGTTTTATAAAAGTCGTTGGTGCAAGAGAATATTGATTGTTGTGATTGTCTGTGGATGAGTTTAATGTATTTTTGTATGTCGGAAATGTTATTATTTGTTGTGAAAGTTAATGGAAGCTGTATTGCTGTTTTGGCTGCATCATCGGCTAATTCATTGCCGGTGATATTAAGAATTATAATTTTTGGCGAAGAGCTCAAAAGAGTTGCCGGATGCTTAGAGGGTAGAATGATTGGTTGTTATGGTTCGCTATTGAGTGTATGGAGGATAAGGAGTCTGTGCATATGGCTGTTTTGAGAGGAAGTTTTTTTGCTATATCAATTGCTTGAATTATGGCTATTATTTCAGCACAGAAAATTCTGCAGTGATATGGGAGAATTGATTGGTAGGTGTGAGTGTCGGTTACGATACTAAAGGCGGTAGCATAGTTAGTTTTGGATCCATCGGTATAAATTAAGTTGTATGAGTTGAGTGATTCTATTAACTCTAAAACTCGATTGCTGATAAATTAATTGGGCGGTTGATTATTTGGGTAGTGAATTTAGTGATGTAGTAATGTTAGTAATGTTCCACCAGGGTGGTGGAGTCTTTCGAGGAATTGGGATTGGTTTGGTTGGGCTTTCTAGATTCCTGTTTATTATTTTTATTGCAGTTAGAAGAACTGAGCTGATTTTTTAATTCTTATTTTTGGCTTTTTCTATTCGTTTTAAGGAGGTGGTTAGGGATTATAAATTTGAGAGGAGGATTGGTTTTATAAGTTTTTTTGTAATGAAGTGTTTTCTGTTTTCTGGTGGGGAAATGTTGGACTCGAATAGGAGATTGTTGATTGGTGTGGTTTTTAAGGCACCGAGAGCCATCCTTATTGCTGAGTAATAGATACATTTTATTTTATTGGTTTGTGAGATTGGTACGTTACCGTAGAGATAGAGACCAAACTCTATTTTTGCAATGATTATTATTTTAACTACATTTAATAAAGATATTGGATGGCAGTTGTATTTACCATTAGATAGACATTTTATAATATTGAGTTTATTGGTTAGGGAGGGTATTAGGTAGTTGATATGGTCATTCCATTAGTATTTTTTGTTATATACTATTCCGAGAATTTTTAGATTTTGGACACCTGGGATGTCTGCCAGTGTAGTGTTTATGGAGACTTGGCACTGTTTCTTTTTACAAATATGGATTTGTTTGCATTTGGGTATAGAGAGCTCAACTCCGGAGTAATCACACCATTCTAGGATATCGTTAAGTAGAGGGTCTAATGAAACAGAATTGAGTTTGTTTAGTGTTTTTACTATGAGGTAGTCGTCTGCATAGGCGAAGAAATTGAATTTCCTATGGGTATGAATAATTATATTGAGCTTGTTATTAGCAATTAGAAATAAAATTACAGAGAGGGAAGATCCTTGAGGGATTGCGTTATGTTGGGGTAGAACAGATGAGAGGTGGCCATTTACGTGAACTGTTATTTTTCTATTAGTCAAAAAGCAAAGGACGTAATTTATAATTTTGGGACGTATTTTCCAGAGTTTAAGTTCGTCTACTTTTGAATGAATGCCAATTTTGTCGAATGCTTTGTTAAAGTCTAAAGATATTAAAGAAATGTGGTTTTTTGTGGAAAGGGCGGAGGAAATCAGATAGTCTAGCGAGAGTAGGGAGTCTGATATAAACTTGCCACTTCTGAATCCGTTTTGCCGGCTATTGATTGATTTGTTTTGGGTTACAAACCACCATAACCGGCTTGCCGAGGGTATTTGCCAGGCAGAAGTTTAATGAAATGGGCTTGTAGGAGTTTAGATGGAGTTGGGTTTATTTAGCGGAATGATTTTCCTCAGCTTGTGTATTTGTGGAATTTAAGAATTAAAGATAACGTTGTGGTGGTTAAGAAGGCGGGTCTTGAGTACGGGTTGGAGGTTTTTTGGCATGGAGTAAGAAACTCGGTCGAGACCGGGAGTTTCGCCATTCATTTCAGAGAGTGAGCATGTAACTTCAATTGGGGTAATTGGAAATTCAATTTGGATGGCTGAGAGAGACAGACTATATGATTTGGTGAATGCTGTGGTATTATGTTTGTTTGTGTGGAAGGCATTTTTAAAACTTGTGTCATTTGATTCATTGGACCAATGGGAGCAGAAGTGCTCTGCAATTTGTTAAGAGTTTGTGATTAAGGTTCTTGAAGAGGGTATGGATATGCAGTGTATTGGAGAGCGTGGCTTAAGTCCGCAGAACCTGCGAGTGTTGGACCAGATTATTCTAGTATTCTAGAACGGTATCTTTGCAGTTATGGTTTTTTTAGGCATTAAAATTTGCGCGATTTGTCTAGTTTGAGGGTCTGCAGTGGTTCCACCAAGGAACAGTGTGTTCTTTGGAGAACGCTGGAGAAGTTTTCGGTATTGAAATGTTAGTGCTTTCTCTAATAAGTTTTTCTTTATTTAAATTACTTGTGGGGCGTTGGATGTGAAAGGAGTGTGGGGCGTTGGATGTGAAAGGAGTGTGTGGCGGCAGTAAAAGTTGGCAAGTCTGCCGAGTCTTACTTAAATTTTGGTGATAGTTTTGGAGGTGGTGGTCGATCGAAAAGGGACGTAACGATTGGGAAGTGGTCACTGCAGAATAGTTCAGTTTCAATTTGCCATGAGGATTCTAGAGCAATTGAGGGGGGTAGTGAATGTTAGGTCGATGCGTGTGAATGTGTGGTGCGTGCTGAAGTGTATGTGCGAGCCATTATTTAGACTTATGAGTGAGGATTGGTAGATAAATTTACAGATGGTATTGCCTCTGTGATTGCTTGTAAGAGAGATCTTAAGGTTGTCCCAACTATTAAAGTCTCCAGTTATTATTGTTGGAAATTTAAGGCAGTCATATACGTTACGTTTACTACGGAGTGTAAAAGTCTGGTTGGGAGGGATGTACGAGTAAATGATATTAAATGATATTTAAGAATGTATTTGTATGCAGACGGAGTCGAAATATTGGTTAAGGGTGATTTGTTATTGTTGTATAGAGTCATATATGAGAAGAGCAACTCCTCCTGAACATCCATGTGATGAGCTTTCATAATATATTTTGTTGTTTATTGGAATTGAAATATGGTGTTTGGGAATTTTATGGAATTTTAGGTGCGTTTCTTGGATTGCTTTTATTTTTTGGGAGCATTTATAATTTATAATATATAATTTTTTTGAAAAAAGAAAAAGAAAAAAGAGTATACATATTGGGTTTGTGAAATGTCCGTCCGTCCGTCCGTTTGTAAGAACGCAGTTTTTTCCCACAGTTTTGAAGCTAGAGCATCCAAGCTTGGCATACATGTTGGTATATACCAGTGGCAGACAAAGTGTCAATATATCCCCCCCACTCCCACCCTTTCTCCATCAAACCGCAAAAAACTATATCTTCCACAATTCTACAGCTAGACTAACCAAATTTTGTACAAGGGATACTAATCACATGCTTGATTGATCTGACTAAAAAAAATTACTTGTTTTTAATTAAGATTTGTAATTGATCTTTTTTGTTGGAGTAACCGTTACAATTCCATTGAATTATTTTAAGGGTCACTATAAGTCTGAGAAAGATTGGAGTAATAGGGGTTTAAAAGGAATGAGAGCTGGTCAATGTTGATCAATTACCTATCAGAATTATTGGGAGTTGTGTATGTCGGCAAACCATACACCCAGCCCAGTTGCGATTATAAGATGTGGCTGGACTGAGTAATGAATTCGCAAAGTGTTTGGCGTGATGTAGATACTGTGGGGACTTTGCCGCTGTAACCCAGGGTCTGCATGACGCCAACGATCCGCGATATTAATTTCAGTCCAGCCAGGTTGCTAATTTAATTAGTACTTAGCTTAAGTTGTTTATTTTAGGTTTGTTTGCTGGCTTAGCATTAAGTGATGTTTTTAGTTTTTAGTCTTAATGCTGTTTGTGTAAATTTTAAGTTTCGTATCATTAAGTAATGTAGTTTGATGATTGCTTTGGAGAGGTACGTCACTATGGTGTTCTATTTCCATGTTTGTGTCATGATTTTTTATTTTACGGTCACCAAGTGTATTGGTATCCAAAGTGGAGTTTGAGTCGGTGCTTGTGGATACTACACGGTTGAGATCAACTGGGCTGGCGTCCAAGTCAGAGTAATCGGTGGGTTGACTATGGGAGGAGTGCTTGATATTTTAAAAAACAAAAAAGTTTTTCATGCAAAAACTACATTTTCCCAATCAAATCAAACCGAAAAATAATGAAAAAATGTTTATTTGCTGAAATGGCTGTTGCTTCGAAGTTCCACCATAGATTTTGACGAGTGATGACTTTTTCACAACCTTATGAATCAATCTCTATGTTAAATGAAAATTGAAGGCTACTGCATTTTTTTTTCGACTTTTCTTCGAATTTTCAAATCAATTTCCAACTAAAAATTTTTGCAAAAAAACAAATATTTTCATAATTTTGGACTCAATATCTCCAAAACTATTAGATATATGTCTAAAATGTGAAAGCCTTATGTGTAGGCCTTTTGTTTGCCGACATGAATGCAGTGGTGCATTATCTTCCATTAAAATATATATCCTTTAGCGATTTTCTTCCAAAAATGGTAGCAGGCTTCGTTCCAATGTACAAATGTACTCAGCACTTTTGATGCTGGTGCTTACAAACTGCAAATCAAGAGTGCCAGTCTTTTGAAAAGCACCTCATACAATGACGGAGCCTCCTCAAAAATTTATTTTCGAAAAAATGAGAGGGTCTTTCCTTAAATCTCTCCAGTAGGGCCGATATCCATCTGGTCCATCAAGCTTAAGCTTCTTCTTATCTGAAAAATGAAATTTTTTTGGAAAAGAGTACATTAAAAATATAACTATCTTACAAGATTACTTTTACTAACCCAGTCCCAGTTGTTCAAGAACCGCCATAAAATCATTCTGCTCACAGGACGCCTGCAATGGGCCGAAAGTTGGGCGCAAGCTTTATCTTTCGTCCTGTTTTATATTTTTTCACATAATTTTCTTTGTTTGTAAGAAATGATCTTATTACACACCATGATCGATTTAACTAAAAGAAATTTGGCTGAAATTTAGTCCCTGTTCACTGAAGGCAAGAATTTTACCACGTTCTTCACCCGATAACACAGTTCCGTGCGGCATTTTTTACTCCCTGTTAAAAATGAAAAAAAGGGAGTTATTAAATAATGCAAATGTATGTAACAGGCAGAAGGAGGTATTTCTAAATACACAAACTATATATATTCTTGATCAGCTTCAACAGCCGAGTCGATATAGCTGTGTCTACCTGTTTGTCTGTCTGTCGAAATGATCGCGTCGCTCTCAGAGACTATAAGGATGCGGGGGGTACGTGCCAAATTTGAAATATACTTGATCTGCATATGGTATACAGGAACCTGCATGCCAAGTTTGGTGTCTCTAGCTCTTATAGTCTCTGAGATCGACGCGTTCATACAGACAGACGGACAGACAAACGGACAGACAGACGGACATGGCTAGTTCGTCTCAGCTATTGATCCTGATGAAGAATATATATAGTTTATATAGTCGGAAATGCCTCCTTCTGTCTGTTACACACATTTGCAGTACTTTATAACTCCTTTTTTCCCATTTTTAATGGGAACAGGGAGTTAAAACTGCGGACGGACGGACAGACGGATGGGCGGACATCTTACAAACCTTATATACTTTGTTCAGTTTTTTTTTAAGAAAATTAAAAAAATAGTATAAAAAGGTGGCGTATAGTTTTGTTTCAATATTCATTCAGACGAACGGTGCAAGAAGAAGAATTCAAATTCAAAGAAGAGTTCAAAACATCTGGTAACGGTTAATTTACGTCTATGGTATGTATTGAAGCCGGACTCAAGTGGCTTCTTATTTGATGATATTATGATGTTTGTTGCGTCAGTGCAACTAAATATGGTGCAACAAATATATATATATATATATATATATATCCATAGATAATTATATATATAATTAAATAGTCTCGTTTTATATATTAGAAAAAAAAAATATATCTCTATTGAAACGAAACTAAGTGAAGTTATAATTGGCAATGTTTTGGGCAAACTCCAAGTTAGGGTTATATTGGGTTCTACAAAATTTATTTCAAAATTTTTATTGGTTTTGATATATCTACACTCTGTTGTTGTTTGATTTAAAAATCCTATTATGCATTTATTGACTACTAAATCTTTGGAAGTTACGGTATAAACATGATTGTTTTGGAAGAAATATTTATCATGTATTAATTCTGTTATGATGACTTTGTCTTTATCGGGATATGGTATAATTTCGAAAATTGGGGTGCTAATAATTTCTCTAGGAATTTGGGAAATTATCAGTATTTCATTTGAAGTTGTTCTCAACCATGTGGAAATTTTAATGTTTAGAATTTTCTCTGCATTGACATGTGTTAACGAATCGTGTCTTAATAATTTTGGGTTACATACCAAGTCTAGTGAGCTGCATGGCTAATTCTATGTCTTCTATGTATTCTGTGAATTGTTGTAAGTTGCGTTTTCATCTATAACGCTTACCTCGTTAGTTACTTCTATTCCTCTACTGATTGCATCTATTACCAGATTAAGTTCGTTTACTTGGACACTGTTTTCGGACAAGTTATTCATTACTCCCTGTTCTCAATGGGAAAAAGGGACTTATAAAGTATTGCAAATGAACAAACTATATATATTCTTGATCAGACGATCTAGCCATGTCGTTCTAACTGTCTGTATGAACGCACAGATCTTAAAGACTATAAGAGCTAGAGCCAAACCAAACTTGATATGCAGGTTCATGTATACCATACGCAGATCAAGTTTATTTCAAATTTCGGATGCTCCCCCCCCCTATTTCCCCCGTCTCAGCAGGCAGAAGCAACCGTTTGACAGGAACTGGACACGTTAAGTACGCTGCTTGCTTGTGTTGCCGCTGAACTGCTTGAAATGCAAGCTGGGAGCAGGGAGTCTCGTAGTCGGGTTCTAGTTCTTTTTTGTCTGCTTGATCTAAATTACCAAAAAGATATTTGAATATTGTCCCATACACTTTGCAAGACCGCGTTCAACACGTTTTGCGATTTTTATAATATACCTGGGTGTAACAGGGCTTTGTTTGTTTTAATGATAATTTCTTTGAATTCTGCATACGTATGCATTGTATGTTGTCTATTAGTTTCGTGTTCGATCGCATAACTTTAGTTATGTTGTTTGGACAGATAATTTCTACATAAGCAGCTTGAAATATAAGGAAATCTGCTGCGTTATGGAAATAAATTACATTTTTCTTTGTACATATGTATTCTTTTATCAACTCTTTTGCTTGATTATTGGTCATTTCTGTATATTGAATTTCTATTAAATTTTTACTAAAATATTTCCTTGCTTTAACATTTTTTATATCGCTTCTTATGAATTCTATTTTTGGGTACTATAGTAATTAATGGGTCTTTCAGTTATGCATATGTAACTTTGGTTAACTTCTTTGGCACTATGTATAGTCGCTACTATACTGCTGGTTTTTTCTCCTAGAAAGTTTTCTTCTACTTTTATACGGGATAGTGCGTCAGCAACATGAATTCATTTGCCAGGCACATATTTAATATGGTAATCAAACTTCACCATCTGTTAAGACCTACCTTAACAACGACCAAACTTGACACACTGAATATTATTAAGGTTATTAATACATATATCATAACGTCAACATGACACATGCAATAATATGTAGGTATAAAAACACTACAAGAACAATAACCACCAAAACTGCTGACCATTATTGCTTATACTGCAAGTTATTGTCACCCAATTTCGCTTACTACACATAATTACACAACACTCTCACACTGCACTTATTATTAAGCAGTTTATACCAATTGATTTAGATATAAATACTCATAAGATCATTCAATAAATCAGTCTTGACAGAACCCCACCAGTGGTAATTCTTCTTTACTTAAAGTTAAAGTGCTAGTTACGACGCCTTACAAGAATACAGTTTATGTGCTGATATTCACGCTACGTTTAATCCGACAAATCCATCAAGGATTCGGAACGTATCCTATTTGCATAAACATTTTGGTGACCCCGACTCCTTTAAGTTGTCAACTAGGCGACACCACAGGACACCCGACTCCTCTGAAGTTGTCAACTGGGCGACACAACAGGACACAGAATATTCTGTAATTGTCAACTAGACGACACCACATGACTCCCAACACATCCTTAGAAGCTGTCAACCAGGCGACATCGAAGGATTTATTCAACATCCTTTGAAGCGATCAAAAGATAGCAGCTAATAAAGTTGTCAACTCGGCGACATAAGCAACGTGTGCTTTCGCTAGACACAGTGCATCACTCGACATCAGTTGAGATATGAACAACAAAGTTGACAGCTAAAGACTTCGCAATGGAGGAGCTGTTAGATGCCCAGGAAGAAATCGGTCAGGATATTCAAAGACTGATCACAAACTTCAAGAAGGATTCAGAACGTCAGTGTTGAATGAAAAATGGAGCATGTTTCAAACAAATAACGAAACTATCCATACTATTGCCAGCCTAACCGACGATAATAAATATGTCCAATATTATAATGATGTTGATTCTATGGTCAACAAATTTGCAGCGATTTTGAAAGACGAAACTGATAAATCAGAGCAAGCCTCGAGTAACAGAGTGGAGCAGCAACATGGCAAGCTCACCATCAAGGATACTGCAACACCACCACCACCTATTATTGGAGTGGAGCAGCTGGATGACAAATTTATCAATGAGCCTCAGTCACGACAAGGAACAATTGATTCGAAATTTAAATCATTGTGTCGTAGACAGAAGGCGATGATTGCATCTCTAAATCGGATCTTAAAGGAATCGACTGAGAACACTGCAGTTAAGCTCATCAAATCATTATGAACCCAAACGCAAGAAGTAAATTTTTTAATACACGAAGAAGTCGATGACCTAAAAAGGGCAGGATATGATGCCAAGGAATACCTAAAGGCAGAAATGGCTGTAAGAAAGGCGTTAGCAGGTAAAGTCAGCGCATCAAGCGGCAATGCCTACCGCGAATAACTATTCCGAAATTCGATGGAGATATATTAAAATGGACACATTTTTATGACATGTTTGTGTGTATGATACACAAAACAAATTTGCCCACGATCTGAAAAATGTGGTATCTAAAAACCAGTTTGATCGGCGAGCCAGAAAGGATGATACGCCACATAGATTTGAAGGAAGAAAACTATGAGCACGCTTTAAGTATTCGCATAGACGCGTACGAAAATCCACGAGACATAGCAACAACGGTATTGAACCGATTTTTGCCGCAACAGGCCATCAACGACAATGTTAAACCATTGAAGGATTTGTACATAGTTACAATGGAGTCGCTCGCATCAATGAAGGGACTCGGCCTGGACATCTCAGCATTGGATCCAATACTTATAGCGATCCTACGAAACAAGTTGGACACTACCAACAAAACACTCTATGAACAATCATTGGGCAATTCAAAGGAAATTAAGCCACTGGACAACAGTGCTCCAGTTTATTGATCAACGAATCCGTGTCTTAGCCTCCGGGAACAAACCACAAGGGAATGGCAAAAAGGAATCAAGAAGTCCAGTCAATTCCTATTTCCGTTCGACGACCTCCGCGCTAAGCCAATTGCTGATCGCTTGTATTGGGTGCAACGTCAAAAGTTATGCGTCAACTGTTTCAATGGAGACCATATGGCAAAGGCATGCCCAAGTTGGTTCAGTTGATTCAAATGCAACAAAAAGCACAACACGCTGCTTCATTTGGAAAATGGATCATCTGCATCCGCTGAACTACAGGCCTACATTGAGCAGCCGTTAACAGTCAAAGCTACAATCTTCTCGCCACAGCAAAGGTAGCGGTTCAAGCAAACTATGGTCAGCAAGCCACGTTTAAGGCACTACTAGATTATGGATCACAAATAAATGTAATGTCGGAAAGACTAGCTTCTTTACTGTCATTTAAAAGACACGATACCACATTGCGAATTGAAGGAATCGGTGGACAGCCTAAAACAAATAAGGCTCGAGTAAAAATTTGTCTTACCGCACATAGTCAATGATCAACCAGCCCAACTTATAAACAATAAAGGCTAGAACATACCCAACAATCTACTGTTGGCGGATGCTCAGTTCAATAAACCAGGAAAAATAGACATGCTGATCGGCGCTGAGCATTACTATGCATTATTGCTCCAACAACAAAAGAAACTCGAGCCCTCTGGTCCCATCATGCAAAAAACTGAGTTTGGAGGGGTTATCACTGGAAAACTAAAGGCATCAGACAAATCATCAGCCATTTGTGCAGTTGCCACCGATGAAGATACGAATGCCACATTGGAACGCTTCTGGAAACTCGATAGCTTTGAAGACACAGAGAGGCAATATACACCAACTGAATAACGTTGTGAAAGGCATTTTATCCAAAGTTTGCGAACCGCAGCTGATGGACGGCTTATAGTCAAACTTCCATTTTCAGAACACTCTTCAGCCCTGAAAGGATCATTAGAAATTGCAAAAAGAAGATTCGAGGCACTGGAACGGAGGAGTTCGAGCGACTTATAGAAAAGCTATACGGACTTCATGACTGAATATGAAAACCTGGGACATATGAAGGAAGTTTCTGTTGATCAAATTCCTATAGAACATTATTTTATCCCTCACCTCGAGCAGTGTTTGATGCGTCCTGCAAAGCATCCAAGGGAAAATCACTGAACGATATCCTCCACGCAGGACCAACAGTTCAAAGCGACCTCCATTCTCCTGAGGTTCAGAACACATAAGAATGTCTTCACAGCTGACATAGAGAAGATGTATCGACAAGTGTGGATTAATCCAGAGAACCAGTTTCATCAAATGATCGTTTGGAGAAAGAACCGGGATGAACCGTTAAAATATTATCGGCTAAAAACTGTCACCTATGGCACAACTTCGGCTCTATTTTTGGCAACCAAATGTCTAAATTACTTGGCCACACAATATAAGGAAAGGCTGCCTTTAGGATCATCCGCATTAAAGGATGACTTCTATGTAGATGACTGCTTAACTGGAGCAGATTCGTTGCATGAAGCAGCTATTATCCAGCACGAACTAATGAAAATATTAGTCCCATACGGATTCAAGCTTCGCAAGTGGTGCTCAAATAATGAGCAACTACTGCAAAAACTTCCAAAGGAAGATATCATCAGTGATGTTCACTTGGGTGAGACTTTGGAACAACAAAGCGTCAAAACATTAGGGCTCATATGGATGCCCAAAAAGGATCAACTACAAGGAAGATCCCAAGTATCCCAATCTTCACATATAACAAAACGAATAGTATTCTCCGAGTTGGCACAAATATTTTATCCTTTAGAATTGTTTGCCCCTATCACAGAGAAGAAAAATTCGATTGGGATATTGAACTACCGACACATCTTCAGAAAGAATGGAAGACCTACAGGGAGGATCTGCAAGCCTTAAATCAAATACAAATCCCAAGGCACATATACGATGGAAAAACAACAATCAGTAAACAAGTGCACAATTGAAGGACTTGGAAGCGACTATTTACACCGACAGGGCTCAAAGTCAAATTATCGAGCATTGCAGCAAACGACAAGTCAACTTTAAATTCATACCTCCACGAGCACCATCCTTTGGCGGCCTTTGGGAAGCTGCAGTAAAATCAGCAAAAAGACTATTGCTAACAACTACAACAACTGCATCACTAACATTTGAAGAATTAAATACGGTGATTATCGAGATTGAGGCAGTCAATTCTCGACCTATAACGCCAATGTCAAATGACCCAGCAGACACAACCGCGCTTACACCAGGACACTTCTTGATTGGAGAACCACTTACAGCCCCGCCGGATACAAATGTGAACCAAAGTGAAGGGTCACTGATAAAACGTTGGGAGCAAATATCCAGAGTAAAATTTGCGTTTTGGAAGAGATGGTCTTCGGAATATTTGCAAGAACTTCAATACCGTCACAAATGGCAAAATGCAACACCAAATGTAAGGGAAGGCACAAAGAAGGACAACCTACCTATAATGACATGGCCCATGGGAAGAATAATAAAAACATATCCAGGACCAGATGACTATATACGGGTAGTAGATGTGAAAAGAGCTACTGGAGTGTATAAGCGCCCACTTCATCGACTGGCGCCATTTTTCCTAGAAGAATTAGCAAGCAAACGTCCAAAAATAAGCACAACAAATGATGGGGAAGACGACGAACCACCCACTCAAAAGAAAAGATTGACGTTGCCGCCAATCACATCAATACTGGTGGCGTTAATGTTAATGTTGCCATTAGCACTGTCAGAATCAATCACACTGACACATTTTGACAAAAAACCAGGAATCTTCTACGAAAAAAATTGGCACAACGAAAATGGCGATCTCCGAATGGACTATAATCTCGTACTACGACCTAAACTCATACAAACGAGATATGAAAACGTTTTCAATAGGATTAAATGAATTTAAATACATGTGCTCGGAACTACAAAATTCAGGAGCATGCAATTCAATGTATCAACATACCCTGGACGAACTGCAAGGAGAAAACGCTCACGACAACGTAGATCTCCATTTGATTTTATTGGAAACATTGCCATTGTTTGGTGTACTCGACTCACAATATGCTGAAAAAATGTCTGACACAATTGAGAAAGTTAAAATGAATGAGGAGTTTTTACTCGACTTGCTCCAAAATCACACATCCATACTCGATTCAACAATAAACGTGGTACGACGCGACAAAGCGGCTACAAACAAACGGCTTAAGCTATTGGAACAGCAAGTCGAAACAATAAACAAGGAAAGAGGAAGGTATAGTGGACCCCACCTACAACAAGCACACATGATGCTAACATCATCACTAACACTGCTCGCGGCAAGTCCCCACCTACAACAAGCACACATGATGCTAACATCATCACTAACACTGCTCGCGGCAAGTCTTCAAAGAATACAATCGGAGATAGTTGATGTGTTAACGGGAATTCGACATAGGACAATCAGCCCAACACTGATTTCACTTAAGCAATTAAGGGAACAAATTAATCAAATTCGAGACCATCTCCTACCAGATCAATTGCTACCGGTCGCAACAGCTGATGTAATTCAACTATACAAAATCATGAAAGTCGAAGGCACCACAACTGATGACTACGTAATATTCAAAATCACGCTGCCGTTAGTATCATCATCACCACTAGAAGTCTTCCGCATTGTACCGATTCCTGCAATCGACGAAACAGGGTGGAGCATCATGGAGATAAAAACACCCCTCATTGCCGTCAACAAACATAGAGAACAGTTTATGGGCCTCATACCTGCAGATCTACAACGTTGCATTATGCTTCCAAGCAATTATTACATTTGCTTTGATCATCAGGCAGCTTTCAGCGTTGACAATAGATGTGAATTTCCACTGTTCAACAATAAAACAACATTTTCATGCCAGACGCTACATATAAAAAAAACAATTCATATGGTCAAGAACCCACCAACCAAATAAGTGGATCTTCGCCACCAATAAAACACTTGAACTAAAAACAGTGTGCAACAATAATCCATCCACTATTCAACTTGAGGGAACCGGACTTCTGACATTATCCGCCGGATGCACCGCACGAAATGCAGATATCAGCATCACAGCATTTGGGGCAACAACAAGCCAAATTCAAATTTCATACGCTCGATTTGGCAATATAAGTCTTGCCATGCCTGCCACGACAACACCAGCTCTGGAACTCACCACGGATATGGAGGATCCAGAGCTCTCAAATCTTCAAATTCAATTGAAGACCAACGTGCAGCACAGATTACCTCAAAGAGATAATACGATTCAACATCACCAAATAGCTGCATATATTGGATTGACAATATCACTGCTTTTAATGATCGCTGTTATCTGGACAAAGCGAAACAGCATGTGGAAGCCACGATCAACCCAAGTACCATTAGAGGTCATCGAGATGTCACAATCTGCCCAAGGAACACCATATAACATCATGAAGGTACGGCCCCCAGCACCCACACCACCAAGATTCTCTATGAGACTAAGTGACGGTTGAATCACTCATTCAACTGCCGGGAGAAATTTAAGACCTACCTTAACAACGACCAAACTTGACACACTAAATTTTATTTAGGTTATTAATTCATATATCATAACGTCAACATGACACATGCAATAATATGTAGGTAATAAAAACACTACAAGAGCAATAACCACCAAAACTGCTGACCATTATTGCTTATACTGCAAGTTATTGTCACATACCCAATTTCGCTTACTACACATAATTACATAATACTCTCACACTGCACTTAATATTAAGCACTTTATACCAATTGATTTAGATATAAATACTCATAAGATCGTTCAATAAATTAGTCTTGACAGAACCCCACCAGTGGTAATTCTTCTTTACTTAAAGTTAAAGTGCAAGTTACGACGCCTTACAAGAATACAGTTTATGTGCTGATATTCACGCTACGTTTAATCCGACGAATCCATCAAGGATTCGGAACGTATCCTATTTGGATAAACACCGTCTTTGAAGTTTCATATTTGGTTCTTTTATGTGATTAAGCCAGACTAAAGGTCTGTGATCGCTGAGGATCTCGAAGGTTCGTCCATAAAGGTAGGACCTGAAATGTTTAGTGGCCCAGACAATAGCTTAAAGTTCCTTTTCTATTGCGGAGTAATTAATTTCATGTTCATTTAAAGTTCTGCTGCCATGGCAGATGGGTTTATGATCTTGTGATAATACTGCTCCTATGGCAATATTACTTGCGTTGGTAGTTAATGAGAATAGTTTCTCGAAATTTGGATACATTAGTATCGGATCGGACATTTTTTCAAATGCTAATATATATTCAGGGTTTTTATTGTCAATTTTTGCATCTCTTTTCAATTTTGATGTCATTGGCATAGTTACTTTAGCAAAGTCTGGATCAAAATTTCGGTAGAAACCGCAAAGACCTAGGAATGATTTTATTTGTTGGGGTGTTTAAGGCATTTGAAATTTTTTCACTGCTTCGATTTTCATTGGGTTAGGTTTATGCCTTCGGTTGTTACGATGTGACCTAAGAATTCTGTTTCTTTTTTCATGATCTCGCATTTGTCGAGTTGCAATTGAAGATTTGCTTCTCTTAGTTTAGCAAATACTTTACGCAGAGACAAGATATCATCCTCTAATGAAGTGGAGTACAAAATTATGTTGTCCATGTATACTTAACAGTTTTTATGGATTAAATCTTCTAAAAGATCATTCATGCAACGTTGAAAGGTTGCAGGGGCATTCTTTAACCCAAATGGCATTCGAGTGTATTCGTAATGTCCATTTTTTGTTGAGAAAGGAGTTTAGCTATGGATTTCTCTTCCATCTGAATTTGATGGAAGCCCTTTGCGAGGTCAATGGTAGTGAAATATTGACATCTGCCTAATTTGTCTAATATTTCATCCATGACTTGTATGGGATATTTGTCATTAATGGTGATTTCATTAAGATTTCGATAGTCAATTACTATTCGAAATTTCTTTTTTTCTGATGCATCGCCATTCTTTAGTACAATCAAAATAGGTGAGCAATAAGATGATTTGGATTTTCTGATGATACCTTATTGTATCATTTCCTTTATTTGCTGTTCGACTTCTTCATCGAAACTTTGCGGGTATTTATATGGTTTTTTGTAAGCCGGGTCTTCTGTTTAGTTGAAATGGCATGCTTTTTACTCCCTGTTCCCATTTAAAATGGGAAAAAGGGAGTTATAAAGTACTGCAAATGTGTGTAACAGGCAGAAGGAGGCATTTCAGACTATATAAAGTATATATATTCTTGATCAGCATCAACAGCCGAGACGAACTAGACATTTCCGTCTGTCTGTCCGTCTGTATGAACGCGTCGATCTCAGAGACTATAAGAGCTAGAGACACCAAACTTGGCATGCCGGTTCCTGTATACCATACGCAGATCAAGTTTATTTCAAATTTCGGATGCACCCCCCCGCACCCCCGCAAATCGCAAAAGACTCCCACAGCCACAATTTTAAAGATAGAGGTTTAATTTTTGGTACACATGTATCGGATGTGTAAATTTCAACACGATCGGATAAATAGCACCAAAGTTATGGAAGAACTTATTTCCCCTGTCTCAGCAGGCAGAAGCAACCGTTTGACAGGAACTGGACACGTTAAGTACGCTGCTTGCTTGTGTTGCCGCTGAACTGCTTGAAATGCAAGCTGGGAGCAGGGAGTCTCGTAGTCGGGTTCTAGTTCTTTTTTGTCTGCTTGATCTAAATTACCAAAAAGATATTTGAATATTGTCCCATACACTTTGCAAGACCGCGTTCAACACGTTTTGCGATTTTTATAATATACCTGGGTGTAACAGGGCTTTGTTTGTTTTAATGATAATTTCTTTGAATTCTGCATACGTATGCATTGTATGTTGTCTATTAGTTTCGTGTTCGATCGCATAACTTTAGTTATGTTGTTTGGACAGATAATTTCTACATAAGCAGCTTGAAATATAAGGAAATCTGCTGCGTTATGGAAATAAATTACATTTTTCTTTGTACATATGTATTCTTTTTTCAACTCTTTTGCTTGATTATTGGTCATTTCTGTATATTGAATTTCTATTAAATTTTTATTAAAATATTTCCTTGCTTTAACATTTTTTATATCGCTTCTTATGAATTCTATTTTTGGGTACTATAGTAATTAATGGGTCTTTCAGTTATGCATATGTAACTTTGGTTAACTTCTTTGGCACTATGTATAGTCGCTACTATACTGCTGGTTTTTTCTCCTAGAAAGTTTTCTTCTACTTTTATACGGGATAGTGCGTCAGCAACATGAATTCATTTGCCAGGCACATATTTAATATGGTAATCAAACTTCACCATCTGTTAAGACCTACCTTAACAACGACCAAACTTGACACACTGAATATTATTAAGGTTATTAATACATATATCATAACGTCAACATGACACATGCAATAATATGTAGGTATAAAAACACTACAAGAACAATAACCACCAAAACTGCTGACCATTATTGCTTATACTGCAAGTTATTGTCACCCAATTTCGCTTACTACACATAATTACACAACACTCTCACACTGCACTTATTATTAAGCAGTTTATACCAATTGATTTAGATATAAATACTCATAAGATCATTCAATAAATCAGTCTTGACAGAACCCCACCAGTTGAATTCTTCTTTACTTAAAGTTAAAGTGCTAGTTACGACGCCTTACAAGAATACAGTTTATGTGCTGATATTCACGCTACGTTTAATCCGACAAATCCATCAAGGATTCGGAACGTATCCTATTTGCATAAACATTTTGGTGACCCCGACTCCTTTAAGTTGTCAACTAGGCGACACCACAGGACACCCGACTCCTCTGAAGTTGTCAACTGGGCGACACAACAGGACACAGAATATTCTGTAATTGTCAACTAGACGACACCACATGACTCCCAACACATCCTTAGAAGCTGTCAACCAGGCGACATCGAAGGATTTATTCAACATCCTTTGAAGCGATCAAAAGATAGCAGCTAATAAAGTTGTCAACTCGGCGACATAAGCAACGTGTGCTTTCGCTAGACACAGTGCATCACTCGACATCAGTTGAGATATGAACAACAAAGTTGACAGCTAAAGACTTCGCAATGGAGGAGCTGTTAGATGCCCAGGAAGAAATCGGTCAGGATATTCAAAGACTGATCACAAACTTCAAGAAGGATTCAGAACGTCAGTGTTGAATGAAAAATGGAGCATGTTTCAAACAAATAACGAAACTATCCATACTATTGCCAGCCTAACCGACGATAATAAATATGTCCAATATTATAATGATGTTGATTCTATGGTCAACAAATTTGCAGCGATTTTGAAAGACGAAACTGATAAATCAGAGCAAGCCTCGAGTAACAGAGTGGAGCAGCAACATGGCAAGCTCACCATCAAGGATACTGCAACACCACCACCACCTATTATTGGAGTGGAGCAGCTGGATGACAAATTTATCAATGAGCCTCAGTCACGACAAGGAACAATTGATTCGAAATTTAAATCATTGTGTCGTAGACAGAAGGCGATGATTGCATCTCTAAATCGGATCTTAAAGGAATCGACTGAGAACACTGCAGTTAAGCTCATCAAATCATTATGAACCCAAACGCAAGAAGTAAATTTTTTAATACACGAAGAAGTCGATGACCTAAAAAGGGCAGGATATGATGCCAAGGAATACCTAAAGGCAGAAATGGCTGTAAGAAAGGCGTTAGCAGGTAAAGTCAGCGCATCAAGCGGCAATGCCTACCGCGAATAACTATTCCGAAATTCGATGGAGATATATTAAAATGGACACATTTTTATGACATGTTTGTGTGTATGATACACAAAACAAATTTGCCCACGATCTGAAAAATGTGGTATCTAAAAACCAGTTTGATCGGCGAGCCAGAAAGGATGATACGCCACATAGATTTGAAGGAAGAAAACTATGAGCACGCTTTAAGTATTCGCATAGACGCGTACGAAAATCCACGAGACATAGCAACAACGGTATTGAACCGATTTTTGCCGCAACAGGCCATCAACGACAATGTTAAACCATTGAAGGATTTGTACATAGTTACAATGGAGTCGCTCGCATCAATGAAGGGACTCGGCCTGGACATCTCAGCATTGGATCCAATACTTATAGCGATCCTACGAAACAAGTTGGACACTACCAACAAAACACTCTATGAACAATCATTGGGCAATTCAAAGGAAATTAAGCCACTGGACAACAGTGCTCCAGTTTATTGATCAACGAATCCGTGTCTTAGCCTCCGGGAACAAACCACAAGGGAATGGCAAAAAGGAATCAAGAAGTCCAGTCAATTCCTATTTCCGTTCGACGACCTCCGCGCTAAGCCAATTGCTGATCGCTTGTATTGGGTGCAACGTCAAAAGTTATGCGTCAACTGTTTCAATGGAGACCATATGGCAAAGGCATGCCCAAGTTGGTTCAGTTGATTCAAATGCAACAAAAAGCACAACACGCTGCTTCATTTGGAAAATGGATCATCTGCATCCGCTGAACTACAGGCCTACATTGAGCAGCCGTTAACAGTCAAAGCTACAATCTTCTCGCCACAGCAAAGGTAGCGGTTCAAGCAAACTATGGTCAGCAAGCCACGTTTAAGGCACTACTAGATTATGGATCACAAATAAATGTAATGTCGGAAAGACTAGCTTCTTTACTGTCATTTAAAAGACACGATACCACATTGCGAATTGAAGGAATCGGTGGACAGCCTAAAACAAATAAGGCTCGAGTAAAAATTTGTCTTACCGCACATAGTCAATGATCAACCAGCCCAACTTATAAACAATAAAGGCTAGAACATACCCAACAATCTACTGTTGGCGGATGCTCAGTTCAATAAACCAGGAAAAATAGACATGCTGATCGGCGCTGAGCATTACTATGCATTATTGCTCCAACAACAAAAGAAACTCGAGCCCTCTGGTCCCATCATGCAAAAAACTGAGTTTGGAGGGGTTATCACTGGAAAACTAAAGGCATCAGACAAATCATCAGCCATTTGTGCAGTTGCCACCGATGAAGATACGAATGCCACATTGGAACGCTTCTGGAAACTCGATAGCTTTGAAGACACAGAGAGGCAATATACACCAACTGAATAACGTTGTGAAAGGCATTTTATCCAAAGTTTGCGAACCGCAGCTGATGGACGGCTTATAGTCAAACTTCCATTTTCAGAACACTCTTCAGCCCTGAAAGGATCATTAGAAATTGCAAAAAGAAGATTCGAGGCACTGGAACGGAGGAGTTCGAGCGACTTATAGAAAAGCTATACGGACTTCATGACTGAATATGAAAACCTGGGACATATGAAGGAAGTTTCTGTTGATCAAATTCCTATAGAACATTATTTTATCCCTCACCTCGAGCAGTGTTTGATGCGTCCTGCAAAGCATCCAAGGGAAAATCACTGAACGATATCCTCCACGCAGGACCAACAGTTCAAAGCGACCTCCATTCTCCTGAGGTTCAGAACACATAAGAATGTCTTCACAGCTGACATAGAGAAGATGTATCGACAAGTGTGGATTAATCCAGAGAACCAGTTTCATCAAATGATCGTTTGGAGAAAGAACCGGGATGAACCGTTAAAATATTATCGGCTAAAAACTGTCACCTATGGCACAACTTCGGCTCTATTTTTGGCAACCAAATGTCTAAATTACTTGGCCACACAATATAAGGAAAGGCTGCCTTTAGGATCATCCGCATTAAAGGATGACTTCTATGTAGATGACTGCTTAACTGGAGCAGATTCGTGGCATGAAGCAGCTATTATCCAGCACGAACTAATGAAAATATTAGTCCCATACGGATTCAAGCTTCGCAAGTGGTGCTCAAATAATGAGCAACTACTGCAAAAACTTCCAAAGGAAGATATCATCAGTGATGTTCACTTGGGTGAGACTTTGGAACAACAAAGCGTCAAAACATTAGGGCTCATATGGATGCCCAAAAAGGATCAACTACAAGGAAGATCCCAAGTATCCCAATCTTCACATATAACAAAACGAATAGTATGCTCCGAGTTGGCACAAATATTTTATCCTTTAGAATTGTTTGCCCCTATCACAGAAAGAGCAAAGATTTTAATGCCTTTGGGAAGAAAAATTCGATTGGGATATTGAACTACCGACACATCTTCAGAAAGAATGGAAGACCTACAGGGAGGATCTGCAAGCCTTAAATCAAATACAAATCCCAAGGCACATATACGATGGAAAAACAACAATCAGTAAACAAGTGCACAATTGAAGGACTTGGAAGCGACTATTTACACCGACAGGGCTCAAAGTCAAATTATCGAGCATTGCAGCAAACGACAAGTCAACTTTAAATTCATACCTCCACGAGCACCATCCTTTGGCGGCCTTTGGGAAGCTGCAGTAAAATCAGCAAAAAGACTATTATCACTAACATTTGAAGAATTAAATACGGTGATTATCGAGATTGAGGCAGTCAATTCTCGACCTATAACGCCAATGTCAAATGACCCAGCAGACACAACCGCGCTTACACCAGGACACTTCTTGATTGGAGAACCACTTACAGCCCCGCCGGATACAAATGTGAACCAAAGTGAAGGGTCACTGATAAAACGTTGGGAGCAAATATCCAGAGTAAAATTTGCGTTTTGGAAGAGATGGTCTTCGGAATATTTGCAAGAACTTCAATACCGTCACAAATGGCAAAATGCAACACCAAATGTAAGGGAAGGCACAAAGAAGGACAACCTACCTATAATGACATGGCCCATGGGAAGAATAATAAAAACATATCCAGGACCAGATGACTATATACGGGTAGTAGATGTGAAAAGAGCTACTGGAGTGTACAAGCGCCCACTTCATCGACTGGCGCCATTTTTCCTAGAAGAATTAGCAAGCAAACGTCCAAAAATAAGCACAACAAATGATGGGGAAGACGACGAACCACCCACTCAAAAGAAAAGATTGACGTTGCCGCCAATCACATCAATACTGGTGGCGTTAATGTTAATGTTGCCATTAGCACTGTCAGAATCAATCACACTGACACATTTTGACAAAAAACCAGGAATCTTCTACGAAAAAAATTGGCACAACGAAAATGGCGATCTCCGAATGGACTATAATCTCGTACTACGACCTAAACTCATACAAACGAGATATGAAAACGTTTTCAATAGGATTAAATGAATTTAAATACATGTGCTCGGAACTACAAAATTCAGGAGCATGCAATTCAATGTATCAACATACCCTGGACGAACTGCAAGGAGAAAACGCTCACGACAACGCAGATCTCCATTTGATTTTATTGGAAACATTGCCATTGTTTGGTGTACTCGACTCACAATATGCTGAAAAAATGTCTGACACAATTGAGAAAGTTAAAATGAATGAGGAGTTTTTACTCGACTTGCTCCAAAATCACACATCCATACTCGATTCAACAATAAACGTGGTACGACGCGACAAAGCGGCTACAAACAAACGGCTTAAGCTATTGGAACAGCAAGTCGAAACAATAAACAAGGAAAGAGGAAGGTATAGTGGACCCCACCTACAACAAGCACACATGATGCTAACATCATCACTAACACTGCTCGCGGCAAGTCCCCACCTACAACAAGCACACATGATGCTAACATCATCACTAACACTGCTCGCGGCAAGTCTTCAAAGAATACAATCGGAGATAGTTGATGTGTTAACGGGAATTCGACATAGGACAATCAGCCCAACACTGATTTCACTTAAGCAATTAAGGGAACAAATTAATCAAATTCGAGACCATCTCCTACCAGATCAATTGCTACCGGTCGCAACAGCTGATGTAATTCAACTATACAAAATCATGAAAGTCGAAGGCACCACAACTGATGACTACGTAATATTCAAAATCACGCTGCCGTTAGTATCATCATCACCACTAGAAGTCTTCCGCATTGTACCGATTCCTGCAATCGACGAAACAGGGTGGAGCATCATGGAGATAAAAACACCCCTCATTGCCGTCAACAAACATAGAGAACAGTTTATGGGCCTCATACCTGCAGATCTACAACGTTGCATTATGCTTCCAAGCAATTATTACATTTGCTTTGATCATCAGGCAGCTTTCAGCGTTGACAATAGATGTGAATTTCCACTGTTCAACAATAAAACAACATTTTCATGCCAGACGCTACATATAAAAAAAACAATTCATATGGTCAAGAACCCACCAACCAAATAAGTGGATCTTCGCCACCAATAAAACACTTGAACTAAAAACAGTGTGCAACAATAATCCATCCACTATTCAACTTGAGGGAACCGGACTTCTGACATTATCCGCCGGATGCACCGCACGAAATGCAGATATCAGCATCACAGCATTTGGGGCAACAACAAGCCAAATTCAAATTTCATACGCTCGATTTGGCAATATAAGTCTTGCCATGCCTGCCACGACAACACCAGCTCTGGAACTCACCACGGATATGGAGGATCCAGAGCTCTCAAATCTTCAAATTCAATTGAAGACCAACGTGCAGCACAGATTACCTCAAAGAGATAATACGATTCAACATCACCAAATAGCTGCATATATTGGATTGACAATATCACTGCTTTTAATGATCGCTGTTATCTGGACAAAGCGAAACAGCATGTGGAAGCCACGATCAACCCAAGTACCATTAGAGGTCATCGAGATGTCACAATCTGCCCAAGGAACACCATATAACATCATGAAGGTACGGCCCCCAGCACCCACACCACCAAGATTCTCTATGAGACTAAGTGACGGTTGAATCACTCATTCAACTGCCGGGAGAAATTTAAGACCTACCTTAACAACGACCAAACTTGACACACTAAATTTTATTTAGGTTATTAATTCATATATCATAACGTCAACATGACACATGCAATAATATGTAGGTAATAAAAACACTACAAGAGCAATAACCACCAAAACTGCTGACCATTATTGCTTATACTGCAAGTTATTGTCACATACCCAATTTCGCTTACTACACATAATTACATAATACTCTCACACTGCACTTAATATTAAGCACTTTATACCAATTGATTTAGATATAAATACTCATAAGATCGTTCAATAAATTAGTCTTGACAGAACCCCACCAGTGGTAATTCTTCTTTACTTAAAGTTAAAGTGCAAGTTACGACGCCTTACAAGAATACAGTTTATGTGCTGATATTCACGCTACGTTTAATCCGACGAATCCATCAAGGATTCGGAACGTATCCTATTTGGATAAACACCGTCTTTGAAGTTTCATATTTGGTTCTTTTATGTGATTAAGCCAGACTAAAGGTCTGTGATCGCTGAGGATCTCGAAGGTTCGTCCATAAAGGTAGGACCTGAAATGTTTAGTGGCCCAGACAATAGCTTAAAGTTCCTTTTCTATTGCGGAGTAATTAATTTCATGTTCATTTAAAGTTCTGCTGCCATGGCAGATGGGTTTATGATCTTGTGATAATACTGCTCCTATGGCAATATTACTTGCGTTGGTAGTTAATGAGAATAGTTTCTCGAAATTTGGATACATTAGTATCGGATCGGACATTTTTTCAAATGCTAATATATATTCAGGGTTTTTATTGTCAATTTTTGCATCTCTTTTCAATTTTGATGTCATTGGCATAGTTACTTTAGCAAAGTCTGGATCAAAATTTCGGTAGAAACCGCAAAGACCTAGGAATGATTTTATTTGTTGGGGTGTTTAAGGCATTTGAAATTTTTTCACTGCTTCGATTTTCATTGGGTTAGGTTTATGCCTTCGGTTGTTACGATGTGACCTAAGAATTCTGTTTCTTTTTTCATGATCTCGCATTTGTCGAGTTGCAATTGAAGATTTGCTTCTCTTAGTTTAGCAAATACTTTACGCAGAGACAAGATATCATCCTCTAATGAAGTGGAGTACAAAATTATGTTGTCCATGTATACTTAACAGTTTTTATGGATTAAATCTTCTAAAAGATCATTCATGCAACGTTGAAAGGTTGCAGGGGCATTCTTTAACCCAAATGGCATTCGAGTGTATTCGTAATGTCCATTTTTTGTTGAGAAAGGAGTTTAGCTATGGATTTCTCTTCCATCTGAATTTGATGGAAGCCCTTTGCGAGGTCAATGGTAGTGAAATATTGACATCTGCCTAATTTGTCTAATATTTCATCCATGACTTGTATGGGATATTTGTCATTAATGGTGATTTCATTAAGATTTCGATAGTCAATTACTATTCGAAATTTCTTTTTTTCTGATGCATCGCCATTCTTTAGTACAATCAAAATAGGTGAGCAATAAGATGATTTGGATTTTCTGATGATACCTTATTGTATCATTTCCTTTATTTGCTGTTCGACTTCTTCATCGAAACTTTGCGGGTATTTATATGGTTTTTTGTAAGCCGGGTCTTCTGTTTAGTTGAAATGGCATGCTTTTTACTCCCTGTTCCCATTTAAAATGGGAAAAAGGGAGTTATAAAGTACTGCAAATGTGTGTAACAGGCAGAAGGAGGCATTTCAGACTATATAAAGTATATATATTCTTGATCAGCATCAACAGCCGAGACGAACTAGACATTTCCGTCTGTCTGTCCGTCTGTATGAACGCGTCGATCTCAGAGACTATAAGAGCTAGAGACACCAAACTTGGCATGCCGGTTCCTGTATACCATACGCAGATCAAGTTTATTTCAAATTTCGGATGCACCCCCCCGCACCCCCGCAAATCGCAAAAGACTCCCACAGCCACAATTTTAAAGATAAAGCTTTAATTTTTGGTACACATGTATGTTTAATTAATGTCTTTCGGATGTGTAAATTTCAACACGATCGGATAAATAGCACCAAAGTTATAGAAGAATCTATTACGCCCGTATCAGCTGGCAGCAACAACAGTTTGACAAGCAGTTTACGAGTTAAGTGCACTGCTTGCTTGTGTTACACCCGTATCAGATGGCAGCAACAACAGTTTGACAAGCAGTTTACGAGTTTAGTGCAATGCTTGCTTGTGTTGTCGCTGAACTGCTTGAAATGCAAGTTGGGAGCAGGGAGTCTCGTAGTCGGGCACACTCGACTAGAGTATTCTTACTTGTTTGTACTTGTAAAAGTAAAATTTTCACTTTCTTTGTACTGAATGTCTCTAAGCTCGAATAAGACCTTTGTGAGGTGTGTCCTCTCTTCATCATTTAGATGATCGAACCTGAACTCGTTGAACTCTTTGAGTTCAGTATATATTGAAAAATTAAATTCCTCATCTTTTGATGATGGCAGATTAAGGCATTTAGATGCGGTCTTATCCTGAAGTGTTTTTTCATGTTTGTATTGCATAGCAAATTGCAATTTATTTATTGTTATGGTTTTGCCTGCATAATCTATTAGTGCGTGAGAGTCTTCCAAGAAGTCTCTTCATAATAGAACATCATAATTTTCAGAAAAATTGTGAATGTAAAATTGTTGATGAGTGGGGCAAAGTTGAGTTGGTTTTAAGTAAATACTTTGTTTTAGTTGTACTGAACCGTTTATGGCTTGCACATATATTTGGTTGTTTTGGTTCGGAACTTTCAATAATTTTGTTTCATTAAGTTAATCGATGATCCCGTATCGATTATACATTAAAGATTTATTTTATTCATTTTTATGATTATGTATGGGCTTCCCTCTTTTCGTCCTCTGCTTCCTCTTGTGAAGTGCCATTCTGGGCCCTTCACAAACAGGGCTTAAATAAAGAAAAACGCAGATAAAAAAACGTGTGAAAATCATTTCGAGGCGACACATGGCTGACAGTGCGCAAGTAAAGTCTTTCTGATTTTTTTGCAGAGGAAAACGGCTACAGCCAGCGGGCGCATCACTGTTGCTCATCACTGGTGCTCATCATGGATACAAAAACGACCAGAGAGCGCGTAAGAGAGCCGAGACACCAGGGAACAGAGTGCCGGCCGGCAGATCATAGATACACCACGACGAGCGAGACAGCAACAGCAGGCCCCAGCAGAGTAAACGGCCAAGCGACAACACCTGCAGGCTATGAACAGCGTAGCCAGCCAAAGTCATCAGAGCGCAACCAAAAATGGAGCGAGCAAGCTGCCGCCGCTAGACTACGTGCGAAGAGTGCAGCGCTAACACCTGCACGACATAGAGCAGCGACGCCGACTGCGATCAAGGAAAGTATGGTCCGGGCAGAGGTCTTCAGCAAGACTGGAGTCAAATGCTAAGTCAGTCAGTTTTGGAGTGCGCGGAGTATCAAGTCGACAAGCGGACGCGCTAGTGAATCAGTGAATCAACGCGAAAGCCCAAGTGACTTAATTGCAAACAACAAAAGGATAAAAAGGATTACCGCCGCCAAGGCAGGAGTCATCGGCCAGCAAGACACGCGCGCCGGCACCGTAGAAACTGGAAAACAGAAGCCGGGCAGCTCAGGCCGCCTCTTGCAGTTTTTCCTTGCCCGTGCCAAGTTCAACGGCGCGACCAAGTGCGCCCGCGATTCGCCAGCAGCAGTGCGACCAAGGCACCGACCCATCTCAAGCGGATCGAGAGAAGGAGTGGGGGTAAGCTGGCCCTATGGCTTCTAAGAATGCAAAAGACTTGTTTGTGACGGTGGCAGAGCCGTGACTCCGGCATTAAATAAATAAAAATAGGAAATTAAAATGATCCCCATTGTGTCTAGTTTAGTGTAGTGTGTACATTGTTCCATTTTTTTCAGTGTCCCGTCCATTTTTCTCCTTGTCCTCCCTCCCCTCCCACACCCTGCCCAACCCGAATCCTTCCGAGCATGTTCCGAGCGTTTTCCGAGCGTTTTCTCTGCGCGCTCGGCGGGATTTCGGTCTGGCGGGTCGCCAGGAAAGTCCGAGGAATGTGCTGCGTGTCCGGCGCATTTCCTGACCCTTCCCTGGCGTCGTGCTCTTTTCCTTGTTGTCCTCGCCCACACCCTGCCCGGCCCGAATCCTTCCGAGCGTGTTCCGAGCTTTTTTTCTTCGCGCTCAGCGGGATTTCGGTCTGGCGGTTCGCCAGGAAAGTCCAGGAAATGTGGTGCGTGTTCGCCGCATTCCCTGGCCCGAGAGCCCCAAGTGGTGTGCAGTGAGTTACACGGCACCTCTGGGATCCTCAAAGATGTCGCCCCCTTTGCCTCCTTAAGTCTGGGAGTCTCGGTAATTTATAAATTTTGCTGTAAATTGACCCTGGGGACGACTCAGCGCAACCTCAGCCATAGAACTACTTTACACTCTGATTCCGAGTCTGAGGTAGATGAATGAAAATTTTCAGTGTCCATTTTCATGTGACCACTGGAACTTTCACATTGCCTTTTGACAGGTGGAATAGGGGCGCTAGAAAAGTTTTGGTTTTGCTGATAATTAACAGCATTTTGCATTCTGCCCTTGATGCATTTGTTGATTGGATTCAGTATTTGGATTGAAATTTGAAATGTTGTTATGATGGTTTGTTTCGTTATTGAAATTCTGATATCTTCTTTTCTTAGGATTGCTATCATTATTAGCTTTTGCTTGCTGTGAGGTTGTCGCACTTTCGGACTTTTGGTTTTTAGACGGACTGCTTTTGTATATATCGGACACTATAAGGTCATAGACTCCTTCTTGTTGAGCTTTTTTTTTAGTTAAGTGGTGGAAGTTATATCATGCCTTGCTAAGGTCATGAATAGCCTATCTGTTTGCACATTATAACATCTATTATTGTGTTTATCATTGCGTTATTATAGAGAGTAGAGTTTTGCTGCATTGTCTTCTAATGTAATCTTATTTGTTATAACATTTGTTTTGTATTCTAGATCTTCCACAATCTTACGGATACTGCCGCTGAATGGTGTATTGTATAGTCTTCTTAGTAGTTCCTCGCATGGAATTTCTCACTGATGAGTGTTTGTCGTAACTGCAACCAATTGTTTACGCCGTTTCTATGTGTTAGCTTCTGGGCTTCTCCAGAGATCTGCATCTCAATAGCGCTGAACAGCGCCATTTTTTGACGGGGCTCTTCCGTTGGATAAAGTGTTATATATTCAAACTAACCATTTAAATATTAACGGTTACAATTCTGTAACATAGACTTAACATCGCACTGTAATACATACATGTTACATTAACACATACTCACATACGATAATAATGTATACCGCATAGCCTGGCGAATGCTGAAATGAGCTCTCAACGAGATCACTGCTACTCATTTACGCACACACAAACGTAATAACTGGCCACGAGGATAAAAAAAAACCCAATAAAAAAGAAAAGTGCAGTCGTAGACAAGAATATTTTCTGTGATGAAGCATTTTGCCACAAAACAAGTACATTTTGTGTATAATCGTGTCGACAGTCTTAATCAAGATGTCGCACGAACAAATAAATTTTCAAACATTAATGGCTCAACAGCAACAATTTGTTGGAAAAACAGCAACAGTGAATGCAATCATTCGTGGAACAAAATGCTGGTGTTTCAAGCCGATCGGGTGGATCAGCCATAGCCCCCCGTTCACAAGCTTTCAAAAAGATCAGCAAAATTGGGAGTCGCACTTCCAACAGCTTACGCAACATTTCAACGCGTATTCAGTTGTCGACACAGACAAGCAAAAGGCCTATTTTATGTGGCAATTGTATTTTTGCTCAAATCCTTCAAGTTTTGCCATCAATTTAAGTTTGGTTGGGCCTGTTCTACAGGTTTGGGAGAAACAAACATTGCTCGATTGCCAGGGCGGTGGTGGGCGTGTCAAAATTATTTTTATCCAATCTATTTAATAGGACAATAGAATTCAGCTTGCAAAATTTGGTGATTCTAGCTAAAGGGGTGGGGGAGATACAGACTTTGCTCATTTTTAGGGGCGGGCCAAATCGCGACCAAGTCATAGTCAAAACGCCTTTTGATGCTGTTTGATCAGCAGCATTGCAAAAGTTACAGCCGTCTCTGGATGACGAAATACTAATCGCAGAAACACACGAAACAACAACAAAAACAGTGGCAGTTTTAAAAGAACAAAACGAAAAGCCATTTCCAGTGAACGCTATGTACAACAAAAATCAAACACAAAAGAGACGCGAAGCAAAGTCAGAGAAGAGCGATCTAAAATCTTGCTCTGGCTGTGGTCGTTCTCACAAGAGAGGAGAGTGCAAATTTCACGATGCCGTATGCAACGAATGCGGTAAAAAGGACACATTGCTATTGTTTGCATGTCTAAGCAAAGCAAAAGCAAATACAGTGCGCATAACAAAGACAAAACCGCGGAAAACGTACAAATACTACACTGTTGTAATCTAGTGAAAATTGAAGATAATAAAAATATTATTGATCTCGTAATATCAAACAAAATCATTTCTTTCGAAATGGATACAGGTGCAGCTGTTTCCGTAATAAATGCCACTACTTACAAACAGTTAAATAGTCCAAAGCTAGTAAAGTCAAACAGAATTTTACATGCATTCGGTCAGAAACCAATTCCAATATTGGGCGAATTGCACACTGTCGCAAAGTGTGGCAATAAGGAAGCTAATGTAGTGCCAATCGTACAAATAATTCAAATAATCTGTTCGGGTTGTATTTATTTAAAACATTTAAATTTGAAATAACGCAAATTTCAGTTGTCAATGAGCAGTATAACGGACAAATAGCTAGTCTTTGCAATAAATTCAAAGAAGTATTTGATCCAGCTTTCGGAATAATAAAAGACTTTAAAGCAAGTATTTATTTAAAGCAAGGCTACTCCGAAATTTTACAAAAGTCGACAAAAAAATTCTTTCGCGCCATTGGCGAAGTTCGAAGAGGAAGCAGAATGACTCACTCAATCAGGTATGTGGAAGCCAATTAAATTCAGTAATTGGGCATCTCCGATAGTTCTAGCACCCAAGCCGGGTAGAGCACTTCGCATATGTGGAGATTTTAAGCAAGACGTAAACTCACAGCTCGACATTGAGCAATATCCATTGCCAACACGTGAATCACTTCTCCAAGATTGACCTCAAAGACGCTACAAATGGAGCTGGACGAAGCAGCAAAACAGATTATGGTTGTCTACACGCCGTTGGGCCTCTTTCAGTACCAACGTTTGCCGTATGGAATAGCTAGCGCACCCACTATATTTCAGCGTAATTTCGAGCATTTCATTAGCGGCATTCCCGGTAGTGGTTATTATCTTGATGACATAATTATAGCTGTACCAACAAGTGAGCAACACCTTGCTCGCGTCGAAGAAATTTTAACCATTTTACAAAACAATGGCATAAAATGCAAAAACGAAAAATGCTATTTTTTCCAAGAAGAAATAGAATACTTGGGAGAAGAGTCAGTGCAAAAGGTATACTACCTGATACCTCGGGCCTGCAGGCTGTCAACGACTTCAAGCCACCCACTAACCTACAGCAGCTAGATGCGTTCATGGGTAAAGTGAACTACTATTTTAATTTTATTCCCAATTATTCACAGCTAGCTTTTCCGCTTAACCAACTACGCCGAAAGAACATACCGTTCAATTACGGGTCACAGCAGCATCATGCTTTCACAGCATTAAAAACGCAACGCAGTTGGCTCGTTTCAAAGAAGATCAACCGCTCGTTGAAGCCCTCTCAATCATTTTTCGGGTACAAAAGTTTCATCATTATCTGTATGGAAGGAAATTCATACTGATCACCGACCACAAGCCTTTGGTCACAATCTTCACCTACGATGACTTCAAACAGACTGCAGCGATGGGCTATTATTCTTATGGCTTATAACTTCGACATCAGGTACCGTGCTACCACTGCACACGGCAACGCTGATGCTCTATCACGCCTACCATTGCCTACTGATGATGATTTCGAGAAAGCAGAAGCATGCCACAACATCGTCGAAATATCGCTTCCAGTCAACGCCGAGATCATACAAAAGCATCTCAAGAACGACAGCGCACTGAAAAAAGTTCACAACTTTGTTTCAATTGGATGGCCAGTCAAGCCGTGCGATCCCGAAATATTGCCGTATTTCAATCGCAGATTCGCCATAACAGTCAACAATAAGCTGTAATGTCTGCACACCGATACAAATCGCATCATTATACCTCGCACGTTAAGGAACGACATCTTAAGCTCTTACATGATGGTCATTGGGGCATAGTAAGAATGAAACAACTAGCAAGACAACATGTCTGGTGGCCTGGCTTAGACGAAGACATTTCAAATCTAACCAAGTCATGCAGCATTTGTAAAACTAATAATCCGTCTCCATCAAAACAATTTCAGAGTTGGCCAAACGCAACTTCCGCATGGGAGAGGATTCACATTGATTTTGCTAAGCCCATATTCGACTCCATGTGGCTCATTTGCGTAGATGCATTCTCACAGCTCCCGTTCGTTATTCAAATGTCGTCTACTACAACTGCAAACACAATTGCAGCGTTATCTGCTACCTTCGCAATCGAAGGCTATCCCAAAACTTTAGTAAGCGACAATGGCCCTCAACTGACAGCAGACGAATTCAAACAGTTTTACGCTCTTAACGGTATAACGCACATCACTACAGCACCGTTTCATCCAGCATCGAATGGACTTGCAGAACGCTTCGTGCAGTTATTCAAATATTCAGTCAGCAAGAATATCAAAGATGGGTTGCCACAGCCGTCACGAAGTACCTAGCTTCGTATCTTTTTACTCCTAATGCCCAGGGTAAAACACCAGCAGAGCTCATCCATGGTCGCCCTATTCGCACCATTCTCAGCCAGCTTTTCGAGCAACCAGACATTCATCAGCATGTTCAACAAACAGCTAAATACAAGCCAAATCAAAATGTATTTGCCCGAAATTACGCCAGGGGGGAAAAATGGATGGAAGCCATCATTGACCGTCCAGTTGGTCAAATGCTTTTCATCGTTCGTAGTAAATATGGGTACATCAAACGCCATATTAATCAGCTAAAGCCAAGGACAAAACCAGATGAACATCACAACAATGCCGACAATGACACTACTACATTTTGGTGGGCTACCGACTCACACAACTGCTCACCACTACAAAATCTAGATGATCAATCGCCAAGCTCACAGCAATCTGCGCCTATGATTGAGATTGCCAGCGCAGAGCCAACAGCTATGCAAATCGACGCTCCAGCACATCAACGCCATCGCCCTTCAAGTATTCCAGTCCGTAGAAGTACTCGAGCACGCCAATATGTCAACCGTGGCGAATGCTGAAATAAACAGTCGTTAATAAGCTCTCAACGAGATCACTGCTCCTCATTTACGCACACACAAACGTAACATAAAGCATTAGGATGTAGTCGATGCGCCTTATAAATGCACTTAATTCTTGCATTTCTCCTGTGAAAGCGGGCACCTGCCAGATTTGTCCAAAGGCCTGGTTTAGGAAGACATCTGTTAAGGTAGCCATTTTTAGTTATTCTTGGGTGATTTGTTTGGTTTTTATTCTTTGTTGTTGTTGCTGTTTCTTTTTCACAGCTTTGATATTTTCCAAGTTTTTTGTACACTTTTAGGTTTTTTGGTTAATGCACATCAATTTCTGATTACAGGGATCATGGGTATGGAATGCCCAGGTGTAATTGATCTTAAGTAGTGATTTGCGTTCACTACAATAAATATTTCAAGTTGTCCAACGGATCAACCCTTGTTCAAAATATTTGTGGGAATACGGTTTATCTTGCGGGTTTTTACAAATATATGATTGAAATTCATTTAGTTATTCATATAGCATTATTAATGTGTTAAAAACACTTTGATCTAGAACACAATTGTTCTTAAGCGGTCAATACAGCACTTTCACGTTGACACAGAGTGTTCTTTTGCGGATCACGTTAAAATAAATTTACACAAATTTGAACACTTTAATCTTAATTGGCTGCGCCAATTAAATGGTCGAATTTCATATATTAGAAAAAAATATATCTTTATTGAAACGAAACTAAGTGAAGTTATAATTATACAAGTTGTTATGTACTAGTGCTCGACAATCTCGTTCGTAGTACTCGAATCGCAAATTAAGACTCAATTTGTGATTATGATTTGATCGCCGAGCAAGCCTTGGCTAGAAGCTTTTTGTGAGCTTAAATATAAGCTTTTTCTCTTTACAAACTTTTTCTCTTATTTTCTTCTTAACAAGCTCTTGATTAGCCAATGTTTGAGCTGCGTCAGCATAATTGTGGATTGTACTTATGTTCTATGCGTGCATGCTATATTGATGATGTTGCTATGCACTTATGTACTAAACGTTTAAATTGATAATGTATGTGACTTATATACTATGGCATTCGTTTGGAACTGATATTTCATATATATATATATATATATATATATATATATATATATATATATATATGCACGCGCTTGAGCGTCTCATGTTCGAACCAGAACCTTCTGTCCGGACCCAGAAAAGGTTTTCGCTAGAAGTCGCTTGCTTTTTAAATATCTTAGTCTTGCGTTTAGGGCGGTGTTCACTGGGCGGGTAATTACGGCACATAATTTCCTCTTAAAAATAACATTCTGCTAAGTTGCTGTTAATTAAGAGAAACCCAAATATTCTGGCCACCTTTCGCTGCTGTTGTGATGTTAAAAAATATATCAGCTGTTTACACAAGCCATAATAAGAAAAACGCAGTAAGTACATCAATAGATATGCAAGTATTTATGTATCGCACGGAAGTTCATAGATATGAATGCATGATGAGTATAGTGAAATTTATTTAATCAATATCATCATTAAAGGGAACTTGTATTGTTTCAACTAAATGTGGCGAAACTGACTGCCACCTTATGCTTGTGGCAGGAAGAGGAGCAGCAGAAAAAAAAAGAAACAGCGCAAGCGCTGGGTCAATCCTTATCTGCGCGAAAGAAGTGACAAGGGACGATTTGGCAAAGACGTAAGATCAACTGCTTTAAAATTAAAATGTATAATTTGGGAATTGTTTCTTACAGTTTCAGAACATAATTCAAAACCCTCATATCTTCAACGAAAACTTTCACATGAGCTACACTTACTTTGGAAAGCTTAACGGAATTTTGGAGACTCACTTGGTGCCGAAACGCAACTCTCGACCGGATTGCATACCGCCTCAATCCAAATTGGCAGTAGTTTATTGGGGTTCTCATTCATCAACTGCTCTGTCTTTTTCCTACAATTTTGAAATAGATACTTGGCAAGCGGCGACATACAACGTCATGTTTTCTCGTCTTACCGGATCATCAAATCGAGATTGAGATAGCCCCATGGAATGTGAAGGCCGTGCAACATGTTTACCAATGTGGACGTTGGCGCATATGGCAGTGAAGGGGATGCCAATGTGTTTTATAGCACCAAATTCGGACAAGATGTTTTATCCGATACCCTAGCCTTCCCCAACGATAAGGCTGTTGGTGGCACGAAATTGCCAACATTTTTGATCGGCGATGATGCGTTTCCATTATGCAAACGCAAAATGAAGGCATATAGCCGGAAGAATGTTACTAAAAACGAGCACATTTTTAAATATCGATAGAGCAGGGCACGCCTCTGTATCGGGAACTCGTTTGGGATCCTGGAAATCTGTTGTGCAAACTTGAGCGAGCACAAAAAATTGTTTTTGCCTTCTGCACAATTTTCTTCTGCGAGTCTCCAAAAACGACTAAGTTGCAGTCGCTGACTTGCGCATAAAATATGCTGGAACTAGCAACAATTTGGATGAAAATGCCCAGAGATCACGCTTCGGTCTAGCACAGGATTATGCAAAATTTGTAGGTAATATCGTGATGAAACTTGGCACAGATGCTTATTCTTTCTGCAAGCAGTACATATGCATGTCAGAATCGGCCAGATCGGACCACTATAACGCTGCTATAGGAACAATCGGTTAAAAAATAAGATTTTGTATGAACAACTTTTTTGTTGTTCAAAATAACTCAACCAAACTTGCCATGTCTAAGTTTTAACACTATCCACATATTTGGACAAAATTTCAGCGAATCTGACCACCATATCTTATAGCTGCCATAGGAACGATCGGTTGAAAAATAAGTTTTCTTATGCAAATCTTTTCTGCAAGGGTATATATCTTCAGCACGCCGAAGATAACCTTTCATTCTTTTTTTTTTTTTAGTATGGTGTCCCAAAAGGTCAACAGTATACTATGCGTCGCACCAGGAAATGCCCAGCTGTGAGCACATCGTCCGTTCCGTTCCCATAATCCAATGAAATTAAAAGCCGTAAGTTCAGCACTGCTTCTAAGCGGCAGACCAGCGTAGAGAAATCTTCATATGTGCAGGTGTTGTCACCAAGCATTCGCTTCAGATGGTATTTCATTGATTTGACGCCAGCCCTCACAGTCCACCCATGTGGGGGCTTCCCGGGGAATAAATTGCCCAGTTATGCCATCTTTTTCTGACCATTTCCAAATGAATTGCTTTGGTAGCCAAACATACGAAAACGCATACATATCCTATATTTGTCTTCTGGCCTCGTCCTTTTGAGCATCTTTTGAGCATGTTTGAAGACTTGATTTGATAAGTTTAGTTGTTTATTTAACAAATATATATAGTTGAAAATTATACAAAATAGTTACACAAATTTGGAAACGAGCAACGAGCAATAGCGATACACACGAACTGACTCTGTTTCTTCTTCCTCTTCATTTTGAGTTGCCGAGTCGATCGATAAACGATATATGTGTTGCGATAATAATGTAGTAAACGATATACGAAACGAAATTAAATGTGTAGCGTTTCCACTATGCTACGATTTAAATTAACGGGTCGGATTGTAAGTCCGGCCGCTCCTAGTAACCCTATCGGATCCCACATTCGGCCGTCCTGACTCTTCATTCGACTCGAATGAAGCATCTTCTACTGACTCAGGTTGATACTCCCACTTTTTCATGTACTCGGCTACGGTTGTAGTTTTCCCCGGACCTTCGTGGTCACCTACTTTTTCTACATCATATCTACCGTGGGCTTGAACTTTTATAATTTTATACGGACCAAAGAATTTAGGCTTCAACTTTAAACCAGTGCCGTATTGAGTTCGCTTAATGGCTACTAATTCATTAATTTTGTACTTCAGCTCTTTCTTACGAGTTTTATTGAACGATTTACGATTTTCTTGCTGAGTCTTAGAAATATTCCTTAGAGCTTCTTTGCGGGCTACTTACCTTTCATAATCTAGTTCTTTAATGAAAGCATCTTCTAATAATTCCTGCAAATCTGATATTTTATTCAACCTCATCTCAACCCCAGTTAGCAATCTAAACGGTGAAACTTTAGTGCTTCTCGGCGATGTGCTGTTAATTGTTTGCTGTACGACATCGACATGCCTATACCAGCTACATGGATTTTCATGACACAGCTTCGATAGCATTGGTATAACGATTTTGTGGATGCGTTCCACTTGCCCGTTACCGCGAGGAACTATGGTAGCTATCATTAAATGTTGTATACCCTGCCCTTCGCAGTATTCCCTAAACATGTTTGCAACAAATGCAGCGCCTCTGTCCGAAATAATGCGTTTTGGGTTACCAAACACTGCAGCCTGCCGTTTTAGTCGATCTACAACTCCTTCTGCCGTGGTATTTCTGGTCGGATAAAGCCAAACAAACTTTGAGAAGGCATCCACTATCACGAGAATATAGATATAGCTTTTGTTTGTCTGTTCCATTGGACCAACATGATCCACATGGTATGTCCCTAAAGGTAAGTCCTCTTTGTCGATCGGAGCTAAAAATCCTTCCTTTCTACCTGCCTTACACTCAGATATTATGCATTCAATGCAACTTTTGACAATTTTGGGCACTTTTGCTGACAGCTGAGGAATATATAAAGTTTTTTCAATTGCATCTTGAGTTCGCTTGGCTGAGAAATGTCCTTGTTTATGAGCGGTTCTTATAATCTCATCTTCCATAAGTGATGGTATGACTATAAGTTCCTTAATGGGATCCTTATACAAAATACCGTGCTTTACGAAAAAAATCATCGTACGTGTCACTATCCAAGGCAGCCATCACTGCTCGAACCCAATCATCTCTATCTTGTGCTTGCTGCAATCTGTGAAGCAGTGAATCTTCTAACGTGAGACACGAAACGCGACTCAACGCATCTACATGCTTCATTTTGCTACCACTTCGATGTTCAATTTCATAGTCAAAATCCTGGAGAAATAATGCCCAACGCGAAACTCTTAACGGAATGTCACCACGCTTTTTCATGGTCATCGCGAATGCATTACAATCAGTAATTATCTTAAATTTTGTACCGAGTAGGTACACACGCCATTTTTTTAGAGCTTCGACAATAGCCAGCACCTTGAGCTCATAAGAGTGGTACTTTTCTTCTGCTGGCTTCGTCTTTCGGCTTAAATACTGAACTGGGTGAAAAAGTTGATCGTCAAGACTTTTTTGCAAGAGCACACCCCCATAGCCATGCATAGAAGCGTCCGTATGTACCTCAGTCTGAGCTTTCGGGTTGTATAAACATAACACTGGAGCGCTAATGAGTGCTGCTTGCAATTTCCTGAACGCGGCAAGTTGCTCTTCGGCAAACTTAAACTGTGCATCCTTACGAAGCAAGTCGGAAAGTGGTTTGGCTACCAACGCGAATGATTCGATGAATCGCCTAAAGTAAGATGCTAATCCGAGAAAACGCTGCAAGCTCTTACGATCATGTGGTATAGGGAAATTCTGAACAGCTTGTGTTTTTGTCACCGATGGTCTTATTGTGCCTCTTTCTACAACGTACCCCAAAAAGTCAACTTTTTTCATAAGAAACTGGCACTTACTCCATTTAATACGCAAATTAAACTCTGCTGCTCTGTCAAGTACCCGATTTAACTTTTGAATGCCATCCTTTATATCCTTGGAGGGAATAATTAGGTCATCCATATAAGTTACGACTGTACCATCCTGTACCATATCCAACAGAATCGCATAAATGTACCGAGAAAATACAGCTGGAGAATTCGATATTCCAAATGGAACATAAAGAAATTCAAATTGACCTCCATGAGTCACGAAAGATGTATATTTTCTCGAATCAGGCTCAACTGGAACGTGAAAGAATCCATTGGCAAGGTCAAGTGTTGTGAACACGTTATGGCCTTGCAATCTCTCAACTACGTCATCCAGCAACGGCATAGGAAAATTGTCTCTCACTATTTTTGCGTTTAAACGTCTATAGTCACAGCATAGTCTCTTACTGCCATCTTTTTTTGAAACAAGGACAATGGGAGACGCATACTCGGATGTACTCGCTTGTATGATCCCATCTGCTAGCCACTTTTCAATCTGAGAGTCAACAATACATTTATCGGCATGTGACATGCGCCTTGGGCGTTCGAAAACTGGATACTCATCGTTTAACAATATTTTCATTTCTATTGGGCTTTTTCTTTTCATTTCAGGTGTATAGTTGTTACCTAATGCTTTCACTTCCTCGGCTATCGGACTTTCTAGATGAGACAAGTCGATCTCAGACTCATCTGTAGCTGCGAATAAACACAAATCTTTAAATTCTTGTAAGAGCTGTAATGGTTCACTCTCTTTGACAGTCTTACTTGAATTTTCTGTACCAGGGTCTGAAATTTCCTTGCTGTCATTTGCCCTAGACCGAAACTCTACAGAATTCTCACTTACGACCAGGTCGACTATCTTTAATACACTATTTCCGATAACAGCTGAATATTTAATGTCATTTTTACCAATAACGTGAAAGGGTATTTCCAATTGATTACCATCTACCTCAACTTGAGTTACAAAACTACCTAGTGTATTGAGCTCACTATTACAGATGCCAACAAGACAGTGTCTCATCATTCATCTCAATATTCCCTAGCTTTTCGACTACATCTTCACGTATCAGACAAAGGTCACAGGCCGTATCAATCAGTGCAGAGAAACTTATGTTTTTGCAGGTCAAAACTTTAAAAACACATTTTCCGCTACTGTTAACTTTGTTTGTCATGGTGTTAGCGTTCTTTCCTTCTATCTTCACTACTGTCTTCGAGCCTATACAATCAACTGCTTTATGCCCTGGTTGATCACACTTGTAACATTTCATGGGCTGCTTGCATGCTTTTGCCAAATGTGATGGGTCACCACATTTAAAACATTTTCTAGTTTGCCCCTTATTTAAATCCGGGTTATTTTCCTTCTTCTCATTTACTTTATCTGAACTAGTCACTGGAGGACGATTGCTGCGAACTTTCTCATAAATCTTAATTTGCTCCTTAAGTTCCTGAATATTTTTGGCTTGATCCAAATTCGATTTATTGCTTCTCATGTCAGGTATTCCTTCAATAAAGTATTCAATCAAACTTGTGTCATCTAATTTAACTGGCTTTCCAATTTCCATAAGACTATAAAGATATTCTTGGTAGTCCTCGCCTTGACGCTTGCGTCTGTTCCGTAACATTCGATGTACTTCGATTGATGAAACTTCAATCCCAAATTCATTCAACAACTTTTGCTTTAAAACCTTCCAACCAGAAATGCCACTTTGACTATGCACGAACATCTTCGCAGCCCCATTTAACAAATGCTTGGAGTATATGAACTTCCGAAGATCATTCCACTGCACCGCGTCAGCATTATCTTCAAACTCCTGAATCCATTGTTCAATCGACGGCTGACCTGACCCGGTAAACTGTGAAAGTGATTCCTCAATATCCCGTAATGTGAATGTTGTACGCCCTGCTTCAATTCGATCAGAACAAATTGTCTGAGCCTCATCATACTGGGATTCGTCTTCCAAATCTTCCTCAACTTGCAACCCAAAATGTTCCAACAGTCGGTCTTGCAACGTTGGTTTTCTGCCGGTCGTGGACAGGTTCACTACCGACAACTTTTCCTTTAACAAGCCAACTGTTAACGCTAAAATCTCGTCTCTGTTCATTTTGTGTTCGCTGTTACTCGCTCTTTACATATACTGAAATTTTAAAAGTAATTTTAGAAACAGCTTTATGAACTTAACTTACAATTTAGTACTATAAACTTGAAATCCAAAAATTCGTTGTTACTTAAAATGACAACATATGCAAACTTTACCAGAATATAATAAAAATTCAATTTTTATGTGCTCTGTTACTGCTCTGTTACCGCTCTGTTAATGTGCAGTTCGACACACCCTGTGCTCCGCGCTGCCGTCACCAATGCAATCCAAGATCCAATTCCCGCCTGAATCCGCGCTGTCTGTCCGCTGCCACTCTGCTCTGCCGCTGATACTATTCCTCCGATGAATATGCACCTTTTACACATCTCCGCTATACAGCCACCGCCACGTAGATCTGCAAATTCCTCTCAGTTTCGTTGTCTACAAAATTTTGCGCTATCCAGCCCATGCCACGCAAAAGTTGCAACAACTCCTTCTCTCTTGCACTTTACAGCCTCTGCTACGCACAACTAGTCGTCTCGCTCTGACATTCACGCTGCATGCAGGTTTTTTCTGCTGCTGCCTCAAGCCGATTCCAGAAATTTCTTTGCATTTAGTGATGCAATAAGAAAATTACGTCATCTTTTCCTTGCATATAAATTTTGATGAATTATAATGCAACCACTTAGTTCGTATCTTCGCTATTTTGTCATTTCACTTTTGCTCTCGTATTTCACCATAATTTGTAACACATTTTCACAAGTCAATCTCGCAAGTCAATCTCACTTCTGACACCAATTTGTAGGATGGCCGGCTAAATGTTCTCAAATAATGTTTGAAGACTTGATTTGATAAGTTTAGTTGTTTATTTAACAAATATATATAGTTGAAAATTATACAAAATAGTTACACAAATTTGGACACGAGCAACGAGCAATAGCGATACACACGAACTGACTCTGTTTCTTCTTCCTCTTCATTTTGAGCTGCCGAGTCGATCGATAAACGATATATGTGTTGCGATAATAATGTAGTAAACGATATACGAAACGAAATTAAATGTGTAGCGTTTCCACTATGCTACGATTTAAATTAACGGGTCGGATTGTAAGTCCGGCCGCTCCTAGTAACCCTATCGGATCCCACATCTATAATGGTCCTGCACAGTCAATGCCCGTTGAATAAAATGGAAACTCTCAAGTCACTGTGTAGATCAGTAGGTTTCCCATTTTCTGGTTGGTAGGCTTTTGTCTGTACCGAATACAGGTGACACATGCTCGTAAATGGTTCTTTAGCATGTTGTGCAAACCAAATATCCCGTATTCCCGCTCGATGAAGTTTTTCATTAATTTAAGTCCACCGTGGATGTTTTTTTTGTTTGCCCTTTTTACTAGTAAATAAGATACGTGTGATTTTCCAAGGATCATCCAAGGTCAATTTTGTAGTCGAACTCCAACACGACTCCATTGTTGTCCAAAAAAGGTTAAAGCGGTAGCAGTTTGCTCTTTGTTCCCAACGGTCGTTTGCATTCGAGTTGGCTTATCTCCTTTCCGTAATCCAACTGTTGCTTAAGGTTTATGTAATGAAAAAGTTATTTGGACGGATTTCAGGGAGTTGATTCTAGTTTTCCAGCGGAGGAACCAGACTTAAATGAGGCTTAGCTCACACTGCAGGAGTTCGGAATCTCATTTATAGATGTGCTTATGGCTAAAACAGCTGTATCATCAGCATATGTTGCAACAGTGCAGTTGTTTGTAACTGGCATGTCGGCCGTATATAAGGTGTAGAGAATTGGTCCCAATACGCTTCGTTGTGGGACGCCTGCGTTGATGAGATGTAGTGTTGATGTCTCGTTTTTCTTCTGCACGTAAAAGCATCTTTTAGTCAGATATGATTTGATTAATAAATAGTACGGAGGAGGTAGGCATTTCTTTATCTTGTACAATAAACCATTGTGTCAGACTCGATCGAACGCTTGTTGAACATCAAGAAATGCAGCAGTGCAGTATTATTTGTTTTCAAATGCAGAAACTATATCAATAATGACCCTGTGACATTGCTCAGGGGTCCCGTGACCTCTCCTGAATCCGAATTGGCATTCAGGAATGATGGAAAGTTCGTCCAAAATTGGCAACATTCTCTTCAATAGTATTTATTCAAACACTTTCGAGAATATTGTCAACAGACTAATGGGACGGTATGAAGTCAATCCCGTTTCTACTTTGCTTGGCTTTAGGATCATAATGATCTCTGCACATTTCCATTGACTTGGAAAGTGGTCTAGTCTGAGAATCGCGTTAAATACAAGACTGAGAAACCGAATGCATTTTGGTGGTAAATTTTTTAGGGTGATGCCGTCTATTTTATCAATGCCTGGTGCTTTTTTATTGTTCAAGCTTTTGATTTCTGTCACAACTTCTTCATATTTGATGCTTTTAATAGGCAAGCTCATTTGGCAGGGTGACTCAAGGAATTTTTCTACTTCAGTCTCTGTTATATAATTATTTATATCGTTTGGCTGAAACACAGAATGCAGATGTTCTGCAAATGCTTCCGCTTGTTCATTATTGGACCTACACCAAGTTCCATTGCTTTTGCGAATATTTATGTTTCTTTTAGCTGGTCTCTTTAAGTATTTAGTCGCCCTCCATAGGTTGTATTCATTGTTGCAGGAATTATGGTCTAAGTTTCTCAGATACGCAGCTAGAGATTCATTACGTAAGTTCGACAACAGTTGTCCAAGCTCAGATGCAGCCTTGTTGTATAATCTTTTGTCAGCAGGGTAGTGAGTTTCTTGCCAGCGTTTTCGCAGATTTCTTTTATTTTGTATTTTTTGTCGAAGTTCGGTTGAAAGGTACAATTGGTTTGGTTGTTGATGAATAAGAGCATGATTCGTGCTTCTGTAGCTCGCTTTATGAATTGTATTTGTGAAAAGCTCCACAGCATAGTCTATCTCCTCTCCTGTTTTTAACGAAATGTCCAGGCTTATAGCTGAGTCTAAATAGCTTTTAAATGCATTAATGTCTGTAGAGGCTGTAATGACTTTATAGGGCTTTTCCAACATATGGGCTATGGTGCTGTAAGTTGCTATTATTGGAGAATGATCTGAGTTAAGGTCAAAGCTCTCCATTACTCGCATGTGTGATTTTGAGATTCCAGAGAATACTACGAAATCAATCAAATCAGGAATTTTTCGACTATCAGTTGGCCAGTATGTAGGCACACCAGTTGACAAAGTTATGTTATTGTTTCGTATGCATTTGTATAACTCCGATCCCTTCGGGTTAGTCAATCTGGATCCCCACCATGGATGTTTGGCATTGAAGTCGCCTCCCACGATAAACTTTGTTCCTAGTCCTTGGAAAAAGTTTTTAAAATCGAGTTCTTTTATTGTGAATCTTGGTGGAAGATAAATCGCTGTTATTGATACATCTGCGTGCATACATTTAATCTCAATTGTGGCAGCCTGCAAAGCGTTTTCCCTAGTACTGTCCATTATTTGGAATTTAAGGCCCTGCTTGACAATAATTGCAGCACCTCCATGAGCTCTATCTGACGGATGGTCAGCTCTTACTGTGTCGTATCCAATAACTCTAAAAAAAAGATTTGCTAGTGAAGTGTGTTTCAGAAATAAGCATGACGTCAATGGCATTCGTTTTTAAAAATAAAGATATTTCATTTACATGGTTGGAAAGCCCATTGGCATTCCATATTCTTAAATTTAGATTTATTTGCATAGCTTATTTACAAGTAACATTATCATGTTAAGTAAATTATTGGTAAGTTGAGATTGTTTTTCTAGAAGCTGTTCTATTCTTTCTAACGACTTGTTCGAGATACTATTTTCTGCAGCTGCTTGAGCGTATGATTGGTAATCTCTGGGTTGTTGGGTCGAATTATTAAACGGAGCAAATTATTGAGATGTAGCTAGGTCATTTTTATTATTGTCATCTTTGGTGTTTTTCTGGTAGTTGCGTCCGCTTACTAGTTTTTTTGATATAAGTTCCTGATAGACTTTACACACTTTGCAACTAGCAGCATGATCTTCGTCTTTATCTTTATCTTTTGGACAAATGTTGCTGGGATGGTTAAAAGAGCATTTCAAACATCTGTGAGTTTTGGCACAATATGACTTTGTGTGTCCAAATTCCTGGCAACGGTAGCACTGAACGATTTCTTTGGATTACCCCGTAAATCCATATATATATATATATATATATATATATATATATATATATATATTAACAACTGCGTTACCAATGTGTTTAACTTTGTATACATCTATGTTCTTGTTGTTGGGCTAATTCCTGTCTAAGTAGAACAAATTCAATGGCTCTTTGGTTACACGACTTTTAATATTACTAATGTTTCTAACAGCGTTACCTTTGGACTCCACATCTTGTTTAATTAAGTCGATATCCGTTGAGAAGTGCAAATTTTTAATAACAACTCTGAATGCTCTCTCATGTTTAAGCTGGTATGTGTGAAATTTGACAAAATCTGTAGAAAGAGTTTTAACAAGTTTCCTGTATACTTCAATAGACTTTAACATAACTCTCACATGACCATCGCGATGTACTTTATAAAAGAAAAGCTCTTTTTTCATTTTAGTCTCGAGATAAACTAGCATTCCTTTTATATCACTGACTTCAGATAAGAATATTGGTTGCGGCTTGGCAGATTCATCTAAGGTGTCTTCAGTTATCATATCCAGTGCTTCGTTTTCGTCTTCATTGCCGTTATTTGGCGTGCTGTCGCTTAGAAGGGCGTATTGATTATAGCTGGTGCTGGGTGCAAAGTCCAGAGCGATTTTTTTCTTTAGTAGAATCGGAGAGAATTGGGTTTGTCTCTTGATTGTCTTTGGCTTCGGTTTTACTCTCTGCCAGCTCCAAACTGTTGTGTCGTCTTCGTCGTCGTTCAAGATAACAACCACACTTTGTTAATGCTTATCAGCAACCACTGATTTGTTTCCTTTTGTTTTGTGAACTGTTAATAGTAGTTTTAGCGCTATCGCAGCTTCCGCGTAAATTTTTAGGCACGTCTTAACTCGGGGAGTGTTTGATCGCGACTGTCGAGACAATTAACACTCTGTTTTAATACTCTTTTTATTTATTAATTTTATTTTATTTATTTGAAAAAAGAGTATATTGGGTTTGTGAAATGTGTGTCTATCCGTCTGTCCGCAGGTTTTTTCCACAGTTTTGAAGCTAGAGCAACCAAACTTGGTATACATGTTGGTATATACCACAGGCAGACAAAGATTTCCCCCCACCCCCACCCCTTCTCCCACAATCCGAAATAGCCTATATCTTCTACAGTTTTATAGCGAGAGTAACCAAATTTAGCACAAGGGCTACTTATCATGTCCTTGATTGATCTGACTAAACGCCCACCTCGGCCCCCACAAATAAGCAAAGTCTGTATCTCCTCCACCCCTTAAGCTATAATCACCAAATTTTGCAGGTTGAATTCTGTTGCCCTATTTAATAGATTGGATAAAAATAATTTTGCCACGCCCAACCCCGCCCTTGCAATCGAGAAATGTTTGTTTCTCCCAAGCCTGTAGAACTGGCCCAACCAAATTTAAATTGATGGCAAAACTTGAAAGATTTGAGCAAAAATACAATTGCCACGCCCACTTTTAACTCCGCAAAGAGGCGAAAAAAAGATTATATCGGAGTCGGGTGCATCCGACTGCAACGTTCTTATTTGTATTGTGATGCTTTTTACAATTTTTGCATTTCCATTCTTTTTTGCACTATTTTTCGCTTATTTTCGTACCGATTACATATTAGCTTCCACGCCGCTTCATAGTTTGCTGCTGAGCCAATCAATAGGTGACTCACCATTGTGCTTGCCTCTCCTTTAAGGCATGATCGCAAGTTCAGCTTCATTGTGTCGCTAATGTCTTACCTGTCGTGAATGACTTCCGCAAAAATTCCAAAGAAGTTTGGCCATTCCTTTGCATTTCCGCTGAATTGTGGCAGATCCATTTTTGGGGCCTCATGCCTTTGTTAATCTGGTCTCGATGGCGGTTGTAGCTCCGATATTGTAAAATCAATCATTTTAACAAGAGCCTTAACTTCGCATTGTATTGAACGCCCAGCATTCTTTTTTTATTTCCAGGGCCAAGAGTGTGGATTGAATCTCTTCCATCCGAACTTCCACAGCTTGTTTTATTTGCAGCAGCTCTCTTTTGTTTGGATTGTCCAATTTTCTGTTGGCTACTTCCATTTCCTCTCGTAGACGGGTTGCATGCCTGTCCGCTCGTTCCACACGACTGTCTCCTGGGCTTCCGCTGCATTTGGTGTCCTCAATCTGCACTCTGTGCACTGGGCCTGCGCTGCGTGCAGTTTTCTCGGCTTGCGTTCCCCAGTGTACACTTCATTGCGCCAAAACGATATTTCGGCCATTTGGTGGACTTTGTTGGATGGACCAGCTGGTTTTAAAACATGCTGGGCATCAAGCTGCTTTTTTTTCTAGTCGAGTATGCCCGACTACGAGAATCCCTGCTCCCACGTAAATTGTTGTTGCTGCCTGCTGAGACGGGGGTAATAGATTCTTCCATAACTTTGGTGCTATTTATCCGATCGTAATGAAATTTACGCATCCGATCAACATTGATTAAACATATATGTGTACCAAAAATCAAAGCTTGACACTTTGTCTGCCTATGGTATATATCAACATGCATACCAAGTTTGGTTGCTCTAGCTTCACAACTGTGGAAAAAACTGCGTTCATATAGACGGACAGACGGACATTTCACAAACCCAAAATACTCTTTTTTCTTTGTTTTTCAAAAAAATTAAAAAAAGAGGATAAAAACATAGAAAGGTCACCACAAACAACATTTATAAAATATATTATTATATTAATGAAATAGAGCATATAAATGTAATTAGGTACATGAAGATACAAAAAAATTTGCATATTTATTAATGTCATTGACGCATATTCATAATAAATTTTAATTTTACATTGCTTTCTGTTTTGTTTGCTGTTTAATTAAATTTTGTTGACGAACAGCTGATTTATTTACAGAACAACAAAAGCACAATGACAGCGATATGTCAGCGCTGAAACGTATATCGATTACAAATATTCGGCCTTTCTTTTAATTACAGCACTTGGAAGAATATGTTAATTTCGCACGGAATAAGGGTTTTTCGAGCGTTATTTTATGAGTCAAGTGAACACCGCGCCTTAGCTTGAAAAAAAAAACAGTTACATTTAGGTAAATGTCGTTTACCTATACTTCAATGAAATAATTGCTTCCAATATTTAAACAATAATGTTAATTTCAAGTATTTAACCTACTTTAGATTAACTTTATCACGTATTGACTCTAAAGCTTGGGACTCATTTTGTTAAGTGCTTACCTGTTTTTTGGAAACTTCAAAAGTCCTGAATGCAAGAAAATGGTAAAAGCCTATGGATGCGAACATGTCTCTAAAGATTCACTTTTTACACGGGCATTTGGATTTCTTCGCGAATAACTTTGGCGATGAAAACGACGATCATGGTGAACGTTTTCACCAGCGATTGAAAACCATAGAACGTCGCTATCATTGAGTTTGGAATGAAGCAATGATGGGTGACTATTGTTGGTTCCTCAAAAAAGAAAATCGCAAGAAGAGACGTAGAGCGAACTTAGCTCAACTTTAGATTATTCCTTACTTAACTTTATATTTAATTGTGCAGGATTGAACACGACCTAAATATAGGAAACAGCCTTTTCAGGCCTAAGAAGGCAAAACGTTGTAATGAATATATTATTAACATTGTACACAAACATAAGTAAAGATATTCAAAAGGGTGCTACGACCAATGCGGTTCCTAAAACTATTAATAAATAAGACTAGGATTTTAAGAATAAAAAAAAAACAGTTTCTAATCAAGACAAAACGGAAAGAGCAGCGAGGGAGAGACGAGAGGAACAGCTGGTACGCATCCCACGAGCAAAAGCCCCAAAACGAAGAGGAGGAAGGAGCGTGAAGGCGCGCCGTGAGAGGCAAAGACTAATGGGAATAGTCACACAGGGTCCACCACCACCGTGGGATGAAGCATCCAAAATTTGTGTGATTATTTATAAGCTAGAAGCAATTATAAATAATAAAGAGAGAGAGTATGGAGTAAGGCAAGAATTAAAAATAAAAAGATTAAAAAAAAATTGTTTTCTAATCTTTTAAAATCTTAAAATTAAAATTTTTGGTTTCAACTCAAATTTTTTGTAAACTACATTTTTTGAATAAAAATGTTGTCACAAAAAATAATAGAGGTTTTCAAATTGCAGAATTGTTAGGCAAGATCAGGCCGGTAAGCGATACTGGCATTAATACAAATGCTAACCATGTAGCCAAGCAAATAGACGAATGGCAAAAGCAATTTTCAGCAAATAATGCCATACTGCTTAAAATTGGAGTAGTCGATCATAACTGTTTCAATACTAAGCAGTATGAGCAGACAATGCTGACAATAGCAAAGATAAAAAAAAGCTAATAGAGCAATTATGGAAGGGCAGGAGCCCATAGATAACCAAATTGACAAGGCCATTTTGATTAATAAGCAGATAGATCATTTAAATATCCAACAAGGTGCTAAGAAGCGTTAAGAGGATAAACGAGCAGACGAGTTTGATAAGAAAACCGATAGGCTCAATGAGTATGTGAAACAAAGTGAAGAGGACATAAAGAAAAATATTGTAGGAATGTTCAAAACTAGGGAAAATAAGATTTTGTTCCTCTGGGAAGGAATAGTAAAAGAAATTAATCAAGACAAAACGGAAAGAGCAGCGAGGGAGAGACGAGAGGAACAGCTGGTACGCATCCCACGAGCAAAAGCCCCAAAACGAAGAGGAGGAAGGAGCGTGAAGGCGCGCCGTGAGAGGCAAAGACTAATGGGAATAGTCACACAGGGTCCACCACCACCGTGGGATGAAGCATCCAAAATTTGGGTGATTATTTATAAGCTAGAAGCAATTATAAATAATAAAGAGAGAGAGTATGGAGTATGGCAAGAATTAAAAATAAAAAGATTAAAAAAAAATTGTTTTCTAATCTTTTAAAATCTTAAAATTAAAATTTTTGGTTTCAACTCAAATTTTTTGTAAACTACATTTTTTGAATAAAAATGTTGTCACAAAAAATAATAGAGGTTTTCAAATTGCAGAATTGTTAGGCAAGATCAGGCCGGTAAGCGATACTGGCATTAATACAAATGCTAACCATGTAGCCAAGCAAATAGACGAATGGCAAAAGCAATTTTCAGCAAATAATGCCATACTGCTTAAAATTGGAGTAGTCGATCATAACTGTTTCAATACTAAGCAGTATGAGCAGACAATGCTGACAATAGCAAAGATAAAAAAAAGCTAATAGAGCAATTATGGAAGGGCAGGAGCCCATAGATAACCAAATTGACAAGGCCATTTTGATTAATAAGCAGATAGATCATTTAAATATCCAACAAGGTGCTAAGAAGCGTTAAGAGGATAAACGAGCAGACGAGTTTGATAAGAAAACCGATAGGCTCAATGAGTATGTGAAACAAAGTGAAGAGGACATAAAGAAAAATATTGTAGGAATGTTCAAAACTAGGGAAAATAAGATTTTGTTCCTCTGGGAAGGAATAGTAAAAGAAATTAATCAAGACAAAACGGAAAGAGCAGCGAGGGAGAGACGAGAGGAACAGCTGGTACGCATCCCACGAGCAAAAGCCCCAAAACGAAGAGGAGGAAGGAGCGTGAAGGCGCGCCGTGAGAGGCAAAGACTAATGGGAATAGTCACACAGGGTCCACCACCACCGTGGGATGAAGCATCCAAAATTTGGGTGATTATTTATAAGCTAGAAGCAATTATAAATAATAAAGAGAGAGAGTATGGAGTAAGGCAAGAATTAAAAATAAAAAGATTAAAAAAAAATTGTTTTCTAATCTTTTAAAATCTTAAAATTAAAATTTTTGGTTTCAACTCAAATTTTTTGTAAACTACATTTTTTGAATAAAAATGTTGTCACAAAAAATAATAGAGGTTTTCAAATTGCAGAATTGTTAGGCAAGATCAGGCCGGTAAGCGATACTGGCATTAATACAAATGCTAACCATGTAGCCAAGCAAATAGACGAATGGCAAAAGCAATTTTCAGCAAATAATGCCATACTGCTTAAAATTGGAGTAGTCGATCATAACTGTTTCAATACTAAGCAGTATGAGCAGACAATGCTGACAATAGCAAAGATAAAAAAAAGCTAATAGAGCAATTATGGAAGAGCAGGAGCCCATAGATAACCAAATTGACAAGGCCATTTTGATTAATAAGCAGATAGATCATTTAAATATCCAACAAGGTGCTAAGAAGCGTTAAGAGGATAAACGAGCAGACGAGTTTGATAAGAAAACCGATAGGCTCAATGAGTATGTGAAACAAAGTGAAGAGGACATAAAGAAAAATATTGTAGGAATGTTCAAAACTAGGGAAAATAAGATTTTGTTCCTCTGGGAAGGAATAGTAAAAGAAATTAATTATTTTAAAGATAAATATGATGGTAATGTCAATTTTGATTAAGAAGTAGAAATTCTAGAACTCGACGTACAATATATAGTACAAACACTCTAAGAAAAAAATCAAATAGGGCCATTAAATGCAAACTTGAAAGTTGAAGTTGGCAGAATTAAAATAGAAGACATGCCACCGCTTCCGAAATTACAGATACCCACCTTCTCTGGATACTCCAAAGAGTGGGACCTGTTCTCGGAAATATTTACGGAGTAAGTTCAGTAAAGGGAAGATCTGAGTTCATCTCTAAAATTTAACTTTTTACAATCCGCTTTAAGAGGAGAAGCAAGATGCATGGCTTAGCATTTGCCGAACAATAAAATCGTTTAATAGAATTACCGATGATTAATAACGATTCAGCAAAAAATATTAAAACGGTTATTGATTCAATTAATGAATCAATAAATTTAATAAAACTAAAATCATGTTTAAAGAATCTCTAAATATTGAAGCAATTATTTTACCGAAACTTATGAAAGCTCTTCCATCTAGGTCGGTAAATACTGACAAAGCAAAATGACAGAGCTACATATTAGCTGGGCCTGATTGTAACGAACCAGGACGTATAGATTTAATTATAGGAGCGGATATGTACACTCCTATTCTAAAGAAAGGAGTGGTTAAAATAATTGGTCTGCTTGGCCAAAATACTGAGTTTGGTTGGATTATATCTGGATGTACAAAATCCAAGAGCAAAAAGACGATAGTCGCTACAGTCATTGAAATTAATGATATAGAAAGATTTTGGGAGTTAGAAGCGGAAGATTAAAAAGATGGAGAAGCTGAAGCATGTGAGAAAAATTTCAATGAAACTGCAAGGAAAAATTGAACCGGGAGATACGTAGTTAGCATTCCATTCAAAGAGGATATACTAAGCCTTAGGAAAATCAAAAAGCCAAGCTATGGCACGATTTCTTAATCTGGAGAAAAAGCTCCAAAGAAACCCAAAACTCAACGAGCAATATAGTAAATTCATAGCAGAATACATGGATTTAGGGCACATGGTTGACGCAAAAGCAAATCGTAAATATTATCTGCCCCATCAGGCAGTAATTAGAAATGCAAGCTTAACAACTTAATTTATTAATTACTTGTGAATTTTTATTTTGATTTGCCTTTTAACGAATTGCATATAAAAAGGGGATTCACCCAACTGCGTGTGTTCCGATTCCATTTGTGTGTTTTTGTTAAACGCACTCATATTCGGTCATTCACATGCAAACTTTTGACAAGCAGGCACATATTCGGGGATAAAAATTAAGTGAAAACTAGTTTAAAATGTCGAATAAGCGTAAGAAAAACACTTTGTCTTTAGAAACGAAAGCAAAAATATTAAAACAACTCGATGAAGGCGTTCAAGCAAACCGTTTAGCCTTGGATTACAATGTGACAAAATCTGCCGTCAGTTATATAAAATCGAAAAAGGAGTTAATCTTGAATGCCGTATCAAACACATACCAGGAGGCAAAAAATAAATCCTTGCACAACGCTGAATATCGTGAAATGGAAACTCGTCCTTATGAATGGTTTTTAAATCAACGGCAAAAGAAGTGCACTATGACTGGACCAATATTAAAAGCAAAAGCTGAAACTATCTTTGGTTAAGTGTATCCCAATAAAGATGAACAATCATTTTGTGCAAGCGATGGCTGGTTCACCAAATTTTAAAAACGACATTGCATTCGTTTTTTAAAAATTTGTGGCGAGATACTGGCTAGTGATGCAATGGCGGTTGCTCCTTTTATACACAGATTTCGAGCAAAGGTCACTGAAATGGAGCTAATGGAGACACAAACATATAATGTCGACGAAAGTGGACTATTTTTCCGTTGCCTACCAGATAGAACATACGTTTCCGCTTGCGAAAAGAATGCCCCTGGATGCAAAATACAAAAGGAACGCATTTCAATTCTACTCGGAGCAAATACTGATGGCTCACATAAATTAAAGCCATTGCTTATTGGAAAAGCAAAATAACCAAGATGGTTCAAAAGATATGTCAACCCACTGCATTACGACTTCTCAAAAATGCTTGGATGACGTCGCGAATATTTCAATACTGGTTTCACGAGATATTTATTAAAGAGGTGAATAGAATTTATAATTTTTAGCAGTTATATTAAAATGAATACATAACAGAGGTCTCCCCGCCTGTCGCGAGTCTTTGACAAGTCTTTGAGTGGACTTAAAAAATATATATATATATTCCATTTGCAGGTCAATCGATTGTCAATAGAAAATAATTTTCCAATAAAAACGCACTTTTGCTCATTGACAACTGCTCTGCTCATGCACCAATTGAAAAACTACAAAGTGCCGATTGAAACATAGTTGCCTATTTCTTCCCACCAAACGCGACAGCAGCTGTGCAGCCAATGGACCAAAACCCCATAAAACTTACAAAACTAATTTACAGAAGCAAACTACTTGCTCAATTAGTTGCTGAAGGTGGCGGAGTAAATAATTTTTTGAAGCAGCACTCAATCCGTGATGCAATCCCATTACTCAAACAAGCTTGGGATGAATTGCCACAAAGAGCTATAAAAAATTCATGGTCCAAATTATTAAGCTGGGACGCAGACCACTACGACAGCGACGATGATCTGCCGCTAGCACAATTGACAGAAAATAATCGGGACTGTAATGAACTTCTGCTTACTAATCAAACTCTCTTAGAAGCTATTGACCAGCGAAATTCCATCGGTATAGAGAAAGTCGAAATGTGAAATGAAGACGAGTTTGTGGAACAAGAAGTCAACAGCGAAGATGTGGCTTCAGATGACCAGGAGGACGCCGACGTCGATGGCACCTAAACACCTTCAGATGGGACGGCAATGGAAATCGTCAATAATTTGCTTAAATGGTGCAAAAATAGTGAGACGCAAAATAGTAAGCACATGGCTAATCTTTTGGAGCTCCGAAAAGACATTGTGCTGTCTTATTTAAAGAAAACAAAAAAAAAAAAACTAACATAACAGATTACTACAGTAAGCATGATATGTAACTATAAATAATAAAAGAAAAATAATTCTAAATAAAAGTCATTTAAGCCTTTTTTTGCTCAATTATGAATGAATAAAATATTTTTTTTTTAATGTTGAAAACAAATTCATTTTAATTAAAATAACATTCCCTTCGAAGCATATTTAGCAGAAAAGAAGCCATTTCTTGCCTTTTACGACATTTCAAAAATGCGTCCAGAAATTATAACTTAGCAGAAATTAGAACTACCCCAGGAACTAACTGGTTCTAATTTGCGAGCGTCCACTGTATGTGGATTGGACCAAGGGTTCTAAAAGATATTTTGGACATTATCTTAAAATGGCGTAAATGGAAATATGTAGTTTCCTCGAACATTGAAAAAATGTACCGACAAATAAATACTGATGAAAAAGATCAGGAATATTTACATATTTTATTGAGGGATTCTTCCAACAACAAAATTTAAGACTACAAATTAACAACAGTTACCTATGGTTCTATATCAGATCCATATTTAGCTACCAGAGTGTTAGCAAATATAGCTGATAACTGCAAAAATTTAGTAGTGAAATAAATTATTAAGAACGACTTCTACATGGATGACCTAATGACAGGAGCTGAAATTATTGAAGATTCCAATAGAATTGTTAGTCAAGTTACATCCGAATAAGATAAGGTGGGAATGAATCCACAATAATTGAATCCGTAGAGGATGCTAACGAAAACTGTTCAGTGAAAGCCTTAGGGCTTCAATGAGAACCTTTTAAGGATGAATTTAAATTCATATTTCAATGTCTTAGGGTAAAGAATGTAAATAAAAGATTGGTAATATCTAGATTTTGGTAGACATGTAAAAACACAGTCCTACATCACAAAAAAAAAAACACAAACCGAGGTTGAACGTAGTTTTTAAAAACGGTGAATGAAGTTTTACTTGTGGGTATTCTCTCTACCGAAATCTACCATCAAACCTCGTTCACCACACAAAAAATGTCATTTTGTTGGCCTGTGTTATCTATTTATTAAGTGAAGAAATGGGAATTGTACAAAGAAAATCTGACTTAACAGGAAAAAATTAAAATATTAAAAAAAATTTAGTTTTGTTAAAACTCAGGGTAATCTTGCAGTGGGAACTCATGATTTGTAGGGTAGACCATCCACAAGTTAATATTATGTGCAGCCCATCGTTTAGAAAAACTGATATAAAAGATACAAGAATCATAAGCGGTTACAGGGGAAACTTATGCTTGAAGGGATTCCACGATAGCGTTAGCTTTGATTAAAAACTGAGCTAACAAAGACAAGTTCATTGTACGCAGAACGGATGAAATATGAAAAATTGCAGGAATTGAACGGAACCATGTAAAATCTGAAGAGAATCCTGCACGTATTGCTTCCACGGGAATTTATGCCAGCAACTTACAAGGCTGTGACATTTGGTGGAATGGGCCTAAATGGTTAATCGAATCTAAAGAAAATTTACCCAAAGAGAAGACATATGATTTTTTGCAAGGAGAGAAAAATGTGCTAATTTATACTCCGACAATGTGTAAGGAAGTTCTCAGGCCGTGTACATATCTCAGTTCGCCCTAGGTTGCTTACAACAAAATTTATAAATTTGCGGGGTTTGCAACATAAAGGCGATACGAAGCTCACATTTGCAGAGAGAAAGGTATTATTCCAGATAAACTCCAGAATAACTACCGCACTTAACCCTCTAAGACTATTTTCCAAAATAATTGAAGAAAATTCTTAGAATATTTTTTTTTATAGTGAATTGTGGCTCCTAAACTCAAATATGTTATCAGAAATAGTGCAGGAGTTTTCGTTTACCTGTAAGGTGAGAAAAAGTGGTTAAGTGTCTCAAGGCACTTTTGGGGCTGTGAGTATAAAAACGTCATTTTCAAAAATCAAAGTTTAATTTTATTTTTTTGTATGATATTTTGAAAAACAATTTTTGTTGGCTGTGCAGCACAAATGCAGATTGCATTTTAGGCAAAAACATTGCGTTTGCGAAGTTTTGCAGTGCTTACACCATCTTTTTCCACTATTTCGATCCAACCATTCCGGAAAATGGTTTACTTGGTCAAACCGCAGGTCTGATATGGATGCCTAGATTTTTGGCCAAGTTTGAGCTTCAACTGTGAAGTTCGCTGAGAGATTGGAGACTGCATTGTCCGGTGTATCTGAGAGGATGGTGACTGTATTGTCCGGTGTATCTGAGAGGATGGTGACTGTATTGCCCGTCCTGGAGAAGATCGATTCTTGTTAGCACTGATTGGACGACCTCGAAAGTTTGTGCTGTGAAATGCAACCAGACCTGCAGCAATTGACTCGCGAAAATCTGGAAGTTCGAGCATTTTACCCTTGCTTCCGTTCTCCTTTTCTATACGTCTGAATAAAACATAAGAATTTGTGGCTGCCATATCGATCAAGTGGTAAAAAATTCGAGTTGCGGCATCTCTTGTTTTAGTTCGAACATGGTACCGTCCCATTAGACCATCCATTAGGTCTACGCCGCCCATGTGAGCGTTGTATTCCCGAATAATTTGTGGGCAATCAACTTGGATATGTCGCTTCGATTTCCTGTCATACCGAGCAGCCTTAGGTGTTCCTTCAAGCGAATTTTCCCTCTCAAATGGTTTAACACCCACATAAGTCGGCAACAAGCGAACAGCCTTGTTGTCTTTCCACAGCACATTGCTAATTTCGATCGTATATGATGTGTCTACGTTAGGCAGCTTGCAATTGGGGATACGATTTACCCGCACTGTTCCACGGCTATAAATACCTTTTGCTTATTGGGCATATACTGGCGCAAGTGGTGCTTCATTTTTGTGCTACACATTTGTTCATCAACGCAAAGGCGGCCCTGCTTTGGCACGGAGTCAAATCTTTGGTTGAGGCAATCGGAAAATTTTCGGGTGCGAAACAATGGATCGTAGCCTGGATCACCCTTTTTGATCCTCTTGCTCTCATCAGGCAGGGATAAGTACTGCTTAATTGCATTGAATTTTCCTCGAGTCATGCTCGTTTGTATAGGTCCAAATACATTTTTTCCCCAATAGCTTTCCAGATTCGGGTAGCGATAAATGGACATATACATCAAAATACCGATGTAATGGTTGATATCATCATTGTTAACTTTGAACTAGTTTGCAATATTATCGTTAAGAGTTGAACGCATGGTTTCCTCGACGATCATATTATTCATGACTTCAGAATTGAAAAAATAGCAGAATATCTGTAATGGGGTTTCGAGCTGCCTTATTTCGACTGGCAGCGAAGAATCTCCTCGGAAAGCTATGTTGTTGACATGTAACTGCATATATTGCTGTCGCCACATAATCTTACTCGGCTCTTTTGATATTGATTCAATACCTACATATGCATAAACTTATTAGTCCTTGTTTGCCAATTGCAATTACGTTTACTTACCAAAACCATAAAAGCCACCAGCAGATGGCGAAGAAATACATGCAGAATTCTCAATAGTTTGCAATGGAGATCGAGCTCTTTTTACAGTTTTCCAGCTAGGCTCAGACTCCTGTACTATAGTTTGTACATTTTGAGCATTACTTTCTACAAATGATACAGTGCCTGCATCCTCTAATGCAGTGGTCAGAGCTTCTACCACATTAATGTCGTCGCCCTCGTCGTCACTTGATGGGCATGCGACTTCCTCATCCGATGGGACTGACTCAAACAGTTCCAGCAACTGTTCATCAGTCAAGTCGGATAACTTGAAAAGAATACGCGCTGTCATTTCTTCCAAATTTCTAGAAATATCACACAATAAGCTAAAAACAACGCAAAAATTGCAAGCAGTTGTGAAATATATGCTAGCAACAAAAGTTAGCGTGGAGCTCCAAAAGTGTCTCAAGGCACTTATCACTATTTCGTTGCTAAAACGCACATCTTTTATGTAATTGCTGTTCTGTAACTTTATTTCAATAGTAAATAAACATAACTTTCACTAAAAAAATTATGGGACAAATTGGTTTAATATACTTACTTTTATAAGCAAAATAAAACGCAACTGGTAAAAATTTACGCGGGAAAAAACAGATGTTCTGTGCGTACGAAAATTAAAAGTACCGTTGAAAGCTTCTGAGAGCTTTCAAAGCTTCTGTACTAATATAAAAGCTTTTAGTTTATTCGCTAAAGTGAATAATGTAATAAGTGCCTCTAGGCACTCTTAAGCGTTAGAGGGTTAATGACCACTGAAAAGAAGCCATGAATGAGCGGCCGATCGCTTCAGCGTTATGTCTTACTTTGTGAATAACTAGTCCATTTTAATACAACGTTATAATACGTATATTGATTAAAAATTAAAACCTATACCTCAATTCATAGACTCCTAACTGATTAAACAATTGCCCCGGGCCAGCTCACCTGTGTCTGTGTTATCCATTTATCCTGGCTTGTGAGGTTTATTTGTAGTATTATTCTGCTGTTGATACTTTTCCGCGACGAATCCGTGCACTGCTCCATCGTGTCCTACCCTTTCTTATTAAATTTCCTGTTGTTTCTTGACTCCCTCTTATTGGGCTAAGTAAATGTAGTTTTGCCCTTCTTGGACGGAACTTAAAAACGACCACTGGGAGGCTACCCAAATCTAGGAACGGGGCCGATGATTGTGATGACGTCTCCGAACTCGCCGTGCGTTATCCGTCCCAGGTGCGGTTGTCCACCATCCTGGTGGTCTGGTCGCTGTCCTGAGTGGTACCAATTCCACCCATTTGCTGAATTGGTCGAAGAACACCAAGATAACCGTATTGCCTCGTTTGAACGTGGCAGTGATCCCACGAAGTCAGCGCACAGTGTCGACCGGTTCATGTACTTGGCGTGTGTGCCTCCTGCCAGGGGCTCTGAGTTGGCTCACACAGCCGTGTCGGGCTCTGGGTCGTCTGGTGCAGGCGTTCCAATGGATGGTGTGACAATGAATCGGCGACTATGTTCTGATTCCAACGCTAGTACTGGTAGGTATGGTTCTCGATCGTGTTCAGCCACTGTAATGCCAAGTGGTCTGTGATGACGTCGAATCGGTAGCCTTCCATGTAACATCGGAGTTACCTGATCGCCCATATGATTGCTAAGTACTCCTTCTCGGTTTTCGAATAGTTCTCTTCGGCTGCGTTGAGGCGTCGGCTGGCATATGCAATCACGCGTTCTGTACCTTCAATCTTCTGCGTCAGCACTGGGCCCAGTCCGTAATCGCTAGCATCGGTTTGGGGACAGACTTTTTGCGAAGTTTTGCAGTGCTTACACCATCTTTTTCCACTATTTCGATCCAACCATTCCGGAAAATGGTTTACTTGGTCAAACCGCAGGTCTGATATGGATGCCTAGATTTTTGGCCAAGTTTGAGCTTCAACTGTGAAGTTCGCTGAGAGATTGGAGACTGCATTGTCCGGTGTATCTAAGAGGATGGTGACTGTATTGTCCGGTGTATCTGAGAGGATGGTGACTGTATTGCCCGTCCTGGAGAAGATCGATTCTTGTTAGCACTGATTGGACGACCTCGAAAGTTTGTGCTGTGAAATGCAACCAGACCTGCAGCAATTGACTCGCGAAAATCTGGAAGTTCGAGCATTTTACCCTTGCTTCCGTTCTCCTTTTCTATACGTCTGAATAAAACATAAGAATTTGTGGCTGCCATATCGATCAAGTGGTAAAAAATTCGAGTTGCGGCATCTCTTGTTTTAGTTCGAACATGGTACCGTCCCATTAGACCATCCATTAGGTCTACGCCGCCCATGTGAGCGTTGTATTCCCGAATAATTTGTGGGCAATCAACTTGGATATGTCGCTTCGATTTCCTGTCATACCGAGCAGCCTTAGGTGTTCCTTCAAGCGAATTTTCCCTCTCAAATGGTTTAACACCCACATAAGTCGGCAACAAGCGAACAGCCTTGTTGTCTTTCCACAGCACATTGCTAATTTCGACCGTATATGAGGTGTCTACGTTAGGCAGCTTGCAATTGGGGATACGATTTACCCGCACTGTTCCACGGCTATAAATACCTTTTGCTTATTGGGCATATACTGGCGCAAGTGGTGCTTCATTTTTGTGCTACACATTTGTTCATCAACGCAAAGGCGGCCCTGCTTTGGCACGGAGTCAAATCTTTGGTTGAGGCAATCGGAAAATTTTCGGGTGCGAAACAATGGATCGTAGCCTGGATCACCCTTTTTGATCCTCTTGCTCTCATCAGGCAGGGATAAGTACTGCTTAATTGCATTGAATTTTCCTCGAGTCATGCTCGTTTGTATAGGTCCAAATACATTTTTTCCCCAATAGCTTTCCAGATTCGGGTAGCGATAAATGGACATATACATCAAAATACCGATGTAATGGTTGATATCATCATTGTTAACTTTGAACTAGTTTGCAATATTATCGTTAAGAGTTGAACGCATGGTTTCCTCGACGATCATATTATTCATGACTTCAGAATTGAAAAAAATAGCAGAATATCTGTAATGGGGTTTCGAGCTGCCTTATTTCGACTGGCAGCGAAGAATCTCCTCGGAAAGCTATGTTGTTGACATGTAACTGCATATATTGCTGTCGCCACATAATCTTACTCGGCTCTTTTGATATTGATTCAATACCTACATATGCATAAACTTATTAGTCCTTGTTTGCCAATTGCAATTACGTTTACTTACCAAAACCATAAAAGCCACCAGCAGATGGCGAAGAAATACATGCAGAATTCTCAATAGTTTGCAATGGAGATCGAGCTCTTTTTACAGTTTTCCAGCTAGGCTCAGACTCCTGTACTATAGTTTGTACATTTTGAGCATTACTTTCTACAAATGATACAGTGCCTGCATCCTCTAATGCAGTGGTCAGAGCTTCTACCACATTAATGTCGTCGCCCTCGTCGTCACTTGATGGGCATGCGACTTCCTCATCCGATGGGACTGACTCAAACAGTTCCAGCAACTGTTCATCAGTCAAATCGGATAACTTGAAAAGAATACGCGCTGTCATTTCTTCCAAATTTCTAGAAATATCACACAATAAGCTAAAAACAACGCAAAAATTGCAAGCAGTTGTGAAATATATGCTAGCAACAAAAGTTAGCGTGGAGCTCCAAAAGTGTCTCAAGGCACTTATCACTATTTCGTTGCTAAAACGCACATCTTTTATGTAATTGCTGTTCTGTAACTTTATTTCAATAGTAAATAAACATAACTTTCACTAAAAAAATTATGGGACAAATTGGTTTAATATACTTACTTTTATAAGCAAAATAAAACGCAACTGGTCAAAATTTACGCGGGAAAAAACAGATGTTCTGTGCGTACGAAAATTAAAAGTACCGTTGAAAGCTTCTGAGAGCTTTCAAAGCTTCTGTACTAATATAAAAGCTTTTAGTTTATTCGCTAAAGTGAATAATGTAATAAGTGCCTCTAGGCACTCTTAAGCGTTAGAGGGTTAATGACCACTGAAAAGAAGCCATGAATGAGCGGCCGATCGCTTCAGCGTTATGTCTTACTTTGTGAATAACTAGTCCATTTTAATACAACGTTATAATACGTATATTGATTAAAAATTAAAACCTATACCTCAATTCATAGACTCCTAACTGATTAAACAATTGCCCCGGGCCAGCTCACCTGTGTCTGTGTTATCCATTTATCCTGGCTTGTGAGGTTTATTTGTAGTATTATTCTGCTGTTGATACTTTTCCGCGACGAATCCGTGCACTGCTCCATCGTGTCCTACCCTTTCTTATTAAATTTCCTGTTGTTTCTTGACTCCCTCTTCTTGGGCTAAGTAAATGTAGTTTTGCCCTTCTTGGACGGAACTTAAAAACGACCACTGGGAGGCTACCCAAATCTAGGAACGGGGCCGATGATTGTGATGACGTCTCCGAACTCGCCGTGCGTTATCCGTCCCAGGTGCGGTTGTCCACCATCCTGGTGGTCTGGTCGCTGTCCTGAGTGGTACCAATTCCACCCATTTGCTGAATTGGTCGAAGAACACCAAGATAACCGTATTGCCTCGTTTGAACGTGGCAGTGGTCCCACGAAGTCAGCGCACAGTGTCGACCGGTTCATGTACTTGGCGTGTGTGCCTCCTGCCAGGGGCTCTGAGTTGGCTCACACAGCCGTGTCGGGCTCTGGGTCGTCTGGTGCAGGCGTTCCAATGGATGGTGTGACAATGAATCGGCGACTATGTTCTGATTCCAACGCTAGTACTGGTAGGTATGGTTCTCGATCGTGTTCAGCCACTGTAATGCCAAGTGGTCTGTGATGACGTCGAATCGGTAGCCCTCCATGTAACATCGGAGTTACCTGATCGCCCATATGATTGCTAAGTACTCCTTCTCGGTTTTCGAATAGTTCTCTTCGGCTGCGTTGAGGCGTCGGCTGGCATATGCAATCACGCGTTCTGTACCTTCAATCTTCTGCGTCAGCACTGGGCCCAGTCCGTAATCGCTAGCATCGGTTTGGGGACAGACTTTTTGCGAAGTTTTGCAGTGCTTACACCATCTTTTTCCACTATTTCGATCCAACCATTCCGGAAAATGGTTTACTTGGTCAAACCGCAGGTCTGATATGGATGCCTAGATTTTTGGCCAAGTTTGAGCTTCAACTGTGAAGTTCGCTGAGAGATTGGAGACTGCATTGTCCGGTGTATCTGAGAGGATGGTGACTGTATTGTCCGGTGTATCTGAGAGGATGGTGACTGTATTGCCCGTCCTGGAGAAGATCGATTCTTGTTAGCACTGATTGGACGACCTCGAAAGTTTGTGCTGTGAAATGCAACCAGACCTGCAGCAATTGACTCGCGAAAATCTGGAAGTTCGAGCATTTTACCCTTGCTTCCGTTCTCCTTTTCTATACGTCTGAATAAAACATAAGAATTTGTGGCTGCCATATCGATCAAGTGGTAAAAAATTCGAGTTGCGGCATCTCTTGTTTTAGTTCGAACATGGTACCGTCCCATTAGACCATCCATTAGGTCTACGCCGCCCATGTGAGCGTTGTATTCCCGAATAATTTGTGGGCAATCAACTTGGATATGTCGCTTCGATTTCCTGTCATACCGAGCAGCCTTAGGTGTTCCTTCAAGCGAATTTGCCCTCTCAAATGGTTTAACACCCACATAAGTCGGCAACAAGCGAACAGCCTTGTTGTCTTTCCACAGCACATTGCTAATTTCGACCGTATATGAGGTGTCTACGTTAGGCAGCTTGCAATTGGGGATACGATTTACCCGCACTGTTCCACGGCTATAAATACCTTTTGCTTATTGGGCATATACTGGCGCAAGTGGTGCTTCATTTTTGTGCTACACATTTGTTCATCAACGCAAAGGCGGCCCTGCTTTGGCACGGAGTCAAATCTTTGGTTGAGGCAATCGGAAAATTTTCGGGTGCGAAACAATGGATCGTAGCCTGGATCACCCTTTTTGATCCTCTTGCTCTCATCAGGCAGGGATAAGTACTGCTTAATTGCATTGAATTTTCCTCGAGTCATGCTCGTTTGTATAGGTCCAAATACATTTTTTCCCCAATAGCTTTCCAGATTCGGGTAGCGATAAATGGACATATACATCAAAATACCGATGTAATGGTTGATATCATCATTGTTAACTTTGAACTAGTTTGCAATATTATCGTTAAGAGTTGAACGCATGGTTTCCTCGACGATCATATTATTCATGACTTCAGAATTGAAAAAATAGCAGAATATCTGTAATGGGGTTTCGAGCTGCCTTATTTCGACTGGCAGCGAAGAATCTCCTCGGAAAGCTATGTTGTTGACATGTAACTGCATATATTGCTGTCGCCACATAATCTTACTCGGCTCTTTTGTTATTGATTCAATACCTACATATGCATAAACTTATTAGTCCTTGTTTGCCAATTGCAATTACGTTTACTTACCAAAACCATAAAAGCCACCAGCAGATGGCGAAGAAATACATGCAGAATTCTCAATAGTTTGCAATGGAGATCGAGCTCTTTTTACAGTTTTCCAGCTAGGCTCAGACTCCTGTACTATAGTTTGTACATTTTGAGCATTACTTTCTACAAATGATAAAGTGCCTGCATCCTCTAATGCAGTGGTCAGAGCTTCTACCACATTAATGTCGTCGCCCTCGTCGTCACTTGATGGGCATGCGACTTCCTCATCCGATGGGACTGACTCAAACAGTTCCAGCAACTGTTCATCAGTCAAGTCGGATAACTTGAAAAGAATACGCGCTGTCATTTCTTCCAAATTTCTAGAAATATCACACAATAAGCTAAAAACAACGCAAAAATTGCAAGCAGTTGTGAAATATATGCTAGCAACAAAAGTTAGCGTGGAGCTCCAAAAGTGTCTCAAGGCACTTATCACTATTTCGTTGCTAAAACGCACATCTTTTATGTAATTGCTGTTCTGTAACTTTATTTCAATAGTAAATAAACATAACTTTCACTAAAAAAATTATGGGACAAATTGGTTTAATATACTTACTTTTATAAGCAAAATAAAACGCAACTGGTCAAAATTTACGCGGGAAAAAACAGATGTTCTGTGCGTACGAAAATTAAAAGTACCGTTGAAAGCTTCTGAGAGCTTTCAAAGCTTCTGTACTAATATAAAAGCTTTTAGTTTATTCGCTAAAGTGAATAATGTAATAAGTGCCTCTAGGCACTCTTAAGCGTTAGAGGGTTAATGACCACTGAAAAGAAGCCATGAATGAGCGGCCGATCGCTTCAGCGTTATGTCTTACTTTGTGAATAACTAGTCCATTTTAATACAACGTTATAATACGTATATTGATTAAAAATTAAAACCTATACCTCAATTCATAGACTCCTAACTGATTAAACAATTGCCCCGGGCCAGCTCACCTGTGTCTGTGTTATCCATTTATCCTGGCTTGTGAGGTTTATTTGTAGTATTATTCTGCTGTTGATACTTTTCCGCGACGAATCCGTGCACTGCTCCATCGTGTCCTACCCTTTCTTATTAAATTTCCTGTTGTTTCTTGACTCCCTCTTCTTGGGCTAAGTAAATGTAGTTTTGCCCTTCTTGGACGGAACTTAAAAACGACCACTGGGAGGCTACCCAAATCTAGGAACGGGGCCGATGATTGTGATGACGTCTCCGAACTCGCCGTGCGTTATCCGTCCCAGGTGCGGTTGTCCACCATCCTGGTGGTCTGGTCGCTGTCCTGAGTGGTACCAATTCCACCCATTTGCTGAATTGGTCGAAGAACACCAAGATAACCGTATTGCCTCGTTTGAACGTGGCAGTGGTCCCACGAAGTCAGCGCACAGTGTCGACCGGTTCATGTACTTGGCGTGTGTGCCTCCTGCCAGGGGCTCTGAGTTGGCTCACACAGCCGTGTCGGGCTCTGGGTCGTCTGGTGCAGGCGTTCCAATGGATGGTGTGACAATGAATCGGCGACTATGTTCTGATTCCAACGCTAGTACTGGTAGGTATGGTTCTCGATCGTGTTCAGCCACTGTAATGCCAAGTGGTCTGTGATGACGTCGAATCGGTAGCCCTCCATGTAACATCGGAGTTACCTGATCGCCCATATGATTGCTAAGTACTCCTTCTCGGTTTTCGAATAGTTCTCTTCGGCTGCGTTGAGGCGTCGGCTGGCATATGCAATCACGCGTTCTGTACCTTCAATCTTCTGCGTCAGCACTGGGCCCAGTCCGTAATCGCTAGCATCGGTTTGGGGACAGACTTTTTGCGAAGTTTTGCAGTGCTTACACCATCTTTTTCCACTATTTCGATCCAACCATTCCGGAAAATGGTTTACTTGGTCAAACCGCAGGTCTGATATGGATGCCTAGATTTTTGGCCAAGTTTGAGCTTCAACTGTGAAGTTCGCTGAGAGATTGGAGACTGCATTGTCCGGTGTATCTGAGAGGATGGTGACTGTATTGTCCGGTGTATCTGAGAGGATGGTGACTGTATTGCCCGTCCTGGAGAAGATCGATTCTTGTTAGCACTGATTGGACGACCTCGAAAGTTTGTGCTGTGAAATGCAACCAGACCTGCAGCAATTGACTCGCGAAAATCTGGAAGTTCGAGCATTTTACCCTTGCTTCCGTTCTCCTTTTCTATACGTCTGAATAAAACATAAGAATTTGTGGCTGCCATATCGATCAAGTGGTAAAAAATTCGAGTTGCGGCATCTCTTGTTTTAGTTCGAACATGGTACCGTCCCATTAGACCATCCATTAGGTCTACGCCGCCCATGTGAGCGTTGTATTCCCGAATAATTTGTGGGCAATCAACTTGGATATGTCGCTTCGATTTCCTGTCATACCGAGCAGCCTTAGGTGTTCCTTCAAGCGAATTTGCCCTCTCAAATGGTTTAACACCCACATAAGTCGGCAACAAGCGAACAGCCTTGTTGTCTTTCCACAGCACATTGCTAATTTCGACCGTATATGAGGTGTCTACGTTAGGCAGCTTGCAATTGGGGATACGATTTACCCGCACTGTTCCACGGCTATAAATACCTTTTGCTTATTGGGCATATACTGGCGCAAGTGGTGCTTCATTTTTGTGCTACACATTTGTTCATCAACGCAAAGGCGGCCCTGCTTTGGCACGGAGTCAAATCTTTGGTTGAGGCAATCGGAAAATTTTCGGGTGCGAAACAATGGATCGTAGCCTGGATCACCCTTTTTGATCCTCTTGCTCTCATCAGGCAGGGATAAGTACTGCTTAATTGCATTGAATTTTCCTCGAGTCATGCTCGTTTGTATAGGTCCAAATACATTTTTTCCCCAATAGCTTTCCAGATTCGGGTAGCGATAAATGGACATATACATCAAAATACCGATGTAATGGTTGATATCATCATTGTTAACTTTGAACTAGTTTGCAATATTATCGTTAAGAGTTGAACGCATGGTTTCCTCGACGATCATATTATTCATGACTTCAGAATTGAAAAAATAGCAGAATATCTGTAATGGGGTTTCGAGCTGCCTTATTTCGACTGGCAGCGAAGAATCTCCTCGGAAAGCTATGTTGTTGACATGTAACTGCATATATTGCTGTCGCCACATAATCTTACTCGGCTCTTTTGTTATTGATTCAATACCTACATATGCATAAACTTATTAGTCCTTGTTTGCCAATTGCAATTACGTTTACTTACCAAAACCATAAAAGCCACCAGCAGATGGCGAAGAAATACATGCAGAATTCTCAATAGTTTGCAATGGAGATCGAGCTCTTTTTACAGTTTTCCAGCTAGGCTCAGACTCCTGTACTATAGTTTGTACATTTTGAGCATTACTTTCTACAAATGATAAAGTGCCTGCATCCTCTAATGCAGTGGTCAGAGCTTCTACCACATTAATGTCGTCGCCCTCGTCGTCACTTGATGGGCATGCGACTTCCTCATCCGATGGGACTGACTCAAACAGTTCCAGCAACTGTTCATCAGTCAAGTCGGATAACTTGAAAAGAATACGCGCTGTCATTTCTTCCAAATTTCTAGAAATATCACACAATAAGCTAAAAACAACGCAAAAATTGCAAGCAGTTGTGAAATATATGCTAGCAACAAAAGTTAGCGTGGAGCTCCAAAAGTGTCTCAAGGCACTTATCACTATTTCGTTGCTAAAACGCACATCTTTTATGTAATTGCTGTTCTGTAACTTTATTTCAATAGTAAATAAACATAACTTTCACTAAAAAAATTATGGGACAAATTGGTTTAATATACTTACTTTTATAAGCAAAATAAAACGCAACTGGTCAAAATTTACGCGGGAAAAAACAGATGTTCTGTGCGTACGAAAATTAAAAGTACCGTTGAAAGCTTCTGAGAGCTTTCAAAGCTTCTGTACTAATATAAAAGCTTTTAGTTTATTCGCTAAAGTGAATAATGTAATAAGTGCCTCTAGGCACTCTTAAGCGTTAGAGGGTTAATGACCACTGAAAAGAAGCCATGAATGAGCGGCCGATCGCTTCAGCGTTATGTCTTACTTTGTGAATAACTAGTCCATTTTAATACAACGTTATAATACGTATATTGATTAAAAATTAAAACCTATACCTCAATTCATAGACTCCTAAGTGATTAAACAATTGCCCCGGGCCAGCTCACCTGTGTCTGTGTTATCCATTTATCCTGGCTTGTGAGGTTTATTTGTAGTATTATTCTGCTGTTGATACTTTTCCGCGACGAATCCGTGCACTGCTCCATCGTGTCCTACCCTTTCTTATTAAATTTCCTGTTGTTTCTTGACTCCCTCTTCTTGGGCTAAGTAAATGTAGTTTTGCCCTTCTTGGACGGAACTTAAAAACGACCACTGGGAGGCTACCCAAATCTAGGAACGGGGCCGATGATTGTGATGACGTCTCCGAACTCGCCGTGCGTTATCCGTCCCAGGTGCGGTTGTCCACCATCCTGGTGGTCTGGTCGCTGTCCTGAGTGGTACCAATTCCACCCATTTGCTGAATTGGTCGAAGAACACCAAGATAACCGTATTGCCTCGTTTGAACGTGGCAGTGGTCCCACGAAGTCAGCGCACAGTGTCGACCGGTTCATGTACTTGGCGTGTGTGCCTCCTGCCAGGGGCTCTGAGTTGGCTCACACAGCCGTGTCGGGCTCTGGGTCGTCTGGTGCAGGCGTTCCAATGGATGGTGTGACAATGAATCGGCGACTATGTTCTGATTCCAACGCTAGTACTGGTAGGTATGGTTCTCGATCGTGTTCAGCCACTGTAATGCCAAGTGGTCTGTGATGACGTCGAATCGGTAGCCTTCCATGTAACATCGGAGTTACCTGATCGCCCATAAGATTGCTAAGTACTCCTTCTCGGTTTTCGAATAGTTCTCTTCGGCTGCGTTGAGGCGTCGGCTGGCATATGCAATCACGCGTTCTGTACCTTCAATCTTCTGCGTCAGCACTGGGCCCAGTCCGTAATCGCTAGCATCGGTTTGGGGACAGACTTTTTGCGAAGTTTTGCAGTGCTTACACCATCTTTTTCCACTATTTCGATCCAACCATTCCGGAAAATGGTTTACTTGGTCAAACCGCAGGTCTGATATGGATGCCTAGATTTTTGGCCAAGTTTGAGCTTCAACTGTGAAGTTCGCTGAGAGATTGGAGACTGCATTGTCCGGTGTATCTGAGAGGATGGTGACTGTATTGTCCGGTGTATCTGAGAGGATGGTGACTGTATTGCCCGTCCTGGAGAAGATCGATTCTTGTTAGCACTGATTGGACGACCTCGAAAGTTTGTGCTGTGAGCAATTGACTCGCGAAAATCTGGAAGTTCGAGCATTTTACCCTTGCTTCCGTTCTCCTTTTCTATACGTCTGAATAAAACATAAGAATTTGTGGCTGCCATATCGATCAAGTGGTAAAAAATTCGAGTTGCGGCATCTCTTGTTTTAGTTCGAACATGGTACCGTCCCATTAGACCATCCATTAGGTCTACGCCGCCCATGTGAGCGTTGTATTCCCGAATAATTTGTGGGCAATCAACTTGGATATGTCGCTTCGATTTCCTGTCATACCGAGCAGCCTTAGGTGTTCCTTCAAGCGAATTTGCCCTCTCAAATGGTTTAACACCCACATAAGTCGGCAACAAGCGAACAGCCTTGTTGTCTTTCCACAGCACATTGCTAATTTCGACCGTATATGAGGTGTCTACGTTAGGCAGCTTGCAATTGGGGATACGATTTACCCGCACTGTTCCACGGCTATAAATACCTTTTGCTTATTGGGCATATACTGGCGCAAGTGGTGCTTCATTTTTGTGCTACACATTTGTTCATCAACGCAAAGGCGGCCCTGCTTTGGCACGGAGTCAAATCTTTGGTTGAGGCAATCGGAAAATTTTCGGGTGCGAAACAATGGATCGTAGCCTGGATCACCCTTTTTGATCCTCTTGCTCTCATCAGGCAGGGATAAGTACTGCTTAATTGCATTGAATTTTCCTCGAGTCATGCTCGTTTGTATAGGTCCAAATACATTTTTTCCCCAATAGCTTTCCAGATTCGGGTAGCGATAAATGGACATATACATCAAAATACCGATGTAATGGTTGATATCATCATTGTTAACTTTGAACTAGTTTGCAATATTATCGTTAAGAGTTGAACGCATGGTTTCCTCGACGATCATATTATTCATGACTTCAGAATTGAAATATAGCAGAATATCTGTAATGGGGTTTCGAGCTGCCTTATTTCGACTGGCAGCGAAGAATCTCCTCGGAAAGCTATGTTGTTGACATGTAACTGCATATATTGCTGTCGCCACATAATCTTACTCGGCTCTTTTGATATTGATTCAATACCTACATATGCATAAACTTATTAGTCCTTGTTTGCCAATTGCAATTACGTTTACTTACCAAAACCATAAAAGCCACCAGCAGATGGCGAAGAAATACATGCAGAATTCTCAATAGTTTGCAATGGAGATCGAGCTCTTTTTACAGTTTTCCAGCTAGGCTCAGACTCCTGTACTATAGTTTGTACATTTTGAGCATTACTTTCTACAAATGATACAGTGCCTGCATCCTCTAATGCAGTGGTCAGAGCTTCTACCACATTAATGTCGTCGCCCTCGTCGTCACTTGATGGGCATGCGACTTCCTCATCCGATGGGACTGACTCAAACAGTTCCAGCAACTGTTCATCAGTCAAGTCGGATAACTTGAAAAGAATACGCGCTGTCATTTCTTCCAAATTTCTAGAAATATCACACAATAAGCTAAAAACAACGCAAAAATTGCAAGCAGTTGTGAAATATATGCTAGCAACAAAAGTTAGCGTGGAGCTCCAAAAGTGTCTCAAGGCACTTATCACTATTTCGTTGCTAAAACGCACATCTTTTATGTAATTGCTGTTCTGTAACTTTATTTCAATAGTAAATAAACATAACTTTCACTAAAAAAATTATGGGACAAATTGGTTTAATATACTTACTTTTATAAGCAAAATAAAACGCAACTGGTCAAAATTTACGCGGGAAAAAACAGATGTTCTGTGCGTACGAAAATTAAAAGTACCGTTGAAAGCTTCTGAGAGCTTTCAAAGCTTCTGTACTAATATAAAAGCTTTTAGTTTATTCGCTAAAGTGAATAATGTAATAAGTGCCTCTAGGCACTCTTAAGCGTTAGAGGGTTAATGACCACTGAAAAGAAGCCATGAATGAGCGGCCGATCGCTTCAGCGTTATGTCTTACTTTGTGAATAACTAGTCCATTTTAATACAACGTTATAATACGTATATTGATTAAAAATTAAAACCTATACCTCAATTCATAGACTCCTAACTGATTAAACAATTGCCCCGGGCCAGCTCACCTGTGTCTGTGTTATCCATTTATCCTGGCTTGTGAGGTTTATTTGTAGTATTATTCTGCTGTTGATACTTTTCCGCGACGAATCCGTGCACTGCTCCATCGTGTCCTACCCTTTCTTATTAAATTTCCTGTTGTTTCTTGACTCCCTCTTCTTGGGCTAAGTAAATGTAGTTTTGCCCTTCTTGGACGGAACTTAAAAACGACCACTGGGAGGCTACCCAAATCTAGGAACGGGGCCGATGATTGTGATGACGTCTCCGAACTCGCCGTGCGTTATCCGTCCCAGGTGCGGTTGTCCACCATCCTGGTGGTCTGGTCGCTGTCCTGAGTGGTACCAATTCCACCCATTTGCTGAATTGGTCGAAGAACACCAAGATAACCGTATTGCCTCGTTTGAACGTGGCAGTGGTCCCACGAAGTCAGCGCACAGTGTCGACCGGTTCATGTACTTGGCGTGTGTGCCTCCTGCCAGGGGCTCTGAGTTGGCTCACACAGCCGTGTCGGGCTCTGGGTCGTCTGGTGCAGGCGTTCCAATGGATGGTGTGACAATGAATCGGCGACTATGTTCTGATTCCAACGCTAGTACTGGTAGGTATGGTTCTCGATCGTGTTCAGCCACTGTAATGCCAAGTGGTCTGTGATGACGTCGAATCGGTAGCCTTCCATGTAACATCGGAGTTACCTGATCGCCCATATGATTGCTAAGTACTCCTTCTCGGTTTTCGAATAGTTCTCTTCGGCTGCGTTGAGGCGTCGGCTGGCATATGCAATCACGCGTTCTGTACCTTCAATCTTCTGCGTCAGCACTGGGCCCAGTCCGTAATCGCTAGCATCGGTTTGGGGACAGACTTTTGAATTAAAATTCGGACACGCTAGGACTGGCGCCTTCATGAGACGGGTTCTCAGCTCCTCGAAAGCTTGCTGTTGTTCTGCTTCCCACTCTCATTTGTGGCTCTTTTACAGTAATGTAGACAAAGGCTGGACAATGTTGGCAGAATTTGGTACAAGCCGCCGGTACCACGAGGCGATTCCGAGGCAGCGTTGTAACTCCTTGATCGTCGTTGGTGGTTTAAGTTCCTTGATTTTCTCTGGGTCGGTATGTATCCCGGTTTCATACATGACGTGTACTAGATATACAAGGCTCCGTTGAAAAAACTTACATTTGTCCTTGTTTAGTCGGAGATTTGCTGACCGCAACCTCCGGAAAACTTCGCGTAGGCTGGTAACGTGCTCCTCCAGTGATTCTCCTACGACCACAATGTCGTCCAGGTAAGCGAAAGCGTAGGGATCCATTTTCGGGCCGATCACGCCGTCTAATGACCGCTGGAAAGTTGCTGGTGCCGAATGTAGCCCAAAAGGCATGACTTTCCAGTGGAACAATCCGCTTTTACCATGGGAATTTGCCAGTATCCACTCTTGAGGTCCAATGTTGAAATGAATTTGGCGTTGCGTAGCTTGTCTAGAAAGTGATTTATCCGTGGTAATGGATAGGCATCTGGGATGGATCGCGCGTTCAGTTGGCGGTAGTCGACGGACATCCGGATATCTCCGGTTTTTTTGCCGACCAATACTGTTGGTGCGCTGTGTAGACTTCGCGACGGTTAGATGCGGCCGTCTCGTAGCAGTTCATCTAGTTGCTCGTAAATTACCCTCTGCATAACTGGATATTTCGGGTGATAGCGTTGCTTAATTGGGCGCTCGTCTCGCATTACGATGTGGTGTTCGGCGATGGAGGACATACCCTGGAGACCATCGAAGAGTTTGAGCTCATCTTCCAGAAATCGTTGTACTGCTGCTGCTTCCGCTTCTGACATTTGGGGCGCATCCGGATTATCCGCTACGAGCTTGGTGTTCAACCATCGGTGGTTGATTCTCGTTGTCGGTCCTCATCAGTGCAGGTACTCCGCTGACTCCAGTGGCTCGTCTTCCATTTCCTTCGCGTGCTGCCGGCGGTGATGGTGGAAATTGCCGTGGGGCTCGTCCTGTCGCGGCACCAACCAATTGTGCGTGGCGTGCGACGTCTCGATCCCGCGCAATCTCGTAATTCACCGCTAGCTGGGTTAGTTGTCCTAGCGTTGTGAACTCATGCCTCCGAGTAAACAGCTGGTACTCGGGCAACAAGTTTTCGTAAAGTCGCTTCAGTTTCTGTGCTGCGTCGTAGTTTGCCCGGTGCATCATGATCCTCCATTCAATCATGAAATCCTTGAACGGTTCACGGGGTCTCTGTAGCCGAGTCCGGATTTCATCTTCCAACCGAGTGAAATATCTCGGTGATAGAAAGAAATCCAGGAACTCCTTCTTGAATTGTGTCCAGGTAATCCCTGGGCGTTTGCTGACCCTGAACCAAGTTAGAAGTCCTGCTACCACCTGCGACATCTGCTCGACATCGATTTGGTAAGCTGCGGCCTTCTCCACCAAGTCTTCAATAAATCGGAGAGGATCCGACTGTCCATCGAACGAAACTTCCCACTTGCGTTATCGGCCAGCCAAGTGCGCAAAATCTGGTTTCCTTATCGAGTGCACCAATTTTCCGGAAAATTCACATTCCCGGGTGGAAAGTGGGTGGTAAAAAGACCAAAGTTACGTTCTTATGCGATTTGCTTCAAACTAATTTTCAAAGATCTATATGAAAATTCACTGAAAGCTGCATTCCAGTTTTCCGTAAAATTCCCGGGTGGAAAGTGGGTGGTCAAGGTTATATGGGTGAAACTTTAGTTTAAGTCCGATTTTTTTCGGACTCATTTACCAACCTCCACAGAACAAAATATAAAAAACAAAACTCTCAAATTTAAAAAAAAACCATCTGAAGAGTCGGAAAATGGTCGGAAAATTGTTGTTTGCAACTAAGTATTTTCTCACCTGATCGGGCTCAAATTCAATTTTAGTAATCCATGTGGAAATTCGACATTGATTGCATATTATTTTTCCATAAAGTTCACCCACCTGTGTGGAGAATGGGTGGTAAATAGGGCGAAAGTTGACTTTTTATGCGACTTGCTTAAAACTCATTTTCAAAGATCAATATGAAAATTCATTAAAAATTGCATACCAGTCTTCCGGGGCTATGTGCGATTTGCCTCAAATTAATTTTCAAAGATAAATATGAAAATTCATTAAGAACGGCATACCTATTTTCCGGAAAATTTACCCTATTGGGTAAAAATTTGAGGTTAAGGTTGTAGGGATGAAGTTTAATTTTCGTGCGAATATGATTTTATACGGGGCGTAGCACCGCACGCCAGGAAATGCTAGTAATAGATACACCAGTTGACAATTGACTAAAATACAAAACAGATAACGACACGATACACACACCCCTTCACACATAAATGACTAGTTGAAAACTCCACGCGGACGTGATAAAAATCTGTGTGTTCATATGTATGTATAGTAATTAAATGTAAATGTAAAATAAAGTTTTGTAAATATGTTTAAAGTTGTTGTAGATGCCTTGAACACGGATACTTACGAGTAGCCGAAATATATTGATGAAAAACATAATCAATTACGGTTTTTTTTTTTTTAAATCAACACTGACCTCAAGCCAGCTAAGCTCCCCTATGTAAAAACAAGTAGGCACGTTGCAGCCGGATACACCCGACTGCGATTTACTCTTTTTCTCCCCTCTTTGCGAAGTCAGAAGTGAGCTCGGATATTGTATTTTTGTTAAAATCTTTCCAGTTATGCCATCAATTTAAGTTTGGTTGGGCCCGTTCTACAGGTTTGGAAGAAACAAACATTGCTTGATTGCAAGGGCGGGGGTGGGCTTGGCCAAGTTATTTTTATCCAATCTATTTAATAGAACAATAGAATTAAACTTGCAACATTTGGTGATTCTAGCTAAAGGGATGGGGGAGATACAGACTTTGCTTATTTTTGGGGGCGCGGGTTGGCGTGGCCAAATTTTTTTTTGTCAAATCAATCAAGCAAGTGGTTAGTAGCCCTTGTGCAAAATTTGGTTACTCTAGCTGTAAAACTGTGGAAGATATAGGTTTTTGCGGCTTGTGGGGGAAGGGGTGGGGGTGGGGGGAGATCTTGACACCTTGTCTGCCTATGGTATATACCAACATGCATACCAAGTTTGGTTGCTCTAGCTTCAAAACTGTGAAAAAAAACCTGCGTTCATACGGACAGACGGACATTTCACGTTCTGCAGGTTTGGTTTAAATTTTATTAAAATCGTTTTGGCCAATTTTTTTTAAATTGCCAAAATATACGAAAAAAAAACTTTATTTGACCTGTAGTTTTCACCTGAATGATTTCAGAAAAACTGTCAAGGTAAAAGCTCTTAAAAATTCTTTTTTAATGAAATGTAGAACATGTTTGTAGTTTCCTTAGTTTGGAAACTGTTTGCGTGTCAATTCTAGTAGATTTAAGCATTTTCCCGCTAAACTAGCTGTTTTTCAGAAAAGTGGTGGAACGTTTCTTGGGCTATGATGGGGATACTAACAAACATACAAACAAACAAAGGAACTGATAAACAGAAAATCTGACAACCTTATCATCTGAATTTGGAAAAGCCACTCTAATTTTGAAATTTTCATAACTTTTGAACGAATTGTCATATTGGGATGAACGAACTTTCGTTCGACGCGTATTCAGAATTAGACAATTCGCCTTAAGGAAAAAAACCAAAAATCGACAACAGCCCCAAAAGGTCCAATTCTTAAAATTTTTTCTACTCACATGTTTGACTACAGCTCATGAACCAGGTGAGTTATCAAATGTTTTAGTATGCACTATTTTTAGTTAAAGTAATACCTTTCGATCGGTATATAGTTCGATCTGATCGGACACTCATAACAAATCTTTCATTCATTCTTCGTCCCTAGCATGGACAGCCGTCCACAGTGATGTATGTACAAATGTTTATATCGTACATACATATTTATAATATAATTCATGTTGGAGTGTATTTTTCATCTCTTCACTTTTTCCTAAATTCAATTCTCATATCTGTTAATTTTGTTTTATCTGTTATTAATTTTTTTTTAAATAAGAAAAAAGAGTATATTGGGCTTGTGTAATGTTCGTCCGCCCATCCGTCTGTCCGTCCATCTGTCCGTCAGTCTGTATGAACGCAGTTTTTTTCCACAGCTTTGAAGCTACAGCAACCAAACTTGGTATACATGTTGCTATATACCATAGGCAGACAAAGTGACAAGATTCCACCCCCACCCCTTCAAACACAAAGGTCAAAATCCTATATTTTCGACAGTTTTACAGCTAGAGCAACGAATTTTGACACTAGGGCTACTAATCAAATTTTGTCACGCCCACTCCCTTCCCCACAGGTGGGAAGGTAGGGATAGGATAGGCTGATATTTGTGAAAATATCGATATTGATAATATCGCGATATTGATATTTCGAATATCGTCGCCAAAAATATCGATATATCGTCCTCAAATATCGACGTTTAAAATGAAAATTTTTTAGTCGTTTAACGGAATTTTAAATAGAAACACATTTTTATTTTGAATTTTTAATATATATAAAATAAACAAAAAATAATAAAATAATAAAAGTAATATTCAATTCATATTCAGTCATTTAAATTGTACTCAGTTTTTTAGCACACATTAGCACACAACAGTTAGACAATTTCAAACCGTTATTAATTCAAGAAGGCAGCCATTTTAATTTGACAACGCGGCACACTGTACCAAATATCGAGCAATACTAAACTGAATTATTTCAATAAAATAACATAAAAACAAAGAATTCATATTTATATGGCAATAGAAAAAATAAACTAAGAAATTAACTTAAATATACTAGTGCTACCAATATTTGTCATTTAACGATTTTAAAAAAACCCGTTGCTGAATGTGCTCGTCCGTCATCCAACTTAATCGCTGATGCAAGTCTCTCTGATGGTAACAAACTGTTTGGCACTATTAAATATTTGCGCGCTAACGTTGACAACTGTGGCATTAAATATTTTTGTTGCTCCCAGTAGGCTAAAGGATAAGTTTCATTACCTACGTTGGGCATACTTAAAAACTTTTTAATTTCTGCGGTAAAGGATGTCACCTGTGGCTCTTCAAGAGCTTGGTGTTCTGCCCAGAGAGAAGTCGAATCGACGTTTAAATTAAAGGGTCAATTTTATAAATTATATTTTTTTCTGATTTATTTTGAACATACCAAAGGAACGAAAACTGGATCACTGCCCACTTACGTCAGATTCCAATTTTAATTGCTCAACCTGGCTTGCAACGTTTAAGGCAGATTTAAATACATTTTTTGAAACCTGGGATCCAGCAATGTTGCCTTAGCCAAAATATGATTTTTTTTTGTGGTCCCTAAAACGTTCGGTGGTTTCCTTTAAAAAAATGGTCTTGGCTTCGCCCCCAAGGACGGTTGTAAATGCAGCTTTGTCCAGGCACTTGGCCAACAAATTTACTAACGGTATCACCAGGCTCGCAGTAACAAATTTTTTCCCGCCAATATTTTCAGTCGCTTCTTTGAAGGGCTGCAAGAGACTTACTAAGTCTCTAGTGAGACTCAAATTAGTCGGCGTTATCATTTCTGAACATCCTTGCCGTGACGACTTCACTTGGCTCCTTTTGAACAGCACGCTGGAAACAATGCTCGCTAATTTTAAGAATGTCGACATCATATCAAAGCATGAATTCCAGCGTGTGACAATATTTTGTACTAAGGTGTTAACAGATCCTTCTGAAATGCCTTCGGCGCGCTGAATAAGCCTGAGCTCATCCATTGCCAGCGTACTTTGCTTAAAATATTTAACAATCAATTTTATTTAATTGACGACATCCGTGAAGGGCTAAACGTCAAAAGCGACTTATCAACAATTAAATTGATTGCGTGTGCCATGCAACCAACATGATTTTTCGGCAACACTAAGGAAGTAGCAGCAATCATGGCGCTGGCGTGGTCGGTTGTAAGGCTCACCCACTTTTCACGTAAAATATTAAACTTTGCACTTGTTTCCATAAACAAATTTGCAATGTTCAGTGCAGTATGTGCCTACACAATTTTAAACGATATGTTAACATTAATCCGTTAAATATTGTTAAAATACATACAGTGATAATCCTGGTTGCCGATTAACAAATGGAATCCAAATTTCCATTAAACAAATAGTGCGCCGTTATCGTCATAAGCCTCCTTGTGGAGTTCGTAATATTTACCAAATCGCACGTAAAAGCGATGTTTTCAACCTCCGTTAAAATTTTGTTACGCGTTCTACTGAAACTTTAAATTTATCCTCAATTAAAGTTGTAACCTATACATATGTATACAGAAAGAAAAAAGTTTTAATTTATTACAAAAGTGATGCTGCAGAGAATATGCACTCGTGTCAGCAAAACGATTTATAGAGACGATTACCTTGAATCTGCTGGGCAGCTTATATTTAGGACTCAGCACTGAAGCAAATCTTTTAAGGCCTGCCTTTTCAACGCAGCGGACTGGTATATTGTTCTTGCATACCATATAATCGAGAGACTCTGTTATCTCTTTCCATTTTGCTCCATTTTCTTAAAGTAAATAGTTTGATTACGCTACTTAAAATGAAACGAGAATTTTTTAATTCTTACCAACTATTGACATTGCCGAGCCTATAGTTTTTTCAATCGTTGGCTGCGAAATAACACCATCAGTTCGGCTGGATTCGTCCTGCCAAATAAATGATAGTATATTTACATACATATTTGCTTAAGTATGAACGAAGTAATAAATTGAAGTACTTACAAGCTTTCGTTTTTTGGCACCCTGAGGCTCCACAGCGGTGGGAGTCATCATAATGACTGTTCTAAGATGCGCTTTTAAATTATTTGCATTACCACTAGTCTTCACATTCTTGTTACAAAGTTTGCAGGTCATATTTCGAACGTCTACCTTAATAAAATAATTTTTAACTTCCGACATTTTTTAACAATTTTGCAACACACAGAAACACTAAAAAATTTTACCGGCATTTTTCGATATTATCGTCTCAAAAAAAAATATCGTACTGCCAATTATCGCCCATAAATATCGTATCATATTTTTTGAAATATCGATATATCGATATTGCGATATAATATCAACATCTCTATGGGAAGGGAAAAATGTGAACAATTGAAACTTATGGGGCCGTTGGGGCTTTTTGGTATTTTTTTAAACGCTCTTATTCTTCGTACGCGTCGAATGACACCTCGTTCATCCCAATCTGACAATTCGTTCAAAAGTTATGAAGATTTTAAAATTAAAGTGGCTTTTCTGAATTGAGGTGAAAGCGTCGTCAGTTTGTCTGTTGTCGCGTTGACGTACATAGCTGTCAAGAATTTTGTGAGCTTGTTCCGAATCTATTCTACCACTTTTCTGAAAAATCGCTAGTTTGGCGGGAGAACGCTTAAATCCACTAAAATTGACAGCCCCACAGTTTCCAAACCAAAGAAGCTACAGACACGCTTTACAATTCCTTCTCAGTTTTTTCTTAAAACAATCATGTAAAATATCACTGGTGAAATAACATGTTTTTGTAAATTTTGACAATTTTTAAAAATTGACCTAACCGATTTTAATGTTAATAATAAATGTTGGGGCCATTGAAATTCCGCAACTTTTAATACATAACACATATTTGGAATAATTTGTCTTCGCGAGATACTACCTGTTTTGTGTACTTACTACTACTACTACTTCTACCACTACTTCTACTACTATAAGCCTAAACGAGTAGTCCGAGCATGTTACCTTTTTTCAAAATAGCCTGGGTTCAACTCAAAGTGCAGGAAGTCCATTTTTATTCGGTTTGTTTATGTAACTACTGAGTAGTTCCTTTACAAACCGGACTAAAATACATTTTGCCACACCCACCCCCGCCCCCGAAAATGATCAAGATCTGTTTCTCTCACACCTACTTTGCTAAAACCATACAATTTTTGAGAGTGACTTTTTTTGAACATTTGGTTACATTGAGTAACAGAAAGTGTTGCTAGGCCCACCTCCACCCCTGAATCGTATCAACTTCACTTGCATAGCTGGAGCAACCAAAATTAAATTGATGGTTACCAATGATATTTGACAGAACACCAACAACATTAAACAAATTGTTGCTCTCTCTGTCTCCCTCTCTCTCTCTTTATTTTGCTCTACAAAAATGTTTGATATCAAATAAAAACACCACTAATCGAGGTTAAAGTCTAGGGACGATGCATATTAAAGCCACAAAACTTCTGATATTTAGTTTTGTGAAGAAGTATTTTCTGATTTATATAAATAATATTAAATCAAAAATAATATTAATTTTGCTTTCGACACACTGAATAAGATACTTAGATACAATCAAATGGGAAAAAGGCAGTTATAAAGTACTGCAAATGTGTGTAACAGACAGAAGGAGGCATTTCCGACTATATAAACTATATATATTCTTGGTCAGGATCAACAGCCGAGACGAACTAGCCATGTCCGTCTGTCTGTCCGTCTGTCCTTCTGTCCTTATGATCACAGATCTCGGAGACTACAAGAGCTAGAGACACCAAACTTGGCATGTAGATTCCTGTATACCATACGCAGATCAAGTTTATTTCAAATTTTGGATGCACCCCAGTTAACTGCGGCGAGCTTTGCACCTGGATACACGTCTCCCACACTAACTACTGCTGCCTTGTACATTTCCACCGATCGTACATCCAGCAAGCAATAACCTGGAACCACCCAGCATCTTTACAGTCGGGTCTGAGACCGGGCTTCGCATTCATCTGTTCGAAACAGTTGTCCGCCAGTACGCCTTCGACCCACTTCCAATGATGTTTGGGAATCCTTCCATCAGGATTGCCTTGGTCTATGACGCCGATTAGCACACTTTCCTTGGCTATGTCCGTACGACCTATTTGGGACGACCTTAGACCGTTTAGCGGCCAGGGCCGTCGCTGCGGGAGTCGTAGACTCCTTTGAGCGATGTCGTTTAGACCTATCGAATTTGGTGGGTGGCTTTCCTGGCCGAAGTCCGGAATGACGCTTTTTGCCCACTCCCCTTTTTGTGGCGGAGAATAAAAGGTCCACCTGCACAGAGATCTGCACTGACCGGCTAGATTAATATTGAAGGTCGCCAGGTATCCGATATGCTCACGTTAACGACTGGGCTATTATTTTTGAAAGGCCCCCAGCCAGCCTGACGCTCGGCACGGGACGCATAACACCACTAGTCCAGCCCTTTACCTCAGACCACATCAAAAATAAATTCCCAAAATTATGGCTTTTAAGGAGCCTTAACACGTGGTTCATTACTTATGACTTAGCTAACACCGGTCGCAAAACCGGAGCGTTATTTGGGGTTAACTGGCGGCAACTTAACCTAATTTTACATTTATGGGAAAGGAAGAAAGAATTAATATAATTAATTATATTAATGTAATATTACATATTATTATTTACAGTATTTACAAGTTTACTTTAATTATTATTATTGAAGGAATCTGATGCGTTAGGGTGACCACCAAGGCGTTGAAGATATTTGGATGCATGTAGTTGCATGACATCACCCACTTTAGGAACCCTTAGATCCCTTTCGATGTCCCTATTTCGAATGTACCAAATTTTACTCACAAAGCTTTGCACTTTATGCCCGGCAGCCAAATAATAAAAACAAAAAATTCTTAGCACTCACTTTCCGCACGTATATTTCCACGAAGAACGATCTTTCGTTGCATGTGTAGTTGTTGATGGTGGTTGGTGAACGCTGCAGATCAAGCGGATTAAATAAATACAAAGCCTCGTGGTAGGCAATAATAATTTAAATTAGATTTGAAAAATGGCAAAGTAATTTAACATATTTTCGAACAGTTTATCGAATTATGCATGCTAATATTATAAGCATAATGTTGGGTACTTAATGATACTACTCTTTGATTTTGTACGGTTTCAATATGTTTGCTAAATTAATATTAAATGCGTAACTAATGTCCATAACAATGCTGGCACATACTTTTCGGCTGAAGGCTTTAATATTCAGATCCAATTCAAAATAACACTTTGAAGCTACCACTAGGCTTTAAAATACTTAAAAGAAATACAAAAGATATATATAAAGGTATATGTATAAGTGAAAGGGGGTTATCGAACGGATATGTCGAAGGCATCAGGGGTATATGGGTCTGGGAAGGAGTGTGAGGTTAGGTTGGCCACATGTCACAGCCACAAGTTATAGTTTCGGGCTATGTTGACTTATATGGCATCGACCAGGAATCAAAACGGTTCAAATAAAAAAATAAAGTATTGGTCCAACAATTAGTTGCATGCAAGAATTGGGGAAACCCAGAAAAACCCAATTAAACCAATAATGTTAAAGATTAGTAGGCAACATTTTTACTACCATTTTAGCGATAAAAATTGAAAATTAGGAGCGAAAAATTGGAAGGTATGGAAAATCTAATAGAACATCTAACAAACAACAACAAATCAAAATTTAAGTTAGTTAGCAATGAATTTGTTACAAAATTTACATTGTTATCAAAAGAAAATAAATGATAGTATTTGTTATAAATTAAGCAAAGACTGCGGAAAGATTCATGTTGAGCGTAGTTAGTATGACAAGGCTAGAGATAGAGAGGAGTATAATGTCTAGTAAGGCGAGACGGTACTGACAAACTAATAAGGCTGACAAGAGGAATTGAATCAACTTCACCAGAAAGAAGTTTGCGCAAAAAAAGAGCACCTTGGCAATTTCGGCGGCTATTAAGTGAATGAAGGTTGATAAGACCAAGCCTACTCTCATAAAAGGAAGATGTCTAGAAGGTTCCCAATTAAGTCCACGAAGAGCAAAGATTACGAACTGCTTCTGCACAGATTCAAGTTGGCTTTGAAATTTTTGGTAATATTGAGACCATACACAGGATCCATACTTATTTCTGTCTTTACCGTATATATTAATGTTTGCATATACATGTGTATTCTGAACAATCAATTAATAAATTGAAGTACAATTTTAAAAAATGTACTCTTATCTAAAATTGAATTTGACCATCGGCATGCCAAAGATATATTTAATTTTTTGTTTTATTATCATACCTGTTAATATATTGCCGTTCCTTTTCCATTTTAATCATAAGTCTTTGCTGTTGTTTTTCTATTTTGGAAGTTTGTTCAAAAAGTCCCTTAGACTCATACCGTACCTTTTCAATTTCAAACCATGTAACCAGGCTTTTTGTTCGGCTTATTAGGATTTTTTGCCGTAATATCAAAAGATTCATTAATTTTTTTAAGTTATCCTTGAATAACTTTGTATCCTTCAAAAGAAAAAAAACTAAACATTATTTCAATGGTTCAAATAAATAATTTACATACCAATTGTTTTTTACCTAAATTTCGACGTCTTTTTGTATATGTAAAGTACAAATAATATCCGATAGTAATTTTACATAAGTATACGTTTATTGTGCGAAATATTTCTTTCAATGTGCTGAAACGACCTCTGCTCGATTTAATAATCTTTATTAAGAATTGCGTTGCATTTAAATTTTTCTGCGGACCAGTTTTTCTGCGTACTGTGCATGTACATCGAGTATTTCCATTTAGTTTAATTATTTGACGATCAACGTTTTTAAGACAACAAAGTCGGTAAGATAAACGAGGCCCATCTCTAATATTACTTTTATTAATAAATTGTGACTTTACATTTATGGGCTTCCTTAATATTATATAAAGAAATTTTTGGAAATGGTCCAACTTAATATTGACCGTACTGAGACCTCGGATATTTATAAATTTTAAACAATCTTTTAATCCGGTACACTTTAAATGAGTGCGTGTGGTGTTCGAACATTTTTGATTTTGATTTCTAATTTTTTTACTTAACGTCACAGAAGTCACCAGGAGGACTTTGCATTTTTTTTGTACTGCCAAAATGAAGTTATATTGATACCTTTCAAACTTTGATTGTCGTCGGTGCGAATATGACAGCCTGGTCCAGATCATATTTTTGCAAATACTTTGAACATAAATCATTGAAGCTCATTTTTTGTCCAATTTTTGATAGTTCATCTGTTTGTTTCTAATAATAGTCACTTTACAATATTTAAGATAAAGGCATTTTTAACGGATGACAATATTTGTAGCTTAACTTCAAAAACCATCTTTCGAGTAACTCACTTCAAGAAATTTATTAAAATGAACCTGGATAAATAAACAAAAAAAAAACAATACGTTTGGTTAGCAGTGAATAATTAACTATTTAAAAGTTTATCACACTAAATTGTGGCTACATAAGTCACTTTTTTGCAAATACATATTTAGGGGTGTTACAGAAATCAAAGCAACCTGGTTCCAACTGAATTCCAATCCGTATGTTTTTATACCCTTTTCTTAATTTTTTTGAAAAAAAAGAAAAAAGAGTATATTGGGCTTGTGAAATGTCCTTCTGTCCGTCCGTCTGTCCGTATGAACGCAGGTTTTTTCCTCAATTTTGAAGCTAGAGCAACCAAAATTGGTATGCATGTTGGTATATACCATAGGCAGACAAAGTTTCAAGATTCCCCCCCCCCACCCCTTTCCCCACAAACCGCAAAAATCTATATCTCCCACAATTGTATAGCTAGAGTAACCAAATTTAGCACAAGGGCTGCTTATCACATCCTTGACTGACCTGACCAAAAAAAATTTTGTCACGCCCACCCCCAAAAATGAGCAAAGTCTGTATCTCCCCCACCCCTTAAGCTAGAATCACCAAATTTTGCAGTTTTAATTCTATTGTCCTATTAAATAGATTGGATAAAAATAACTATGCCACGCCCACCCCCGCCCTTGCAATCGACCAAAGTTTGTTTCTCTCAAGCCTGTAGACTGCAACGTTCTTACTTGTTATTTAAGAGTGTTGCGCTAACGAACTTTTTCGTTTGCCCTAAGTTAAATAAAAACATATATTTAATTTCAATTTAGTTTTAATGTTTATTTTCTACAAGAAAATTGCGATCGATAGAATGCGAATGAATATGGCGACAGTTCGAACATAACTAATTAGCAGAGGTGCTTGCATAGATGCGCCAGCTGCATAGAACAAGAGAAAGAGATAACGAGTGATGTTATGAGAGAGGCGCTAGATAATTAACCGCTGTTAAGTTTTGAGCGTTAATGTAAAGCGATATAGCCTGCCTCGTAGGACAAGTTACAAGTCGACATGATTATACATTATTAATTTTTGGCTGCTGAGCCCGACATACTCCTCCCGTTGAATGATTACGCTTCAACAGATTCCTTAAGGTGAAGCAGACATAGTTTGTTTACTGCTCGCTTGATCATTGCAGTGGACGTCTTCATAATTACAACGCGTGCGACGACATCTGTGCCTTTGACCAATTCAGACACTCTCTTAAGGGTGGTAAGCTCTGATTCTTTACAACAACAATATCGTTGAGAGCCACACCAGACTTGTGAGCTTGCCATTTGCATCGATCGTGAAGGAGTACTCCTCTCGCCAACGAGACCAAAAAACTTGCTGAATGTGCGATACGCGTTGCTATCCAGCTATCCAAACGATTAAAATTAGGCTGCGAAATATCAGGCTCCGTGAAAGCCACATGCCACCAAAGTGAGGGGAGCGTGGTGGAATAAATCTACAATCAATGGTGTCCGCCGAGCAAAACTGGAGAAAAGCTTCTTGATGACAGCTACTGAGGAACAGATTTTTCAGATCCAATAACTCATTCCTACTTCCTTCAAAGTTGGCGGCATCTACCCCGGCTATATCAAATGCTTGAGTTCCAATCATTACGTGCTCGACAAAACGCGGTTTGCTCCGAAACATCTTATACATTTGTTGACTATCCTGGCAACTGTTTTGTGGTCATCAACAGGCCAATACCGCAGACGAATTATTGCTAACAGAGATCGCAGTCCAGCATGAATATTTTGTTAGTGGAAATTAGTAATGACGGCTGCTGTAACCGGATGTTGGCTAGGCAGTATAAAAGGATGCCGAGCATCATATGGAAGCGTTGATTTCTCGAGGCACCAACGCGAAGAACACCAAATTCATCCAGAAACGGTAGTAATGAAGACAGGACACTAGAGCGTTTGAGCTCACCCTTCGATAGCAAATTTTTTGCACGCTCCGAAAAATAATAAAGGATCAAAAGCGTATGTCAGAGATCAGGAATCCAGGAAAAAACGAATACCCTTTGAAGATCAGGAGAACAATTCACATATTTGCATCTCAATATGACATCATCAGTAGGATCTTCGATAAGTAGAATTGTTCAGCGTAACTCCGGAATTGCTATTTTAATAAGGCAGGAAACAGTCCAGAATTCTCTAGAACCAATCAGAAATTCAGGACAATCAAGACCACGACTTTGATTCTATGAGTTCATTGGGAGTTGCACCTCTTGAAAGAATGTCAGCAGGGTTGACAGCTGTGGGAACAGAAAGCCCTTGGAATTCTTTTGTTAATTCCTGTATGGTAGATATCCGATTAGAAACAAATACGTTGAATTTCGAAGAGTCATCTCGGATCCAAGATAGGCATATTGACGAATCTGAACAACAATGAAATGTGCCAGTAAACAATTTCAATTGAGATATTTCCTGCATCAGCTGGGCCAATAAAACTGCACCACAAAGTTCCAACTTACGTACCGTAAGAGTTTTAAGTGGAGTTACTCGTGATTTCGAACACAAAAGACGTGAGGTTGATCGCTCTCCTTTTGATACCGCATATATGCAGGCTCCATATGCAGTAATGCTGGCATCGCAAAATCCGTAAACTTCGACATCATATATTAGATTACCAACCAATCGGGGATATCTAGATAATTGAACATTGCTAAAAGTTCTGCGAAGTTCTTGCCAGGCTGTAGCTAGAGCAATTAGAAGGCTCTCATCCAAATCTAGATTTTCTTTCCAAACAGTCTGAAGAAAAATCTTGCACTTCATGATGACTGGTCCAACTCATTCTAGCAGATCGTAAAAACGAGCAATTGCGGAAAGCACATATCTCTTGGACGGTTTATACGTCTGATTAGAAGGCGCCAGAGAAAACAGCAATTTTTCGGTTGAGGGACCCCAGGCAAGTCCCAAAGTTTTCGTGATGTCACTTCCATCACGAAATTTCAAAAATGAGTCCTTATCCTTGTCAAGAATGCAGAATGACTCGAACACCATTTCCTGAGCTCGAAGCTGCCTTTGGATGGGATGTCTTTAGTTTGGTCCAAGACTTCGATAGCTTCTTCAACCGAAGTACCGCCAGATATGAGGTCATTCACATAAAATCGCGATGAAAAATTTTAACACCAATTGGAAATGAAGATAGCTCATTGACATCAGCATTGCGCGAACTGCAAGAAACGAGGCTGGTTTCGTGCCATAGGTGACTGTGTCCAGCTTGAACACACTGATCTCAGCTGCAGTTGAATCTCGCCAGAGCGAACACAGTCGAACACGACAAGCAGCTTGGTAGTCGTGCTTTCTTCCTTTAACACTCATTGATGAGGGAGAAAATATTTACAAAGATGCAAGAATCCTGGCGGAACAAAACTCATATGTCCCAAATCCATATATTCTTTAATAAAGTCCAAGTACTGGGACATAAGGTAAGGTTGACGCTGAAGCTCCCTTTCAAGTGATACGAATGTGTTGATAAGATTCCCCTAATTGATCTAAATTGAGTTTGAGAGGTAGCCGTACAGAGAATTCTCCTGTTGGCAGCCTTTGTAAATTCTTCGCAAAATGTTCTTCACAGTCAATCTCTTCCTTTGTGGTGTTGACAATAGTCTCTGGAAAGCTTTCTACTTCCCAGAATCGGCAAATTAAATCATTATTTCGGCTACTTGCATCAGTTCGGACATCAGAAGAAAGATGATTTGCCATGAGAGAAGAATTGCTTTGTAAAAGAGGCAGTGCAGGTAGCAGCTTTATTTGCCCGATACACATCAGCACATAGAAGAGACCAGCTCCGAGTAACAAGTCTACTCGCTGCGGCTGGTGAAAAAAAAGAATCAGCAAGGCGAAGATTTCCAGAAATATTCCAATGTGTCGCAGTAAACGCAAAGCTTCACTGGCTGTCAGATATAATTGGGGCAACAATTGCTGTGATCACTATTAAATAATCCGAACTTTGAGAGTGCAAGCTGACGTCAATAGTACATCCGCCTGTGTCGAAGGGTGTGTTTCCAAGGCCAGCCAGGGCTGCTAGAGAATGACTTTTCTTTAACTGAAATTGTTGAGCGAATCTTGAAGTGATTAGATGGAGCTGTGATCCACAATCCAAAACAGCACGACATGAAATTAAAGTGCCTGCGCGATTTTTGATTAAGACAGTGTCGGTGGCCAAGAGCACAAAATCGCTGCTGATACTATGGGCAAAAAGAGATTAGAGGACTGAGCTGACACAGCCGAAGAGGAAGCGTGAGGGTGAGAAGTTGACGACGAAAAATCCAAATGCAATAATGTATGGTGTTTTTGGCCACAAGTACTACACGCTCCGGAATTGCATGATCTTAAAAATGTCCCATTTTAAGGCAGTTGAGGCATAATGATAATCTTTTGGCTTCTTTAAGGCGCAGAGCTGGAGACAAGTTTCCGAAAATCTCGCAATGCATGATACCATGACCAGAGCTGTCACAAAATGTGCAAACAGCGGCCATCGAGTTAGTAGCAACAAGTGATGTTCCATTTGAGTTAGTCTTTTTGTTCTTCCCCACCTGAAAACTCGGCGTATATGTTGCCATAACATAATCCACACTCCCCAATGTTCGGCATCACTGCTCCAAAAATGTGCCGATTTGCGTCCATGACGGAATCATGTTTGCAACGGCGCAATCCTCCAGCTTCTCATTCCTCTTTGACTGTGTAATGATTCATCCAGAAATTTTTTCCATATTGCCTAAACTGCTGACGGCACGAAAATATTCATTGAACTTGTCCGATAGTTCACGTAACATGCAAGCAGAACCATTCTCTACTCTCTTGAGCCCCAGCAATTCAACGATATGTGCCTGAAATACGAAACGTCGGTTATCAAATCTTTTTCGAAGTAATTCTAACGCCTTGGAATAATTGTCTTCTGACATTTCCAACGACCGAATTGTGTCCAGAGCAGAATCCTTTAGACAGAGACGCAAATGTTGCAACTTTTCAATGTTTATTAGTTCGGGGTGATTGTAAATCACTGTTGTGAACATTGAACTGAAATCTGCCCACTCTGTATATCCACCAGAAAACGTACGAAGTTTTATAGGAGGCAGAGCAGGCGACGCTCTGGGTCTGAAAGTTGAAGAGCACAGTTATACAGACCAATACTCGGAGCAGCAGCAGAAGGATCATGCATACGCGTAGAACTGGAAGACATTGCTCCATTGCGATTAGCAATTTCAATCCGAACCGAAGTATCCAACGTAATTGACAGGTCATCAAATGACCCTCGCAGATCACTGCCGATTTCATCAAAGTCCAGTTCCTCCAATTTGATCTTGACTCTTTGTCAGCCTATGGTATATACCAACATGTGTACCAAATTTGATTGCACTAGCTTCGAAATTGTGGAAAAAACCTGCGTTCATACGGACAAACGGACGGAAAGACGGACATTTCACAATTCACATTTCAAAAAATTCAAAAAGAGTATAAAAAAAAAACAATACGGAATGTATATAACAAACGCGAGACAACTGCAATTGGTTGAGTGTATACGTTTAAATTTTAAGACACACAGAATCCGCTTAAGAGATTTACCGCACGACACAAGCCTGTATAAAGGTATATATATACATATATACTATCATATATGATCGAACGAAACCCTCGCTTTTCATATGCACAAAACGGAATGCCGGTAAACAACGCGAGGCAATTGTATGCAAATGTGTGTGTATGTTTGTCACGCAGCACTAGCTTGTATTAAGGTATGTGTGTTTTTGCTGCTACCGAAATAATAATTTGCCCTTTAAGTTAATTATTTTTTCAAAAACACAACACCAAATAACTCCCTTTTTCCCATTTTTAATGGGAACAGGGAGTAAAAATTACGTTGGGGTCACCAAAATGTTCCGCTAACGAGCTTTTTCGTTAGCCCTAAGTTAAATAAAAACATAAATTTAATTTCAATTTAGTTTTAATGTTTATTTTCTACAAGAAAATTGCGATCGATAGAATGTGAATGAATATGGCGACAGTTCGAACATAACTAATTAGCAGAGGCGCTTACATAGATACGCCAGCTGCATAGAACAAGAGAAAGAGATAAAGAGTGATGTTATGTTTTAAATGTTAATGTAATGCGATATTGCTTGCCTCGCAGGACAAGTTACAAGTCGATATGATTATGTATAATTCATTTTTGGCTGCTGAGCCCGACAAAGAAATTTGGGCAAGGACACCACAAAAAAAATTTTTTAAAACAATTTTATTATTATAAACAGATTATTTTTTTAAGTTATCTGCATCAAATGTTTTAAGCATTTTATAAGAATCAGTTATAAATTTAGTCAGCGGAAAGCAATCGAGCTAAGAATTGAAAACCTGCTTTAATGCAAAAGAAAATATGTAAAAAATATAATAAAATTCTTCCGCGTGCTGATAACCCTTCAGAGGCAGCCATGTTGCGAATTAGGCGTCCTCAATCCATAACATTTTATAAATATAACTTTAAGCAATAGGGCACATCTGCTGCTTCAGTCTTGATAATTAACAAGTAAGAATGCTCAAGTCGAGTGTGCCCGACTACGAGACTCCCTGCTCCCAACTTGCATTTCGAGCAGTTCAGCGGCAACACAAGCAAGCAGCGCACTTAACTTGTCCACTGCATGTCAAACTGTTGTTTCTGCCTGCTGAGACGGGGGTAATAGATTCTTCCATAACTTTGGTGTTATTTATCCGCTCGTGATGAAATTTACAAATCCGAAAGACATTGATTAAACATACATGTGTACCAAAAATCAAAGCTTTATCTTTAAAATTGTGGCTCTGGGAGTCTTTTGCGATTTGCGTGGGTTGCGGGGGGGTGCATCCGAAATTTTAAATAAACTTGATCTGCGTATGGTATACAGGAACCTGCATGCCAAGTTTGGTGTCTCTAGCTCTTATAGTCTCTGAGATCGACGCGTTCATACAGACAGACGGACAGACAGACGGACATGGCTAGTTCGTCTCGGCTATTGATCCTGATCAAGAATATATATAGTTTATATAGTCGGAAATGTGTCCTTCTGCCTGTTACATACATTTGCAGTACTTTATAATTCCCTTTTTCCCATTTTTAATGGGAACAGGGAGTAAAAATGTTATAAGAGGAATATGCGTAATTTGTATCGAGAATGCAATGTGAAAGATCGCCGCAGGCAATCATTCTTTTGCTGCAGCTTTACTTAAGTAAGTTTTGATATTGAATAATAATGCATTCTTATTTTATTGGTAAACTTTTAAATGGTTTTTAATAATTTGTCTGCCATATGGGCAGAGCAACAGAGAGTTATTTTGAAGGTTGTTCCAAAATTTTGTAGCAGTCAGAGCATGTTTTGAAGTAGCCATGTACAAAGCAAAAATATCACATCGCTACTACTACATCAATTAAGCACAAAGTCTCTGCATCCGTTCAGTCTTGTATAAATTCATACAATCTTTCAACTGATTTATGTGTTTTTAAGTCAATATCAACATGTCAGCCTGGCCACGTTATTCCCTCTACCAATTGTAAGATACCATCGAACATTAAGTTGGCAGACCCAGAATGAAGCATCGCCCAGATCTTCCTCTAATCCAATAAACATTGCTTGGATGGATTGTATCTGCAAAAGTAACTAGTCAACAAACTAGTTGCAATATTTCCGCTTAAGTTAATACTTGTTCTCTCGACTCATTAGTTAAAAGTTTCTAGGAATTAGATTAGAGTCCAGACAAGTCGAAGGCTGTTCGTCAAACAGCTGAACATCAGACATGTGAAAATCATTTCACAAAAACAATGCAACGGCTGTTGTGAACTTATGTTAATTTAAGAAAGAATCGATAAATATCGCAATGTGTTTGCACAATTTGGCAACATTGAATTTGACATTTTTTTAGTATTTACTACATTAATTTTAAGCCAGTGTGGCAACACTGAAACAATGGAGTTCCTCTTCTATAACAAGCCGCCAAAGTGTGTGGACGTGCTGCACAGATTCAAAAAGTGACAAAATAAAGATTGTATTGAGCTGTATTATATTAAAGTGCATGGTGTTCTTATTGTGACAAAATAACAAACAAATATAAAAAAGGTTCAACGACATACAGCAGATAGACATTTGGTCGTTCGATCCGGATAATATATATTTCTATCGCCGCTACATTAGGTACGACAACATTAATGGTCCTTCGAAGCCTACAGAACAGCACATTGGAAAAGGAGCAACTATTTCGTCATTCTTGGTTCTCGGTTACACATATGTATGGACAAGCGTTGTGTGTGTATGTAATGCTGAATTCGTATTGGTAATTCGGACATACACATGCATGTTTAGGTATATATGTGTATATGTGCATATATATGCGGCTTGGGTAAATTGAATTGCGACATCGACTTTGAGTGTGTATGTAATGCTGAGTTCATATTGGTAAATTGGACAAACACACACATAATTTGGGATTTTTACGAAAGGCAAGTGTGCTCTTTAAATTTTTTGACAACGATCATGACGGAATTACGCAGCGGGAAGACAACGTCAAAAAAAAGCGGCATCGGATGAAAACAACATGGCTAGTGGGACTGACAGTTGGACAAAACTGTGGTGCAGACATCGACTCCATACCCGTTGGCCAAAAATAAAGCATCAACGGTGACGTCTCAAAACACGCATAAGTCAATGAAAATCCAGAAGCTTCAAATCGAGATGCAATTCACTAAGTCGCAACGGAAGATTCAGCAATAGCGTGCGTTATTGGACTACCAACAGAAGCAAAATGATTTACAGCGACGATTGGAGTTGGCACAACTAGAAGACGACGATCAAGACGACGATGAAGACGACGATCAAGACGACGATCAAAATGCCGGTGCGGAAAATATCGATTTGCAAACTGCAATTCGAACAAGTGAGTGGGTTGGCAGACAGCAACCACAATTAGTTTTTGACTCTGAGAGCAGTAATAAGGAACTACATAATAAAAACATTTTGCAAAAATGTATGTCAAGACAAACAATTAAACAGGATTTACCAGCATTCTCCGGTGATACAATATTTTATGCAGAATTTGTGAATAGCAATGAAGTATGTGACTTCTCAAATTACGAAAACATTAATCGACTAAGAAAAGCACTTACTGGTCATGCAAAAGAAGCCGTACAGTCATTATTGTTATTACCGAGTAACGTATCAGTAATAATAGATATATTAAAAGATAGATTTGGAAATAATACATTTATTATAAGACATTTAATAGATAAAATCGAAAATTTCTGTCCGGTAAAAGAGGATAAAACTGAAAAACTTATTAGTTTTTACGACATGTTGACAAATCTAATACATACCTTATTGTCATTTGAAGAATTAGATCACATTCGTAATCCTCTTTTGTTCGACGAAATTTTAGAAAAGTTACCATTATCACAGCGTCTTTCTTTTATGTAATTTTATCAAGACGCAAAAGACAATGAGCCAAAAATCGTAGTGTTACACAAATGGTTAGGAAAGAAAATAAAAGCAGCGCAAATGCTAGGGTGTGGTCAAAACAAAGCAAAAGAAACATCGTTGACTGTTTCAAATCAGTTGACACATGAAACACAGAATAAGTCTCTGTTTTGTAATGTCTGTCAACAAACAAATCATTATGTAACAGCATGTGTTACATTTAAAGCACTAGATAGTAACCAACGCTAGCAGCACGTTAGCAAAAATCGCCTATGTATTTCATGCCTTTGTAAAAACCATATGATGAAAGATTGCAAACGAAAGAAACCATGTAAAATTAAGAATTGCACCAAAACGCATAACATGTTATTATATAAAGATAGAGGAACAAAAGATAGAAAGAGAAAATGATTTTAGCTGTAAAATAAATTATAATAATAAAATCCTTCTAAAAGTAATACCTGTCTCGATTGTTGGTCCAAACAAGACAATTGATACATATGCTCTTCTAGATGAGGCTTCCACAGTTTCTCTATTAGATCAAGATCTCGCTGACGAATTAGAATTAGATGGTCCTGTTAGACAGTTAAAAATACAGTGGACGAATAATGAAGTGTATTGGATATTGATAGTTTGACTGACAAGTGGACATTTTAAAAACCATTCGTTAATCAGACTTACTACAAAGCACATCCAAAGTTGTTAATTGGACAGGATAATTGGTCTGTTATTATAACACGAAAATTGAAGTACGAATCCTTTCAGGGTCCAGTTGCAAGCAAAACATCGTTGGGTTGGGTAATTCATGGAATTATGGACTCTAATTTAAACGCCAGACAATCAAGTTATTCATTTCATATTCAGAATCTTAGTAAATATCCTTCTGAAAGAGACGACTTAGACTCGTTGCAGGATCTAGTCAAATCGTATTGGTCTATAGAAAATGAATTGACAACTGTAAATGATTTTCCAATTTCACTAGACGATAAGAAGTGCATGCAAATAATTGAAAAAACGTTAGTAAGGAATGGAAATAGATTTGAATGTGGACTATTTTGGAAAGACGAAGATGTAAAACTTCCGGAATGGTATAATAATGCCTACACTAGATTGATGCACTTAGAACGAAAGATTGACAAAAACCCAAAATACGGACAAAAATACCAAGCAATGATAGATTCATATGTATCTAATATACGAAAATTAAGCGTAAATAAGACAGCAATAGACACCCCATTGACGTATTATCTTCCACACTTTGGAGTTGTTAATACCAACAAACCAGACAAACTCAGAATAGTATTCGATGCAGCATCAAAAAGTCATGGATATTGCTTGAATGATTTTTTATTAACGGGACCTGATCTGTATAACCGAACTTGTTTCTGTTTTAATGAATTTTCGTGAACACAAGATTGTATTTGTCGTAGATATAAAAGAAATGTTCCTTCAAATACAGATACGAGAAAAAGATCGACACGCCCAAAGAATTCTCTGGCGGGGAATGAATCGAAACTTGAAGCCGGACGTTTACGAAATTCAAGTGCTCTTCTTTGGTGCTAAGTGTAGTCCGAGCATTGCTCAACAAACAAGAAATCACAATGCATTAGATTTTAAAGACAAATTTCCCGAAGCCAGTAATGATATTATAAACAAACATTATATGGACGACTATCTGAGGGGAGCGGAAGACGTAGCCAGTGCTGTGAAGTTGAAAAATCAGGTTAAATACGTACATGAACAAGCTGGGTTATACATGTGTAACTGGGTTTCAAATTCAAAAGATGTTTTGAAACAAATAGATTCCGACAGCACTCAGACGGACAATAAACAATTACAAAATGTAACGGAAGAACGGATACTTGGTTTGATGTGGGATTTTAAAAATGATATTTTTGGGTTCAATTCAAAGTTTAAGAAAACACACTCTGACATTTTAAGTTTAATTAGACGACCAACTAAGCGCGAGGTACTTAGAGTAACCATGTCGATATTTGATCCGCTGGGATTTCTTTCCAATTTGCTCATTGCAAATAAAATTCTTTTGCAAGCTATTTGAGACAGTGGAATTGGTTGGGACGATTTAATTGTTGACGAAAACTATGAAATTTGAAAAAACTTGGCACTTTAAAGTGCCAAGACAACTGACAAACCTTTCAATAGACAAATGTGACATTCAATTACACATTTTTTGCGACGCATCAAAATCTGCCTATGCTGCTTGTGCGTATTTGAGATTTAGCAATTCGCATAGCGTCGAATGCGCATTGATAATGGCCAAGTCAAAGGTAGCTTCATTAAAGCCAATGTCCGTACCAAGGTTAGAACAACAAGGAGCGTTGTTAGGAGCCAGATTAAGTAAAGCAGTAAAAGAAATATTAAATGTTAAAATAAATAAAACTGTGTTGTGGACTGACTCAGAAATAATTCTGCACTGGCTTAAAACCAGCAGTAAACGATTTAAGGTTTTTGTTGCTCAGCGACTGGGTGAAATTCAACAAATTACAAACATAAGTGACGAAATTAAGTCCAGCAGACCAGGCCACAAAGATTTTAAGATTTGACTTTTCTGATAACGATATTTGGTTGCGAGGTCCACCCTTTTTACACGAGCCTCAATCGGAATGGCCAAAAGGAAGGTTGATTGATATTGTCCAAAAGACAATACAGTGACTGAACAAGAGTATGTAAACGTCGTAACGGAGTTGTCTAGTACGATAGTAATACCAGACGCATTAAGATTTTCCAATTGGACAAGATTTTTGCGAAGTACTGCTTGGATGTTGAGATATGTTGATCAACTAAAAAAGACAAAGGACAGCCGATCGAGTAGTGAGTTAATAACTGATGAGCTTAATAGAGCAGAACACCTTATATACAAGAAAGTACAGTTAGATTCCTTTAAGAATGAAATCAATTGCCTTATAAAGTCAAAGGTCATTGATAACGCAAGTACTTTAAAATCACTGCCAGTTGTTATGACAGACGATAAATTGTTGAGACTACGAGGACGATTGAACAATAATAAGGAAATACATTTCGATTTTGATTCAAAGAATCCAATAATATTGTGCAAAGGACATCCAATTACAGAACTGTTAGTTTATTACTATCATGCAACGAACTGTCATATTGGTATCGAAACAGTTATAGCCAATATACGACAAAAATTCTGGAAAAGAAAATGCCGCAGCGTCGTTAAGAAAATAGTTCGTAATTGTCAGTTTTGTAAAAATAAAAGATCAAAGCCTCTTGTTCCCATTATGGGTCAATTACCATCATGTCGCGTTCAGCCAGCGGAAAGACCATTTTTAAAAACAGGTGTTGACTATTTCGGTCATTTAGAAGTTTTAGTAAAACGTAGTCACGTTAAAAGATATGGTGTCATATTTACTTGCATGACATCTCGCGCTGTGCATTTAGAAATTGCTGAGGATCTGTCATGTAATGCATTTATGAATGTTTTTCGTCAATTTGGGTGTCGACGAGGATTTCCAGTATTCGGACAATGGTACAAATTTTCAAAAGGCAAGCAAAAGTATAAAAGAAATTATTGCGAGTTGGCCCAGGATGAGATTATTCAATTTATGACAACAAAGAATTGCAAATGGATTGTCAATCCGCCTTCATCCCCACACATGGGAGGAGCCTGGGAGCGTCTGATACAATCAGTAAAAAAGTATATGCTATATTTGTTAAAGGACAAATATCCAAAAGAATACGTTTTAAAAACCGTTTTTTGTAAAATTGAGTTTATGATGAATAGTCGACCACTTCTATGTATCCCCTCGGACTTAACAGAAACAGAGCCATTGACTCCGAACAGTATTTTAATTGGACCAAATTATAGAGATTCTTTTTATTCCGATGCAGCAGAAAGAGATTTAAAATTACTAAACATGTGGAGGGCATCTCAGAGGATAGCCGATTTATTTTGGCAAAAATGAAAAAAAAGTTTATCGCCAGTTTTTGATATGCAGTCGTAAGTGGACTCGGGATCGAGAGAGGATTAACGAAGGTGATATTGTCTTAATTACTGATTCAAGTTTACCAAGAAACACATGGCCAATGGGCAAAGTAATAAATGTATACCCATCTCAAGATGGAAGAGTAAGACTTGTAGATGTTAAGACTAAAAATGGAATTTATAAAACACCTGTAGTTAAGTTGATAAAATTAGATGTACAATGAAATGTAATGAAGAAAGTATTGATACATGTAATTACAGTACTTTGGGAGGAGAATGTTGTGAACTTATTTTAATTTAAGAAAGAATTGATAAATATCGCAATGTGTTTGCACAATTTCGCAACATTGAATTTGACATTTTTTTAGTATTTACTACATTAATTTTAAGCCAGTGTGGCAACACTGAAACAATGGAGTTCCTCTTCTATAACAAGCCGCCAAAGTGTGTGGACGTGCTGCACAGATTCAAAAAGTGACAAAATAAAGATTGTATTGAGCTGTATTATATTAAAGTGCATGGTGTTCTTATTGTGACAAAATAACAAACAAATATAAAAAAGGTTCAAAGACATACAGCAGATAGACAATTGGTCGTTCGATCCGGATAATATATATTTCTATCGCCTCTACATTAGGTACGACAACAAACGGCTTACATCTGGCCGTTTCGAAGTAAAACCTCCCTAAACAATACACATTCGTGCACTTGGCCTATCCTTTTAAACTACTTTAAGAAGATTTCTGCAACTTGAGCGGAAATTATCAAAAAATTAGACTCTGCACGATATGTATCACGCATTTATGAAAGATTGTCGTGATCTGGGGCATATGTCAATGAGGCCTGAAAGCAGCAGAAGCAAACTCTGCGTTGTATTATACGCATCCAGTAAGAAGTCGACAGCAGGGTCACTAAACGACTCTCTTATGGTTGGTGCTACCATTCAGAGGGAGTTATATTCAACATTAATACATTTGCGTTTAAACAAATATTCTGTGACCGCCGACATTTCTGTGTACAGGCAAATGAATGTCGCTGATGAAGACAGCAATTTTCAGCTGATTCTTTGGCGAGAAAGTCCGTTACATAGACTTCAAACTAACAGGCTGAATACTGTCACATATGGAACAGCATCTGCGCCATATTTGGCAATTCGATGTTTGTTCGAAGTGGCAAAATGTTGTGACCATTCGTATCCAATCGGAGCAAATGTCATCTAGAACCACTTTTATGTTGATGGCAGGCTTTCAGGAGCAGAAAATCTTAGCGATCATCAAATAATTTGAAATCCGGTACGAGAATTGTTGGAAGCTGGAAGATTTTCATTAGCAAAATGGGCCTCTAACCAAAAAAAAGCTCTTAAATTTGAAGACACAAATTCAGCATATATATTTCGCTATCACCTGAACGTAGGTTGTTGTGCCACACTTAAACCTACCAAACGAAATATTTTGTAGGTAGCTTCTCGTTTGTTTGACGCTCTTGAATTGCTCTGTCCAATTATAGCAAAGGCCAAAATGCTTCCTCAGGAGTTATGGTTCAGATTCCACGCTATGTATGCCTGGATCAATATCAAACGGTGCAAATTCACGGATTTGCTGACCAACAAGTTGATGTGACATTGCTCACAGCAAAATCCCGAGTTGGTCTACTTAGCACGAAAACAATCCCTCGCCTCGAACTTTATGCTGCTAATTTGCTGAGCAATATAAACTATCTTATGATTCACAGTATAAAATTCTGGTCTGATTCCCAAGTGCACTATGGTCCCAAAGTTTTTTGGCAATAACTCTAAACATTGAAAACTTCAAATTTTGCTTGAATGTTGGTTGGAATAAAGTTTGTTTTTTCGGAAATAATTTTTAATTGGAGCACTGTAGCTGCCATAGGAACGATCGGTTGACATTTTTTTTTTTTCAAGTTATCTTGACCAAGCTTTCCAATTCTGAGTTTTGGAAAATATTGAAGCAAATTTCGAAAGTTTTATCAAAATCGAACCACTATAACTTATAGCTGTCATAAGAATAATCAGTTGTGCAATTTGTTTTTGTATGAAAAATAAATTTTTGTATGAACATTTTTTTTTTGTTTTAACAGATATCCAGCCAAATTTAGCCATTATTAGTATTATTACACCTTATCTAGTTTGGGCTAATATAATCAAAATCCGGCTACTTTATTCTATAGCTGTCATATAAACAATCGATAGAAAATAAAGTTTTCTTGTGAAAAATGCAACTGCAACTGCATCGAGAAGGGGCAAACACGGACAAAAAAAAATTAGCCTGTCGTATAGATGAAAGTTTAATTAGCAATATTGCATTAATAGATACGAAAACTCACGCTAATACACCTAACTTTTACACCACTACTGTTGGGTCAGAAAATAATTAATGTTCAATCAGAACAAGAATCAACTGTCTTGGTTGCAGCTTTATTTCCAAGTTCTTTTGATTTTGTTTCACAATTATTCTATACAATAAGTATCACTTCAATGTGAATTCTAAGAGCACATTTGCAACTGAGAGCAAATGAGATTAATGAGCGTACTGTATGTATGCATACCAACAAGTACAATGGTCATAATAATGCAAATTTTAGATACCCATTGTTAATGATAAATGATTGTAATGATTACTGAAAATGAATTGAAATATATTGTAAATAAGTAGGGTGTTACTTGAACATTCTCCCCCCATTGAAAGGTTGGAGACTGTTTCTATCATTTGGTGCGATGGGAAGCGGGACCACCTTCTGAACGGGTCGTCGTATGATGCCCTTTTGTGTCTGGATGTCGATCACACGTACTCGCTCATCATTCCCTGGAATTGCGTTGACAATCCGGCCCAGTAGCCATCTTTGGGGCGGAAGATTGTCTTCGTGCACGATTACCATCTGCCTCGGTTGAATATTGGGTTGTGGCTTCAGCCACTTTGAGCCTTGCTGTAACGTGTGCAAGTAGTCACGTCTCCAGATGTCCTAAAAACGTTGCTTGAGGTACGTAACCTGCTGCCATTTTGTGAGATTTGTCACCTTTGTGCCATCCACCTGCGGCTCGGGTAGGGCGACTAGCGAAGATCCAATTTACAGATGTGCTGGCGTCTGAGCCTCACCGTCATTTGGGCTGTCAGATGGCTGTGATATCGGTCGAGAATTCAATATTACCTCGACTTCTATAACCACTGTTTGTATCTCCTCGAACGTAAGATCTGAATTCGTCATTGCCATCGTCTTTAATAACAGAGCCTGCATTGACTTCCCCGACGCTTCCCAGAGTCCATCAAAATGTGGAGCTCTAGGTGGGATGAACTTGAACTCGAAGCCGATATCACTGCTAACTTGCTTCATGTTGCTGACTGCTTGCTGGCTCGTAGACAGATCTGCAACAAATTTAGCATGAATTGTCTTCGAGTCGAAGCACACAAAGATCGTGATGTTGGTTTTGTATGGGGGTTTGCCACAAATATGATACGAAGTATAAAACGGTGCACATAGGTCGACTTATACAATTGACAAGTTAGAACGTTGCAGTCGGATGGACCCGACTGCGATATACTATTTTTTTCGCCTCATTGTGGAGTCAGAAGTGGGTGTGGCAATTATATTTTTGCTGAAAAGTTTTGCCATCAATTTAAGTTTGGTTGGGCCCGTTCTACAGGTTTGGGAGGAACAAACTTTGGTCGATTGCAAGGACGGGGGTGGACGTGGCAAAATAATTTTTTCCAATCTATTTAATAGGACAATAGAATTCAACCTGCAAAATTTGGTGATTCTAACTAAAGTGGTGGGGGAGGTACAGACTTTGCTCATTTTTGGGGGTGGGCGTGACAAAATTTTTTGGTCAGGTCAGTCAAGGATGTGATAAGCAGCCCTTGTGCTAAATTTAGTTACTCAAGCAATTGTGGGAGATAAAGGTTTTTGCGGTTTGTGGGGGAAGGGGTGGTGGTGGGTGGGAGATCTTGACACTTTGTCTGACTATGGTGTATACCATATATATGTATATGTATGCCAAGTTTGGTTGCTCTAGCTTCAAAATTGTGGAAAAAACCTGCGTTCATACGGACAGACGGACATTTCACAAACCCAATATACTCTTTTTTCTTCAAAAAAATTAAAAAAATAGTATAAAAACGGTCGTAAAAACGGTGTTTGAGATGAAGATATTCCACATATAGCTTTGCGAACCGATAATCCTTTGCCAAGAGCGCTGGAAATCTTGCATCGTACAGAAGAGGGTCCTTTGGCCAACCGCCCGCCAACTCACATGATGACAATCGTTCCGGTTGCTTTGCAAAGCTCATCTAAGAACGGTGTGAGATTTTTTAGCTCTGGCCTTAGAGATTTCTTTGCGTTTAGATTATCGATTTCCACTTTATACACATCTTCCTGTATATAAGAAATTATTCGATAAAATGTGTTTTGCAGCTCTGTTGGTAGAAGCCGTGCTGCATGCTTTTCCAACAAATTTCGATCAAGCGTGCTTTTATTAAAGACTTTTGGCACAAAAGAGCATATGCGTAAAAGTCGACGGTATGATGAATATCCTTCGATGACATCCGAAAAAAGTTGGTTTGCCGTCCCACTGCTGCTGCATTTCAACGAAAGTGCTTTGCGCTTCTCCAAGCAGACAGGATTATTCTCCGGTGCGAAATCCACATTGGACTGTGAGCATTCAGAAGGTTGATGATATAAGAAATTTGGTCCTGTAAACCAAATAGATTGTGTGATCTCCTGCGTGCTGCATCCACGCGACACGATGTCAGCAGGATTATGTTTTCCTGATACTTGCTTCCACGTTACTCTTTTTGACTTTATTTGTAGATCTGCTACCCGGTTTGCGACAAAACAAGTGAGTGTTGCGGAATTCATGTAAGTTTTGTTAGCGTACTGACTTAAATTGCCGCGAATCTTCTCCCAAGTATTGCACAAAAGAACAGCTGCACATAACTCCAATCTGGGCAGAGAGATTGCCTTAATCGGTGCAACTTTTGATTTGGCAATGAGCAGTGTTGTTACAATCCTTTCATTTACATTAGCGCGAATGTAAATGCAACATCCATACGGTCGTTGCGATGCATCGGAGAATCCATGCACCTCACATGAATGCGTTAATGATGAATAAACATATCTGGGAATTTCAATAAATTGCAACTGTTGTAAGTCTGCTTCTATCCGTTTCAAAGCCAGCCACTACGCATAATCTAGAGCTCTTGAAGTAGGATTTTGCATCTGATTATGATTGGACTAAGCAGTCCAAGAAGGTATTATGTACTCGCTGAAACAGATAAAATGTAACGTTTCGTGGGTATATTCATAACTGCAGTGTTATATCTATAACATAAACTATCTGGCTGAGGCTTCCAAGACATGCCAAGTGTCCTTGTCTTCCAGCTTAAATTTCACTTCCTGGCCGCTGTGTGTCCACTGAGAATGATTGGAGTTCAATTTGGCTAATTCCAATCTAGCCTTTGCGAGGATCTGAGTTATTTAATTTCCCTTGCTGCGCAACACTGCAATGCTGTCTGCTCCTGTTCGCATATCATCTGCGTACATGTCATTTTGTAGAACTGCAGCTCCAATTGGCAACTCGTTCTTGAACCGATTGGCGAGACACGATAGACTCTTGATGGCCAGGTACGGTGCGCAAGACATTTCGTACGTAACTGTGTTGAGCTAAAGTAATTGCAAAGGTTCGTCACGTTCGTTTATCGTCACGATATAACATTGATTGTTGCATTGTAAGTGTTAAGTCTTGCTGAACCTTAAGTCCAACCATAAGGATTTTGTTCAGTGACCGAATGGATGAAGTTCGTACCGATCCGTCGAACACGACTCGCAGCTGTATATATGTATGTATATTTTTCTGTTGTGCAATTAGCTCTGATGGCGTTTCTGGGTTTGTATATCGAATGATGTGTGCCCTTGCACACTTTACACCGCATTTTTTATTTACAGGCCTTCCAAATGTGCCCAGGGCGTAAACTTGAACCTTTCCTCATGTTTTAAGCTAATAATCATAGAGCATGACCCCACATAATGGTCTGTGCCACGACAGTGCTGGCAGCTGGGTAGTGTATTAATATACGCCTTTCGTTGTGTGCAGCCGGCCCTCTGCTCCCGTTTATGATCACCTGGCGAGTGGTTCGCTTGGCTTTCTAAGAATTGGCAGTGCTGGCAGTGCTTAATGTTTTGTAACAATCTTTCCACTTTGGATGATGTCTCATAATCCTGTCTCATAATCCCGATCTGATCAGAAGCCGAAATAATTATATATAATTATATATATAATTATTATTATTATTATTCAATTTATTTTATTAAAAGTCGATGCAAATGCGAAGCTAGCTTATGATGCAAGCCAGGATTATGAGACATCATCCAAAGTGGAAAGATTGTTACATAGAAGTGAGCTACGTAATGCTGATGCTGTGTCTAAGATTGTTCGAAGCGACGAACCGCCTGCCTTCTGTGACATGCCTTCAATGTTAAACAGACGTGTGATGTGCTCCAAAAAAATTAAAACCTTTTTGTCATTTCTAGTTGTCAACTGTTGAATTACCATTGGGTAGTTTACTTCTGTGACATCAAATGACTGTATCGTACTTAGTGCTGGTCCAGACAAGTAGCTGAGTAAGTAATAAAACTTGTGAAACTAAAGGTATCGACGACTCATTATGCACCATATTCTCAAATGACGTCATGAATCGCTTATACTCGCCATATTTGCCGTCAAATGTTGGCAACTTGAGTGCAGGAAGACGATTCTGTTGTGCACCTGCGAACATAAATGCATTTAACAGTCTTGATTCTTCAAACTTCTGGCGATGCGTGTTTCCTATTCGTTTAAGCAACGGTGCCTTCGATGCAATATACAACTCTCCAAGTTCTGCACGCTCTTGATCTTCCGGTTGAATATTTTCAATTTGCAGCTGGACCTGGCCAAATTGCTTAAAATTGGTTTCCAGCAGCTGCAATCTACACTCTAACACCTGAACACCGGTCTCACTCACATCTTTCTGAATTTTCTCCCTAAGAGATTCCAAATGCCTTCTTAATATTAGGCGTTGCTTATTAAGTGACACTAATTTATCTCCTTCTTTGTCTAGAGACATGATGCAAAAATACTCAAATGTCTCAATGAGTGACAATATCAACAGCAACTGTACTATGCTCGACTGTGTAGCTTGAGTGAAATGAAACTAAATCCAGCGGCCAAAGAAGAAGGCGAATATTTCGATGTTCAACGAGTCAATTTATTGATTGGAATAGTCGCGAAGATCTGTGCATGAGAAATTTGAGAATTTGTACAACTATAGAAGTTTGCATGTGTTAGACCAATGCAGATGAATTCTTACGTATGTGTGTGTGTAATTTTACCGTTTCTAACGATCCGCGTGGTCGAGAAAGATGGCGACAGCTAATGTTCCACCGACGACTGTATCCAATGCAGAATTTGCTCTTCAAATGTTGTGGCTGGTGACAATGCCTTTCGCAGTCCCACGGGGGTTTGATGTTGATGCTAACTTGCCTTCCTCTGGTAGTATAGATCTGTGTACTGCTTGCTCCGAACTTGTGATGAGTGTGCGGCAGCGACAATTTGGGAAATTGATGATTAGCACCCGCGCCAATATATTTGGGTAGTTATAGACTAGCACCCACGCTAGTATTATTAATGCTTAAAAACATTAATTTAGCCGTTCTACAAGTTTTTTAACACGTGGACATACTGTCTTTTGCCAAACAGTGCCGTCCTGTCACGGTCGCTCAGAAAATAATTAATGTTCAATCAAAACAAGAATCAACTGTCTTGGTTGCAGCTTTATTTCCAACTTCTTTTGATTTTTGGGTTCACAAATTATTCTATACAATAAGTACAACTTCAGTGTGAATTCTAAGAGTACATTTGAAACTGAGAGCGAATGAGATTAATGAGCGTACTGTATGTATGCATACCAACAAGTACAATGGTCATAATAATGCAAATTTTAGATTCCCATTGTTAATGATAAATGATTATAATGATTACTGATAATGAATTGAAGTATATTCTAAATAAGTAGGGTGCTGCTCAAACAACTTCTTTGAAGTTAAATTCGCCGAAAATAGCACATAACAATAAACGATGATGTAGATGTTGCTGTGCTGCTCTCGATTCAAAATTTCGTGCCCACCGCTGATGTTAAATACACTTTTGTTATTATATTCCATGTTTTTAAACCCTTGCAGAGGGTATTATTATTTTGTCACAAAATGTGTAACGCATTGAAGGAGACGTCTCAGAAAAAAATAATTTTTATACTCGTGATCAGCATCAACAGCCGAGTCATGTCCCTCTGTCTGTCTGTCTGTCTGTCTGTTTATATCCCTCAGTTTTAGAGCTATCGCGATGAAACTTGGCACAGATGCTTATTCTTTCTGCAAGCACTACGTTTGTCAGAATCGGCCAGATTGGATCACTATAACATATACCTGTCATAGGTATATATCGGTTGAAAAATAAGTTTTGCATAAAAAACTTTTCTGTTTTTCAAAATAACTCGACCAAACTCGCTACATCTTAATTCTACACATGTTCACCAAATTTGATCAAAATCGGATCACTATATCTTATAGCTGCCATAGGAACGATAAATTGAATAATAATAATAATAGATACAAATTTTTTTTTGCGACGTTTCCTTCAATGTGTTACACATTTCGTGACAAAATTATAATACCCTCTGCAAGGGTATAAAAATGTCTGACTTTCAAGGCCTCACAAAAATTTCTGGGCTGGTCAAATCGGGTAGTGTGGCGTCATGTACCAACTAAGTTAAATCCTGCCGATTTGGTCTCTAGAGGCCCAGACAAAAACGAAATAGTTAGTTCATTTTCGTTCACTAGACCACCATTGAAACATGTATACCAAGTGGCTCTAGCTCCAAAACTGTGGAAAAAAACTGCGTTCACACAGACGGACGGACAGACGGAAGGAAGGACGGACAGACGTACATTTCACAAACCCAATATACTCTTTTTTCTTTTTTTTCATAAAACTAAAAAAATGAGTATAAAAATAGCGTTACTGTGCACATAGTAGTTCAAACTGAGCCGAATAGTTTCTCCGTTTTTGTTATAAGCACATCTGATCAGGTACACGAGTAGTACCGGTGTTTGAACATAAATTGTCATTGTTAAAGCTTGTTGAAATTGTTCAATCTGTTCTGTACAGAAATTGGAGTGTTAAGTAAGTCTAAAGTACTAACCCCGAGCTTACAATCATTAAATCCTTTTATACATGAGTTTAAAGAAGCTGGAATGAAATTCAGCTTAATCAGAGTCGGTGGAAGTCAACTACATGGGCCCCTCTCTTACGATACCAAATTTGCGCTTCTTTTATCAAAAGATACACCGCTTGTGTATCTTTATACATTCGTCATATGCAGCTCATGCATTATCATGCAGGCGCAGAGGTGCTAGTTAGGCTGTTAAGCCTAAGAATCTAAGGATTTGGATTGTGAATGCTCGAAGCGCATGTACAGCAATTGTTTGAAACTGTGTACTCTGCTTTCGATACAGGGCCAAATTGGCTTAGATGCTAGAGATTGTAATAAATTCGAAAAACTTTTTTTTGGTGTTTTATTAAAAAACTCACATATCGTCCTAAAAAAAATAGAAATCGCAAAAATTATTTTTTAATTTTAACTTCGCCATTTATTGTTTGATTATCATCAATAATAAGAAAATAAGCTATTATTAGCATTTAACTGAACAAACACACTGAATTTTCCCATTCAAAACTTCTTCTTTGTTTTTTTTTTTGTTGGATTTGGAGATATATTCAAAAATGTTGGAGCTAGTTCGAAAATTGGAAAAAAGCAAACATTTTGAAAACTCTTCCATGACAAAATTTTTAAGTGCCATTTTCGTGTATAGCGGGCCAAAGTCCATAAAAAAAACCATACTTAAATGTCATTTGCAAAAAAAAAGTTGTCAATTTGTTAACTGTTTTTGTTTGTTTAGCTTCAAAGACCGTTCTCTTAGAACTGGTTGCAGACTTATCGAAAGATGCTTTTTTAAATATTTTCAAAAGGTTCATCAGGAGGCGCTGATTGCCAGAGAAAGTGGTCAGCGACAACGCGACGAACTTCCTGGGAGCAAGCAACGCGCTGAGGGAGCTGCAAGTAGCATTCAGCGAGAAGAAGGATGCGCTCGTAGGATACGCAGCTCGGAGAGGCGTACAGTGGGGATTCATTCCACGCAGGGCGCCGCACTTTGAAAGATTGTGGGAGGCTGCCGTCAGGGCTGCCAAACATCGGCTGGTCAGAGGCGCAGGCAACGCCAACCTAATGGCCGACGATCTGTCGACCAAACTCGTCGACGTGGTGAATTCGTGGCCTTTGTCATTCCGCAGCGGGAATCCCAGCGATGGAGAGGTGGTTACTCCAGGCCACCTCATTATCGGGTAGCCACTTCTTTCGCTGCCACTGGAGTAAGGAGGAACGAGCAAGAGAGCCGGTTGGAAATTTTTGAGGCAGTGGTGGCAGCTGTCGGGTCTCAAGCTGCAGTTTTGGTGTAGCTGGTCGAGGGATTACCTACTCGGCCCACAGCAGCGAACTCAGTGGGACCAAGATCAGCCAAACCTCTCGGAAGGCGCAGTGATGGGAGACGACGCGAAGGTGCGAGTCGCCGAGGTGAAGACCAAAAATTGTCCATGCTCCCTATATTGTAATTAGCTGTTAAATGCTGATAGCCCTTTAACGGGGTCGGAATGTTGAAGCACGCCATGAAGAGTATGGTGGCTTACTTCAGAGAAAAGGCACTGCGATCAGAGGGCGGTCTTTTGCACCTTGTGGCTCCCTACGGGGACAGGAGTTGCTAAACTTCCTTTATGAAGGAGAGCAGATATTTCCTCCTACTCTAAATAATGGCTAGGCACTTACATAAGTTGTGCTTAGTGGTCTCGTCATCCTGCTTTCAGAGTCTGCGCTCTGTGTCGGGGGATAAGCGCATCTTGTGAAGGTGATATTTGACTGAATGATGACCTGTGAGATAGGCCACCAGAGGTCGGAATTCCGCCCTTGATAGCAACTTTGTTTTGCTACCTATGCGTGGGTGCACCAGCTCTGTAGCTTGGCGTAAGCCCGGTCTCGTAGACCAGCAAGATTCCCTTTCTTTTGCTGACCATTCCTCTATCAAGGTTTTGATAGAGGCCCATCCCAACCCATAGCAAGGTTTCGGGCCTAAGAAAGGGGTTGCGGAGCCGGCCCTTGCCAGCTCGTCCGCAATTTTGTTGTCGGGGATACCGGAATGTCCTGGTACCCAGCAGATGGTGACCCGGTTTCAATGCGAGAGTTGCTGAAGGCTGTTTCAGCTATCTGCAACCAGTGCTGAGCTTATTTTTCAAGGGGAAAGAGCTTTTATGGCTGCTTGGCTATCCGTTAAGATATTTATGGCGGCTCCTCTTATTCCTTTATCCAGGATAAGTTTAGATCATGACTCTATGGCGTGAATCTCCGAAAGAAAAACGCTGGGCCAGATGCCCATTGCAATCGAGATCCTGGTATTGAGTCCTACGATCCCAGCATCAACCCCTTGGTCTGTTTTTGAACCGTCAGTGAACCACTGCAGGCTCAAACGATCACTACAACGGTTGCCATCATCCCATTCCCGACGGTCTGGAATTGGGGTCCTAAATCTCGCCCCGAAGAAGAATTCCGTTATCTTAAAATCCGTTGTGTTGCAGATCGTTAAGCCAGGAATTGTTTTAATGAGACTAGCATGACTAGACTAGCAACCCATCTGTGAGTTGAATACTCAGGAGGCTCAAAGAAGCAGATTTCTTTATGTGCAGGTGCAGCTGAGTCAGTCCAATAACTGTCTATAGTGCTGCGGTGGGACATTTATCGCACCCGTGAGTGCTGCGCATACGAGCCTCTGAAGTTTACTGGACTTTTGTATGGCAATGGTTTGTTGGATCTTTGGTCACCAAACAAGGGCAGCGTAAGTGGCAACAGACCTGACCATCATATAATATACCCATCTAATGGCTCTGGAGTCTAAGCCCCACGTTTTACCAAAGAGCCTACGACATGCCCACTTGGCATGGGATTCTTTAGTCAGCGTTTTGTCTAGGTGGAGTTCCAGTTTAGTCGCTTAGCCAGGTTCACACCTAGATATTTGATCTCGTTGAAAAGTTTCACGGGTGCTCCGACGATGTAGAGCTGGCCGACATCAACGAAGTACCGTTTTGTGAAGGGAACAATAATCGCCTTTTGCGGGCTTATGTTAAGACCCACTTCTGTATACCATCCAAGGACCGTGCTGAGTGCACTTTGCATCAGTTCGGTGATGGTTAGGCCAAATTTCTCAGAGACTATAGCAGCCAGGTCATCACCATACCTTATAGTATCTATGCCTAGCCTTGATAGTTTCTGTAGTAGTTCATCTATCACTAAGGACCATATATGGGGAGACAAAACCCCGCCCTGTGGACACGCTTTGACCGCTCGAATGCAGACAGGAGTGGCATAAAGTGTAGATTTTATGTCTCGGAGCAATAGCATTTTCTATATCCAAGTAAAAGAGGCATTGTCAATGCCCCTTTACTGTTATGCCCTAGTTATGCATTGATAGCCAGTATTATCAAAGGCACGTTCGACTTCAAGAAAGGAGCACAAAGCAATTTCCTTCGCCTCAAATGCCTTCTCAATTTCACTGACTACATGGTGAAGATCGACCTCTGTTGATCTGCCTTTAATGTAGGCAAACTGTGTGTGGTGCAGTGGTTTGGAATCTTGCAGTCTGCACCGGATATGCGAGACCAACAGTGAAATTCGATCTAAGTAGACCAACTAGTGGACAAATGATCTCATCTAGGCTGTGTTGCAGGAGCGCTGGGAAAATCTGATCTTGGCCTGGTTAATCAAATCTGATGTGCTGGTGATCTGATAACGAGGCTTCATCGGTGACTTTCCAATTTGTAATGGAATCAGTGATACGCTTACTAACCAGAGTGAGGTCTAGTACCTATTCCCTGATTGCGATGGTAAAAGTAGGCCTACACCCTCTATTTGATACATCTAATTGACTACACAATAGATAATCAAGAAGGCACTCACCACTCTTGTTAACATCACTGCTACCCCAGGTAGTGTGATGGGCGTTGCACAGTGGTTGCGTCCATAGGCCAAAAATCAAAAAACATATTGCAAAATATTTCGATAAAATGTAAACAAATTGACTCTAAAATGTCCAATCGGCTTTATGGCAAACCGTGTTTTCTGTTAAACTAACGGGAATTTCTTAAAATAGCATTGAAGGCATGAACACGTGTTCATTTTTGCAACCTATCTGCGGTTAGTAAGCTTTTTGTGAAAACAAAAGCGAACTTCAAAGAGGTCAAACGTTTGGCAGACGGTTTCAAAAATAATAACTTAAAATGAATTTTGAATTTGAAGGTATTTACTTTAATAAATTTGTTTTGCTAAATTAATTTGATCAATTAAACCATTTTTCGTATTTTGGATCGATTTAACCTTTTTTTTTGTGCTTTTTGTTAACGTGTTTTCTATGATTAGCTGTAGTTTTAGTCGTGATCCCAAATAATTCCACAATTGGTTTGTATGTCAATGTGTTTGTCTTTCTTTTAAGGTAATAAATGTGATCAAATTGTCAGCAAAAATTTGCAGATGTGCTTAAAATTGTAAAAATACTAATACCGTCTTTTCTTTTCTAGGGTCAGTTTTGCCCAAAAAATTACATGTGGTGCTGTTGCTCTGTCTTCGTCTTTCGTGTTTGTGTATACTTCGCTTAGTTTGTTAGAGGGAAGTGCCTAACGCTACTATCCAAAAGGACAGCAGCGCAAGGGGATCCACCCTCTCGGTCATATAACAACTTACATGAGCCGCAAATTAATCCACGGACTTGGCTCTTGGAGAAGATCCAGGTTGATGTTGACAAGCATCAGCCATTCCGTTCACGGGACTAAGCCCTCGAACTTAGCAGCACACACGTCAGAGTGGCCTTCAAATTGCCGCCTTAAACGTTGCCATCTGCTCCGCTGTCAAAGGTGACGATCTGACAGTCGAAATTAAGCCTACTTTGAGACCACTGGCCATCCGACTGTATGATGGTGCTGTCGACTCTGAATGAGTATTCTTAGGCTTCTTCTTAGACAAGCTGGCTCCCGGAGACTTGTTCTCTGAGCGACCCCACTAGACCTTGGTGTCAGTGGGGGGCGCTTTCGCAGCAGCCAGTACATCTACCCTTGAGAGACCTTTGACGAGTGCGACCCAAAAGCCTTTTTCTTGCGGTTCGATATTTTAACGAAGTCGAGCTCAGGGTCTTAAAATTGACAGGCAACCTGAGTGCCTGTATCCAGGAGACCGGATCTCTGGGAGATCACACTGGATGCATCGTCCTGGCCGGTGAGAGTAAGGTCAGTATCCGACTCAGAGTCCAACAACTCTATCGAATCCTGCCTTGACAGACACTTTCCAGACGGAAGGTTGGTACCTTCCAACCTATGTTCCAAGGGGGTTGGAAGCCTGTACTGACGAACATCACCGTTAAGGAGGATGGGAGCCGGCAGCCTAACGGTGAAGGTTGAAGCCTGGGGTGATGCTTTTGGAGCCGCATCAGACTCTTTTTTGTTAAGTTATTATAATTCATGTTTGATCCCAGGAGTGAACGTGAAAAGAGGTCACCCGGGGAAAGTCAAGAATAAAATTGGAGGTTGACAGGTATCAAGAATCAGCATGCTAGAGACTGAGCAACAGCTCGGTCATGAATCCTTCGGCATATGCTGTTCCAACTTGGATTGGGGTAATTTTCTGAAGGAGTTTTCTTCTCTAAGACCGATCTCTATTAATCAGCACCCTCGGCAGAGACATGACCATGCCAAGGGTCTGCTTCCAGCCGCACTCACGGGGAGAGTATAATCGCACTTAAAACAGTGTATACATTAGAAAAATAATTACACGTGACTTCCCCTGTACACCAGTAGGCTGACGGCTGGCCCAAGCGTAAAAAATTTACCAAAAATATCAAACGGAACAAAACGTAAAAGCTCACCAGAACATTATTGCAGCAATGCATCCGGCAGCGAATCTTCCCAACAAGATGGAAACTGCAGAGCCTCGACCTTCTACCGATAAGTGGGAAGCGGCAAGAAGACCCCTCGGCATACAGACCACTATGCATGCTTGATGTGGTTGGCAAGCTGTTCGAGCGCATCTTATGCAACCACCGAGCTCAATTTGCGCCGGGGCCTTTCCGACCTATAATTCAGCTTTCGCAAGCACCACAGCACTGTCGGAGCCATTAATATGATGGCGAGCATAGCCCGGGAGGCAACCGCTGGATCAAGATGGCGTGGCGGCAGTAAAGAATACTGCCTGCAAGATGGCCAAAAATCACTCAAGCTCTGATCCGCATCGGCATTTCGGAATACTTGATCAAACTGGTGGTTAGCTATTTCGAGAATCGTGTCCTCGTAAACGACACCGCGTCGGGGCGAATAACTTACGCTACCACTGGAGGGTTCGGTACTGGGACCTATGCTTTGGAACGTCACGTATGACGGAATTCTTTGGATGACAACACCAACCGGAACGAGTATAGTGGGATTTGCCGATGACATAGCCATTGTCACAGTGGCAAAGGAACTAGGAGAAGTGGAGTGCAACACCAACACGGCCATCAGACAGGTGAATAGCTGGCTGGACACGAATGGGTTGGTACTGGCAGCGCATAAAACTGAAGCGGTGCTCATCAGCGGCCGAAAGCGCATGGAGACTGCCCGCATAATAGTTGGACACAACACAATTACGTTGAAACACGCTATTAAGTACTAAGGAGTGATGATAGATCACAGGCTTAGCTTCAAGGAGCACCTGAGGTATGTGGGAGACAAGGCGAGCAAGGCAGCGAATGCATTATCTCGGGTAATGGCTAACACCAGAGTGCCATGGATGGATTATCAGTAGCGTAGTACGTTTGATCATCCTATACGCAGCACCGGTATGGGCACAGCCAAGAATGCAGGTCCGCATACAGACGCTGTGCACTCCGAGTGTTATACGCTTTCCGGACTGTGTCGGAGGAGACAGCTCAGGTTCTTGCTGGAATGGCTCCGCTGGACTTCCTAGCAGAGGAGACCAGAAGTCGGGGACCCGAGAACTTGAGACTACAGGCATCCCAGGAGAAGTGGCAGGAGAGGTGGAGAGCTACTACCAACGGCAGCTGGACAAGAATGTTGATCCCGGGTTTAAGGCCGTGGGTGAAAAGAAAGTACGGACAAACCGACTTTTAAATTACGCAGTTACTGACGGGACACGGGTGCTTCAAATGCTATTTATATAGGTTTAAGCGGTCTATTGAAGACGCTGAGCACGTCTTTTTTGTCTGTCCAAGATTCTCTGAGTGGGAAGAGCTAAGTCTAAGTATTGGGAGACCATTTATATTCAATGACTTATAAGACATCCAACTTAACTTGCAAAACAATTGGCTTACAGTTAGAAACATGTGTGCAGAGATCATAAAACCGTTGCGTCGTGCTGAAAGACAGCGCAACTCGAATTCAAACTCTAGACGAGATACTTAATAAGGCTTTTTAGACCATCTCTCCCTTTGCGATGTACTATTTATACTCTTTTTTAATTTAAAAAGAAAATAAGTGTATATTGGGTTTGTGAAATGACCGTCCGTCCATGTGTCCGTCTGTCTGTCCGTCCGTATGATAGAAGTTTTTTCCACAGTTTTCAAGCTAGAGCACCCAAACTTGGTATACATGTTGATATTTACCATGGGCAGACAAAGTGTCAAGATATTTAAATTGATGACAAAACTTAAAAGATTTGAGCAAAAGTACAAGTGCCATACCCACTTCAGACTCCGCAAAGAGGTAAACAAAATTATAATACCCTCTGCAAGGGTATAAAAAGGAGTACATCGCAGTCGGGTGCATCCAAATGCAAGGTTCTTACTTTTTAGTAGATTGTGCTGCGAAAGGGAAACGGAGAGTAGGGGTTAGGTTTAAGTGGGTAAAAGTCACACACTTTTTGGCTTTTAATGCTGAACGTTGCAGTCGGATGCACCCGACTGCGATATACTCTTTTTTCCGCCACTTTGCAGAGTCAGAAGTGGTCGTGGCAATTGTATTTTTGCTCAAATCTTTTAAGTTTTGCCATCTATTAAAGTTTGGTTAGGCCCGTTGTACAGATTTGGGAGAAACAAATTGGCAAAATTTTTTTTATCCAATCTATTAAATAGGACAATAGAATTCAACCTGCAAAATTTGGGGACTCTAGCTAAAGGGGTGGGGAATATACAGACTTTGCTTATCAGTGCGGGTGGGGTGGGCGTGGCCGAATTTTTTTTTTCAGATCAATAAAGGATGTGATAAGTAGCCCTTGTGCCAAATTTGGTTACTCTAGCTATAAAACTTTGGGAGATATAGGTTTTTGCGGTTTGTGTGGGAAGGGGTGGGGGTGGGGGGAGATCATGACACTTTGTCTGCCTATGGTATATACCAACATGTACACCAAGTTTGGTTGCTCTCGTTCATACAGACAGACGGACAGGCGAACATTTCACAAAACAAATATACTCTTTTTTTTTTTTCAAAAAAATTAAAAAAGAGTATATAAACACACACAGCCCTTCCCCTTTGGAGACCCCTTCCCTCTACCCCTCTGGAGATCAACCCCCCTCCCACGCTAGCCTATGAGGCAGAACTGTCAGAACTGCTTATTGTTGCTACACGTGAACTTTCCCAAGCCAGCCTAAGCTGTCATCTGATTACTGAAAGATCACACGCTGCATAACCAATATTATTTGTTTGTGTTTTTAATTCCATCTATAAAATATGAGATAATGCTTCGATTTTCTTATTCAATTGTTCTTAATTTTCTCAAGTTTACCCCTCTTGCAACTTTAATAATACTAGTTAAACTACAATCAGTTAAATTCTAGTAACACTACAACCACCAGCTAATTGCCAAAAAAAAAATTAATACTGGGTAGTAGCTTTGTGGTCCCTGTACAAGAATATGCTATAATATTGCTGTAAAACATAACACAGAAGCCGTAAATTGCTGTTGAGTTTTATTTTAAGCGAAAAAATTAAAAATCATTTATAATCATTATTTTTGAGTTTTATTTTTTTCGATCAAAAATAATGATTATGTTTTAAGTTTTATTAAATTACTCAAAACATAATGATTATCCTTGAATAAAAAGGCAAAAAATCATAAATTTAAAAATCATAACGGGAATGGAGAGATATTAAAAAAATAAAGATTTTGGTGTGAATCGGTTTTTTTTAGGTCCTTCATAAGTGGGTAATTTTTTTGTTAAAAAAAAATCAATATTTACAGTCCCTGCTTTATACTTGAACTAAGAAAAATCTTAAAATCTCGGAGAGAAGGAAGAGCTGAGAGGGTAAATTTCGCTCACTCTCATTTTCAAAATGGCGTCCGGGACTTAATATAAGTACAGCATACTGAAAATAAATATTTTTAGACTTATATCCAATTTTTTTAGGTTTGGTACTCAATCTAAAATTTTCATACTTAAATAGAGTATTATGTACTCATTTGCAGTAAATTTTACTTGGTTACTTGGAAAACCAAGTACGAATCGTACTTGACATCTTAAGTACGAAGCCGGGCTAAAATCAAGTTCAAAAAATTTATAATATCCCGGCAACTTTTTTTCTGTGTCTCTTGAAATGCAAAATTTGAATACTATAATCTCTTAGCTGTTAAGTTACTCTTAAGCTGCAACGACATGCGCTCGAACAATTACCGACAGATAACGCACCTTCTGTGCTTTCGTAGTAGCTCTCATAGAGTCAGCTGGAAATCATTATTGTACACGATCCCAAACACCAAGCCATTAAACGCAAATATTTATATAATTTGCCGCAGTCATAATTTGCTATTATTTCATCATTGTCGATTTTCTCAAGATAACGCTCTTTAGATTTTTTCATTGATAGTTTAGATTTTAGTTACTTTTTTATACAAAATGGGCTGTAAAGCAGCTTCCGAAAGTTTTGTGTCCCGAAATTTCTTTTCTGTGAATAAATGACTTTCATTTATTTCGCTAGGTAAAGGCAGAAAATTAGCATATTATGCTAACTGGAGGGTTCGGTACTGGGACCTATGCTTTGGAACGTCACGTATGACGGAATTCTTTGGATGACAACACCAACCGGAACGAGTATAGTGGGATTTGCCGATGACATAGCCATTGTCACAGTGGCAAAGGAACTAGGAGAAGTGGAGTGCAACACCAACACGGCCATCAGACAGGTGAATAGCTGGCTGGACACGAATGGGTTGGTACTGGCAGCGCATAAAACTGAAGCGGTGCTCATCAGCGGCCGAAAGCGCATGGAGACTGCCCGCATAATAGTTGGACACAACACAATTACGTTGAAACACGCTATTAAGTACTAAGGAGTGATGATAGATCACAGGCTTAGCTTCAAGGAGCACCTGAGGTATGTGGGAGACAAGGCGAGCAAGGCAGCGAATGCATTATCTCGGGTAATGGCTAACACCAGAGTGCCATGGATGGATTATCAGTAGCGTAGTACGTTTGATCATCCTATACGCAGCACCGGTATGGGCACAGCCAAGAATGCAGGTCCGCATACAGACGCTGTGCACTCCGAGTGTTATACGCTTTCCGGACTGTGTCGGAGGAGACAGCTCAGGTTCTTGCTGGAATGGCTCCGCTGGACTTCCTAGCAGAGGAGACCAGAAGTCGGGGACCCGAGAACTTGAGACTACAGGCATCCCAGGAGAAGTGGCAGGAGAGGTGGAGAGCTACTACCAACGGCAGCTGGACAAGAATGTTGATCCCGGGTTTAAGGCCGTGGGTGAAAAGAAAGTACGGACAAACCGACTTTTAAATTACGCAGTTACTGACGGGACACGGGTGCTTCAAATGCTATTTATATAGGTTTAAGCGGTCTATTGAAGACGCTGAGCACGTCTTTTTTGTCTGTCCAAGATTCTCTGAGTGGGAAGAGCTAAGTCTAAGTATTGGGAGACCATTTATATTCAATGACTTATAAGACATCCAACTTAACTTGCAAAACAATTGGCTTACAGTTAGAAACATGTGTGCAGAGATCATAAAACCGTTGCGTCGTGCTGAAAGACAGCGCAACTCGAATTCAAACTCTAGACGAGATACTTAATAAGGCTTTTTAGACCATCTCTCCCTTTGCGATGTACTATTTATACTCTTTTTTAATTTAAAAAGAAAATAAGTGTATATTGGGTTTGTGAAATGACCGTCCGTCCATGTGTCCGTCTGTCTGTCCGTCCGTATGATAGAAGTTTTTTCCACAGTTTTCAAGCTAGAGCACCCAAACTTGGTATACATGTTGATATTTACCATGGGCAGACAAAGTGTCATGAGCACCTTCTGTGCTTTCGTAGTAGCTCTCATAGAGTCAGCTGGAAATCATTATTGTACACGATCCCAAACACCAAGCCATTAAACGCAAATATTTATATAATTTGCCGCAGTCATAATTTGCTATTATTTCATCATTGTCGATTTTCTCAAGATAACGCTCTTTAGATTTTTTCATTGATAGTTTAGATTTAGTTACTTTTTTATACAAAATGGGCTGTAAAGCAGCTTCCGAAAGTTTTGTGTCCCGAAATTTCTTTTCTGTGAATAAATGACTTTCATTTATTTCGCTAGGTAAAGGCAGAAAATTAGCATATTATGGATTTTATTAATAATACAACAAATAAACGCTTATATAAAATAAATAAAATATTGAGAACTAAATTAATCATAAGAATTAAAAGTTATTAGTTTGCTTTATTTATTGATGTTAAAAGACAAATACATTTTTATTTTATTGACAGTATATTTCAATACATTAATTTTGCCTGGAGTAGTATGGCGACTGGTCATGTGTTTCGGATTTGTTGCAAGTGTGGCTTCAATAATGTAAACATAGTAGACTGGTGGGGTCTGCACCATGTTTTCAAAATGCAGAGCAGACCAGAGAAATAATATAAGTTACTGCATTGATTTTAAAATGATCACGTTACTAGCGAATCTTCCCTTATTGCAGCTTTCTTGCAACTATAGATTTTCTCATCAGCTTCGGCGTTGGAGTTTCTTTCTGTGTATTTCCTACTCCTCCTACTGCACCACATCCTGTACTGCTAGGGTCAAAATGAAGATATTGCCTTTAAAAACTGCTTTCCTTTTTTATTTGCAGTTGGTTCATTTAATTGAATTTGCAAATATTTAAACTTTATTTTCGCAATTGTTTGTACGCAAAACACTGCTGATTATATAGTGTGACCGTTTACAGGTTTACAGTCCAACATATTTATTTTCAATAGTGCTTCTCAACGGAAGCAGTCTACTTTTACAAAGTTCAAATAAAAGTAAACAAATTTCATTAAATACGAATTAATGCATACCCATCATGCTGACAAATTTCTTATGCTTAACTTTACTTAGGATTTTGGTTAGAACATCCGATAGCATTTCTTCGTTAGATATATATTCAATTTCAATAACTTTGTTCTTAGCCATATCCTTTATATGATGATACTTAATGTCTATATGTTTGCTGTGCATATGAAACTTAGAGTCTTAAGCAAGGCATTGCGCGTTTTGGTTGTCGCTTAATACCCTCATCGCCGGACCAATGCTTAAACCCATTTCGCTCTTGAGTTTCTGTTTCTATGCTACTTCTTTACCAGCTATTGAGGGAGCCACATACTCTGCCTCAGTGCTACTCAATGCAACGACGCTCTGTTTTTTTGACTCCCACGCAGTAACGCCCAGCCACTGAACGACTTCCGGTCCGTGCTGTCTGTAGCCCAATCTGCGTCGACAAAACAAAAGATGGGCTTTCCAGTCTTCTTGGAAAGCCGTCGTTGCTCTGTAGTGCCTCTTACGTATCTCAATATCCGCTTGACGCCCGCCTCATGCTCCGGATGTGGAACTGCATTCTGCTGCGCAAGCTTCGTCACCAGGTGAAGGATATTTGGCCGCGTAGTTATAGCCAGGTACAGCAATAAGCTTATCACTGACTGATAGCTAGTTTGGTTCACTCGCTCACACTCAGCATTGTCACATTTGACTTGGAAAGCAACTTCTAGGGCTTACAATTTTGCATACCATACCCTAACAGCAGATTTTCAATATACTGCTTTTGTCCAAGGAAATGCTTCAACTGACCACCATCGATGCCATCGAATTCGTCAGCTATGAGCTTCTTCACGCTGTTGATCAATCAGATCGTCAACATATACCACTAAGATGTCCAGCTTGCTGCCATTATATGTATATAGGCACGGAAAACTGGTACAGTAGACGATGCCAATCTTGATGAGAACGCCATTCAATTTCTCGTTCCATTCACGGCCACTTTGCTTCAGGCCGTACAAGCTCTTGTGCAGCTTCAGGACATGCGCAGGGAATGCGAATCCCTCTGGCTGTCGCATGTAGACCACGTCTTGCAGCGCACTGTGGCTTGAAAACTTTCCATCTCCTTCTGCATCGACGCCCTCCAGTCATCAGAATGATCAGAGCTCATTGCTGCATCTACGCTGACTGGTACTGCTACGTCATCACTCGTTGTAACATTTAAAATGTTATACTGCTTGCGAGGGCGTCCCTGCTGACCAGTGTAGACTTTTATTTGGCCGTCCACGGCCCCTCTTTGCATTTATCCCGGTTGATACGTGATCATCAGCAGCCACTGCAACTCCTTTTGCAGACTGCAAGGAACTTGGCTAAACCCTTTCAAGCTCATCTTGCTCAGCATCATTCTGTTCGCCATCAGTTATGCCGGCAATATTGGATTCGTTTAAAATCACATGGACTTCGGTTTCACTTGCCAAGCCATTGGCATCCAAACTGATATCTGTAAAGGAATCTTCGAGAAAAATTACGTCACGCGCTACTATTAACTTCCGTGTACTTGTATTGTACAACCGGTATGCCACATCAAGCTTTGGCTGAAATTTTTTGCTGTGCGTCTTGTTGAGCACGATAGCCTTTACACCGAATTCTCTCAGGTGGCTTACAGTTGGTTTTTTTCCCAGACCATGCCTCAAACGGTGTCATATCTGCCAATGACTCTCTGATCGATTCCGTAAGTAAACCTTCATGTTAATGGCTACTACCCAGAACTCTTCCCCGAGACCAACGTGTACAGGATGTTCCGTGCCATCTCCACCAACGTTCTTTTGTTATTAAATATTATTAATTATCAATTATTTCACTGGAATTAAATGACCGAAACGATTGTGCCCATTCATTATCTTACATTACATCTGTTTGCGCGCCAAAACACTCTTTGTCTTTTATCTCGAACAGAAACATACATTGTTAATGCTCGCACTTTTTTCACAAGTGTTACGGTGAATCTGTTTTGGATCACTTTTTTCTTTGCAACAACACTGTTTTTAATTGCAGCTGCGTTTGTCGACATTCTTTATTTTTCACTGTTTTCTTTTGGTCTACAATTTGCAGTGGTCAACCGCACTACCGGCAACCGGCACCTTTTGCGTTTCTCTGCTTCGTATTTTTCTGTAAACTTTTCGAGTAACTGTTGTTGCCTGCCCGAGTTTCTATACGCGATGTGAGTATTTTTTGCTGTCTGCCATTCTCTGTGCTCGCTTAACGCCTTTCGCTCTCTTCGAGTAATTTTTTTTTCAGCACACAGAGATGGCAACGTATCCCGAGTTTCAATTGCCACCACAAAATTGTCAAAGGTGTCACTTAAACTCGACAACAACAATATTGTTCAGATCTCTTCCCTTCTCATTCTCGTTCACATCTGAGAAATTTTGTATAAGTGTCGCCGTACTAATCGACTCTGCCATCTTCATGTGCAACCACTTCTTCAATAAAGTTACACGACGCGGAGGTCCCATTGTTCCCTCCAAAACCGTCAATAAAAACACCGCTCTTCGTAAGATTATAGTATAATAATGATTAACAAGTGTTTATTAATTGTTCATAACAGCGTTTGTTAACATTAATTGCGTCATTTATATTTCTACACAACAACATACCTGTCATGACTCAATTTACGCTTCAAAATATAAGCACCCAAAAACTTTCGCTTTAGCTTTAACTCGGCTCCAAATTGTGTACGTTTTCTTCCTTCTCTTTTTGCAGCTCAACAAGATACTCTTCCTACACAAGTTGTTCTAGATTACTTTCATACTTTGCTGTCATGTTCATGCCTGTCAAGATTTTAAATGGAGATGTTTTGGTTTTTTTTGGAGGAGAGGAGCTTATAAACTGTTGTACCCTACCAACATACCACGCCTTTTTGTCTTTTGCACAGAGTTCAGTTAACAGAGTAATCATAATTCTGTAAATTCGCTCGACCTGACCATTACCACGTGGCACTCTTGTCTCTATAAGTGAATTTTGACTACTGTGCTCCTTACCAAATTCCTTAAAAGCATTAGCAGTGAATGCAGTACCACTATCTGTGATCACACACCTCGGATTCCTAAACACTTCGAACTGTTTCTGTAACCTGGCAACCACCTCATCTGTGCCTGTACATTTTGTTGAATAAAGCCACATAAATTTAGAGAAAGCATCGGCAACTAATAACACGTGATTGTGCTGCTTCTTGGCCAACTCCATTGGCAAAATGTGGTCACAATGAAAAGTTTGCAGAGGCTCATCAGACTTATCGATTGCCTTCAAATACCCTTCTTTCTTGCCATTCTTTGCATCGCTCACAATACACTCCACAGAAAACTAAAAGATTTTATCAACTTTTTCAGCCAACTCTGGGATAAAGTATTTACGCCGTACTAAGTCGATAGTCCTTTCCGCACCAAAATGTCCTCCATATCCATTCATCTTGACTTTTTCGATCCTGCACTATAGCGAGTACTTCAAACTCGTATTAAGGATACTTTTCTTCAGCTGGCGTTGTCTTACGACTCATGTACTCTACTGTGTGGAAAGATTGATCCTCTGCGTCTTTCTGTAATAGGATAGCTCAGTATCCGTATAAGCTCGCATCACAATGAACCTCTGTAGTACCTTTTTGATTAAATGACCTCATAACCGGAGAACAAGATAAATAACATTTCAACTGATTGAACGCTGCCAACTTTTCTTCACCCATTTTGAAAGGCAGACTCTTCTTCATCAAATTTGTCAGTGATCTAGCAATGGTAGAAAAATCTTTAACAAATCTACGAAAATAGGAAGTTAAGCCCAAATAGCGTTGAACTTGTTTCCTATCGTGCGGAATTGGAAAATTGTCTACTGCCGAAGTCTTTTCTTTAGATGTTGATGCGCAAGCCTGACATCTCTGAGAGACACAACACCTTCTCTAACTTCTCAAGTCCTTCCTGCTCATCCTTTGATCTTATAATGGTCTTAAAACAGCAAATATGTACCACATAAACACAGCCGTTGAGTTACAAATCCCAAATGGTACGAGCGAGGTATTTTTACGACAATTCTTATGCACAGGAACATAGAAAAACCCATACCCATACCATACAAATACCTGACCTTCCTGAAGTTTATTCAAAACATCATCGATTGGGTCTTTGATGGACTGGTACTTCATTCGACAGTCCAATCTGTATTTTTACTGGGCTGATTTCTGGATTTAACGGCTTTTAATTTTTTATCAGGTCACTGCTTAAATTAAGTTAATCTAATAATGTTTGCCAATAATATCTGAGTGAACGTGTTTTCCAAGGCAGCAATAACATTCACTGGCTCCTAAAGACTGGATTTGAGCATAACTATAATGAGTGCACTCTAGTACGCGCCCACACTTTGCAAGGTTGCTGCTAGCACACTCTTTGTTGATTAGTAGATCGACGTTATTCATCTCGTTGCCCTCTTTATTTACTGAGTGGAAACTCGCAACTTTTGACTCTATAGTCGCTCTGATAAAATAAAAACATCACAACCAATCACACCTTCGTACAGGGTATCTTCGTCGGGCATTACATGGAAACAAGTTTCTAACGGAACATCATCCAACTTTGTAGGAATGCTAAACGAACCCAACGTAGAGATTTTATTCCTTTTTATATTCCTATTCCTAACTGGGTAAATCTGCCTATAAATTTTCTCATGGAAAGTACAAGTATCACTGCTTGAATCAAACAACGCTGTTCATTACCCATTTCGAATTTCTTGAAAGCTCGATTAAAGATCGTCTGAAACAGTTGCTGCATGTTCGACGTTTCTTTTTTCGTATTATTTCGTACTCCTCTTAATTCACATTGATTTTCTTTATGACCTATCTGGTTACAGTTGAAACATTTGACACCACTTTCCTTGCAATCTCTTGCAATATAGTTGCCGCCTCCGCACTTGAAACAACGCCTCTCGTCCTTAGTTTTTATCGAACTATTTTCAAAATTGGCTTTCTGCTTAAACATATGGTTCGCACCTTTCTTTTCGTAAACTTTATTTATTTCGAGGAATTCTTTGAGATTGCTTGCATGGTACAGTCAGCGTTTGTTTTGTTTTGAATCTGGAATGGCCTTAATAATATATTCGACAATGCTTCCTTCATCCAACTGGCCTTGACTTCCTAAAGTAACCATATTGTAGAAATATTCGTTTAAGCTCTCCTTATGGCTCTTCTTTTTATTTTCTAGTAGCTTATGCACTTGTTTTGCTGTTAATTTTTTACAAAATTCACTTTTTTCTTCGTTTTTAGTTTAGATATTCAAAGAATTCCAATCATTAATACCCGTTTCACTTCATAAAAATAGCATTGGTGCGCCTTTCACTAATGTCCTGCCATAAATAAACTTTTGCAGATTGATCCAGTTCACATCATGCAGTGAACATCATGGCTGTAAAATTGTTGCTTGCTAATTCACATACCAAATTCTCTGTTAATTCTATCTCTTCGTATACAGACACTTCGTTATCGTCTTCGTATTGATCAAAATAACAAATAAGCCTTTTTACCTGTGTGTGGTAACTTCAACTTCTTTAAGTTTCTTTTAATCTTGTTGGTAGTACTATGTCGTCGCGTTGCATTGTACATTATTAAATTAACTTAAAATATTTTTAATTTACACAGATGTTCTTATTTGGCTTCAGTAGAGCAAGATATGGGCAATACTTTGCAATTAAGTCAAATGACTGATGTTACAAATGTATTATTTTCCTCGATAAACCGCGGGATGTGGTACTTCTGCCTTGTAGCCACTTCAAAACATGCTCTGACTGCTACAAAATTTTGGAAAAACTTTCAAATAACTCTCTTTTGCTCTGCCCATATTGCAGAAAAATTATTAAAAACCATTTAAAAGTATACCAACTAATAACTCAATATCAAAACTTACTTAGGTACAGCTGTAGCCAACATTTTTGTTCCAAAAATTGCGCGATTTTTTATTTCGACGAATGGGCACAACATTTTACCGTTTCGAAAAAACATTGGATTGCCAAATATGGCGCAGATGCTGTTCCATATGTGACAGTATTCAGCCTGTTAGTTTGAAGTCTATGTGACGGACTTTTTCGTCAAAGAATCAGCTGAAAATTTCTGTCTTCATAAATAAAGTTGAATGTAACTCCCTCCGAATGGTAGCACCAACCATAAGAGTGTCGTTTAGTGACACTGCTGTCGACGTCTTCCTGGATGCGTCAAATACAACGCGAAGTTTTATTCAGCTGCTTTCATGACCCAGTTCTGCTAAGATTGCTCACACTATAAGTCCTACATTCAGACAATTAATGCACATCCGCTGCGCTTTTACAAAATCAAAACGCTGTAATACTGGGATGGCGCTTAAGGATGTGACCAGTAGCGTTACAATAGGTTCATTTTCTATCGGACTTTTGCTCTTTTGCACATAAATATGGAGTCCTTTGACCTTTTCTGGCTTCATCTTTGGGCTTAATCTTGCTCCTCGTTGCCTTTTTTGCAGCTAAGTAGCGTCGATTTATCTGTTGAGCACAATCGGAACACGATGACAGCTTGATGTAGTTAAGCAACTCTTCGAAACGAGATTTGGTGGTATGATCCACTTTGGCCATGACGATGTGTATAATAAAAGCTTGGGCAATGTCCTTATCACTTGATGTCAAGGTGTGTGATGTCAGCCTCTTCAAATGTAGCAAAACTTGACCCAGTCAAGAAGTGTCCAGGAGTCAAGACATCCAAGTCGCTGGGATTCTCTGAAGTGGAACGAAGTGATCGTGAGTTCAACATTGCTGAAATTTCACAAAGGAGAGTGCGAAGTTCATGGATGTCAGAATCGTCTTTCCAACAACACGATAGAAGTGAAATTTGGCCGATTTCACCGCTGCTTCACATAGGTTTCCAAAATGGGGAGAGCGTCGTGGAATGAAATGCCATTTGAATCCAATTGAAAGGCATGCGCTTTTAAGCTGATTCATTTGAAGATCGCTGAGAAAGAGTTGACGATGTTCCTTGAGCTCATTCTTGGCACCGACAAAATTCGTTGCGTTATCTGACCAAATGGCGTTTGGCTTGCCTCTGATGCTAACGAATCTCCTTAAAGCTGCATTTAACGACGATGTGGTGAGGTCTTCAACAACTTCAAGGTGTGTTGCCTTTGTGGTGAAGCAAACGAAAACTGAGATGTAGCATTTTGTTGGTGGCCTGTTCCTTACTTCAGATTTGCAAAAGAAGGGACAGCAGATGTCGACTCCTGTAGTGAGAAACGGGCGATTCGGCTGCACACGGTCTGCTGGCAAAGGGGCCATGATGTGCTCACAAAACTTGGGCTTTAAACGGTAGCATCGAATGCACTTGCTGATGGCAGCTGCAACAGTTTTCCGTCCACCAATTGCCCAGAATCTTTGCCGCAAGGCTGCGAGAAGGCTTTGTGGACCAGCGTACAAAAACTTCTGGTGGTAAAAAAGGATAATTGCAGTGGTTACTGGATGCCGTTTTGGTAACAGCATTGGGTGTCTTGCATCGAAATCCAACAATGAATTTTGTAGGTGCCCACCAACTCGCATCAAACCAGTGCCATCAATAAGTGGGTTCAGAGGTAGCAGTGCACTTTTGGATGAAAGTGGTTTCTTCAAGCGCAAGGCCTTGTATTCTTCCGCAAAATGAACCAATTGTATGCCTTTAACGAGCGAATGTGTTCCTCTCCTGATATCATCAACTGTGAGTGCACTTCTTGAGCGTGGCTGATCCTTGTATTTGAGCTGCAAAAACCGATGAAAGAATGCGAAAACTATCTGCAGATGATCAAACGAATTTTGAAATTTGCAGTGAAATGAGATGTCCAGTTGCTGAGCTAAGCCCAATGCTTGACGTCGATGTTCAGGTAACCCTTCAATGTATGGTTCGATGGCTGGCCAGTCCGATGCTTTTTAGTGTAAGAAAGCTATTCCTTCGCACCATAGGGTTGATCCTACCAGCTCGAGAGGTGAGCATCCACGAGAGAGTATGTCTGCCGTAGTCATCTGGGATGGCACGTGCCACCATGTCATGCCCTGAGTACGTTCCTGTATTTGCGATATCTTGTTTGAAACAAATACATTGAAATCTGATGAAGGTCCTCGAATCCAAGAGAGAGCTATAGTGCAATCGGACCAACAATAAAAGTTACATGATAATGGATCTCAGCATTGTTAGAGATGAGTTCAGCCAAAAGGTGAGCTGCCGCCAGCTCCAACTTGGGAATTGTTAATGTTTTGAGAGGAGAAACTCTTGACTTGGAGCAATGAAGATGAGACGTGAACTGTCCTCGTATTTCGGAACGGACGTATGTACAAGCACCAAAGATGACATGCTAGCATCACAAAATCCATGTATCTCCCACGACGCATGAGGCAGCAAACCAAACTACTAGAGGCAGTCTTTCATCCCAATCAAGCGTATCCTTCCACAATGCCTGAAGGAATATTTTCAGCTTCGTGGCAATTGGGGCAATTAGTCCGAGAGGATCATAGAATTTAGCGACGGTTGATAAGATAGTTCTTTTGGTTGCTGACTTCTCGGGCAAGCTTTCCGAAAAGTGAAATATTAAGTTGTCGGAACTTGGATCCCAAACCAAAAATAAAGTTTTTGCAATGTCAGATCCATCGTGAAACTTCAGCAAATTTTCCCGGTCAGCTTCAGGTTCGCCTTCCAGAGCAGTTGGTTCGTTAGAGCACCACTTGCGTATTGGGAAGTGACCTCGTCGCAATAGTTCCTTTACTTGCATCCGAATTTGTATGACCCATTCGACAGAATCGTCAACATAGAAGTCTCCACGAATGATCTTGGCTGCAAGCGGCAGGTCGGCTTCCTCGTCATATGACAACTGTTGCATGACGCTTATGTCTAAAAACGCGGCAGGCTTAGTTCCCTAAGTCACCGTATCCAGAGTGTAAGCTTTCACCTCGTCTTCAGGACTTTCGCGCCACAGGATGCTTTGTAGATATTCATCTGGATGCGTCATGCGTACACAAAGGTAAATGTCGCCACATAGGGCACATGGGGCCTAAAGAATCGAAATCGAAGAAGCGTTGAGAATAATTTCGGTTGTATGGAAGGTCCAGCTAGGAGAAGGTCGTTTAATGAGAGGCTAGATTTTGCCGAGCCATCTAAGACAACACGCAACTTTGTTGTTGTGCTTCCCATTTTTCGAACGCAATGATGTGGTAAGTAAATTTGAGGTAAGGTAGACTGTTTGTTGCACAAAGACATGTGCCTTACATCGAGATACTCCTTAAGAAACGCAGAAAATTGTATTTTCAGAGAAGAATCTTTTGAAAATTTGTTCTCAAGTACCTTGAGACGACACAACGCCCGCCCATATGAGTCTCCTAGGGAATCAAAGCTAGCTTTTGTTGGCAAATGAACTGAGTATTGTCCAGAGCTAAGCCGAGTGAATCCTTTTTGAAACAGCTGTTCACAGAGCAAGTCATCCGAAATAGAAGTTGCAGAGCCAAAGCAATGGTCTGTCTCCTAGTATTGCTTGACTATATCGGACAGCTCTTTATTTTCCACATAAGGGGATGCTTCTGTGCGTGATACAGCCAAGATTGTAGATTTATTCCTTGCAGTAGAAAGACTTCCAGCTGCGATCCAAGCAAGTCGAGTCTTCTGCAAAAACGGAAGGTTTTCAGCCAATTTGAATTGGCCAACGCAGAGAAGATCGTAGAATAAACCAGCACCAATAGGAAGGTCAGTTCCTTGGCTTTTGTAGAAGAGTGGATCAGCTGGCTGCATGTTCTTAGGAATATTCCATTCTGCAGACTTGATGTCCGCATGTGGATCATAACCGGTAATTGTGCTTGTTATTGCAGCAGTAAAAGAAGTTTCGTTTGTTGTTGAACTTTAATTGAATTATCAGCGGGGAGAGCAGTTTTTCCAAGGCCTGATTTAAAAATGCCAGATCGATGAGTTTTAAGTTGCAATTGATTTGCAAAGCGAGATGTAACCAAATTGAGCTGAGCAGCAGAATCAAGTATGACTCGACAAGGTACGAGCACACCAGAACAATTTTTTATATATACAACAGCAGTGGCAAGCAACACGAATGCGGTCTGATTTTTACTCCCTGTTCCCATTAAAAATGGGAAAAAGGGAGTTATAAAGTACTGCAAATGTGTGTAACAGGCAGAAGGAAGCATTTCCGACTATATAAACTATATATATTCTTGATCTGCATCAACAGCCATGACGATCTAGCCATGTCCGTCTGTCTGTCTGTCTGTCCGTCTGTCCGTCTGTCCGTCTGTATGAACGCGTCGATCTCAGAGACTATAAGAGCTAGAGACACCAAACTTGGCATGCACGTTCCTGTATACCATACGCAGATCAAGTTTATTTCAAATTTCGGATGCACCCCCCCGCACCCCCGCAAATCGCAAAAGACTCCCACAGCCACAATTTTAAAGATAGAGCTTTAATTTTTGGTACACATGTATGTTTAATCAATGTCTTTCGGATGTGTAAATTTCAACACGGTCGGATAAATAGCACCAAAGTTATAGAAGAATCTATTACCCCCGTCTCAGCTGGCAGCAACAACAGTTTGACAAGCAGTTTACGAGTTAAGTGCACTGCTTGCTTGTGTTGCCGCTGAACTGCTTGAAATGCAAGTTGGGATCAGGGAGTCTCGTAGTCGGGCACACTCGACTAGAGTATTCTTACTTGTTGACTTTAGGCAAAGCTGTAGGCGATGTCGTTGAAACGAGTGCAGAAGATAATTGAAGTTGAGGATTGAGGCTACGCATCGGAAGCGGCTGTGATGGAGTCTATATTAAGCATAGAGTGATGCTTGGACTGACAATGCGTGCAGTGCCCAGACTTGCATTGTTGCATGCTGTGTCCCTTTCGCAAACAGTTCAGACAGTGTTGAAGACGTTTTGCTTCCTTGTAGCGAAGAGTTGGACTCAGAGCCAAGAATTGCGAACATTTGAATACAAAATAGTCTTTTGCGTTACAATACAAACAACAGACGTTAGATGAAGAAATGAGGGCGTTTCGATAAACTTTGGGTTTTCCCACCTGAGAGCTGGGTGTTTTCGTTACCACAGCATTTTCCAAATTTTCCATCATTCGGCATATTTTTCCCAAAAATGTTGCCATCTCATTCCACTGAGTCAGCTTATGTGTTGGCAGCGCTTCTTCCCACCTTTCAAGCTTGCTTTGATCCAATTTGGAAGCGATAAGGTGGATCAGCATTCCGTCAGCTACTTCCTGAGCCAATGCCAATGTGCTCAACGCACGTAAATGTGAGTTGATCGTGTCACTCAACTCTCGTAGGTTGTTTGCAGAGTTCTGAAAATATAACAACTTATTATCGAAACGTTTTGTTAACAACTCCAAAGCCTTGTCATACTTATCGTTGTTGAGTTCCAGAGAGCGGATAGTGTCCAACGCAGCGCCGTCTAAGATGTTGAAACTTTTCCAATTCTGTAAGATCATCGTTGCTGCCTACTACGTTGTTATACATAGCGTAGGAGTCTGGCCAATTCAAACAGGCGCCAGCGAAGCGGGGCAGTTGAAATTCTGGGAGCCGAGTACTCCGTGCTGAAGGAAGCTGGAATGTTCCGATGTTATCATGCCCGACATTTCGAATAACCGTAGAGTGAGCCATTGTCGATTGAAAAACAAAATTGTACCGAATTCGAAGCAGTTACAGTTTACAGAAAGGTCAACGCACTCCAGTTGTCAGGTCAGCGCACTTAAACTATTATATGTATATAAATTGTTTTTACCGAAAACAGTGCACTTGATAAACTTTATTTTTATACCGAATCGTATGTGTTAGTAAATACTGTGCACTAACAAACTGTCATACAATGCATTGACAACGTATGTTTGTGTGTAACAACGTTTGAATGCTTGTCTATATGTGTGTGTTCTTATATAGCTTTGACACCGAATTGCGCCGAAACATGTATATAAATTATTAAAAACGATATTTTAAAAATTTATCAAACCGAAAAGTACTGATTATTGAAATAATCACTTCGGGGGCTACCAATGTTTCGAGGGTACACTACTTTGTGAGACCCTTTTTGCGATTTACCGAATTAGAAATTAAATGTTAATTTCGTTTTAGTTACAGCGATAGACTAACTGCAGCAAGCATGTGATAGTGTGGGCATGCGCAAAGCTTAATTTACAGAGATGCTGTGCATGCGTATAAAGCTTAAGAGAGAGCTTTTAGGAGAGTTTAACAGAGGTGCTGATAGAGCAATGCATATGGAATCAAACAATGCATATATGTGTTTATATATATTAAAATTTTAATGTGCTGCTTCTGCAGTAGTTCTGCTCCCGACACTTGGTATGTCAAATAGTTGCGAACAGAGGCCGGCAGCGGTGGTTGTTTTCAGCACTACTGGTGTACTCGCTCAAAATGCGGTGGCGGTACTCAAACTCCGCCTAATATGCAGTTGCGGTATTTGCACACCGCCTAGAATATGAGTGCGGCACAAACACTTCAAAAAAATACCCGGTGGTACACACATTCAAAAATTTACTCGGCTAACACCGGCTAATTTTGTAAAGAGTATTTTCATTTGTTGTCATAGACATCTTTAAGGCCAGTAAGAGCTTTAGGATAGCATTTGTTAATTGATAAGCTTTAACTACCCCTAATGCCTCATCGGATAGACAGGACACAAAGTGACTACGTTTTTCTACGTTGGTCAACGACTTATCAATATGAATCAATTTTCAAACAAGCACATAAATTCAGCATATTTTCCACTAAATTTGGGTAGCCGCATCTTGGGTAGCTGTACTCGTTGACTTGACATTTTAGAGCAGTGGTGCCCACACACATACACTGACATGTTGTCATTTCATTTGTATATGTGGGAAATCCCGAAAATGCATGCATGGTTATATGTCGCTCGCCGCTTCTGTTTTTTTGTTGTCAAACTCCGATCGTCGTGCTTCGCGGAATCGACAAGAAAGTGCACCGCAGCCTGAACAAGAAAGCCGAAGACGCGTGCCGAAGCCACACAAAATGTTTATACAGTGCGTGTGTCGGCTAGAGCCTTTCGAAGTGTATTCAAAATTCTAACTGATTCTAGTTGAACAAGTAAGAACGTTGCAGTCGGATGCACCCGAATGCACTGGATTAGAGTATTCTTACTTGTTATTTCAAAAAAAATTAAAAAAAGAGTATAACAAGTAAGAATACTCTAGTCGACTGTGCCCGACTACGAGACTCCCTGCTCCCAACTTGCATTTCAAGCAGTTCAGCGGCAACACAAACAAGCAGCGCACTTAACGTGCCCAGTTCCTGTCAAACTGTTGTTTTTGCCTGCTGAGACGGGGGTAATAGATTCTTCCATAACTTTGGTGTTATTTATACGATCGTGATGATATTTACACAGCTGATCAACATTGATACAACATATATGTGTACCAAAAATCAAAAAGCTGTATCTTTAAAATTGTGGCTGTAGGAGTCTTTTGCGATTTGCGGGGGGGTGCATCCGAAATTTGAAAAAAAAACTTTATCTGCGTATGGTATACAGGAACCTGCATGCCAAGTTTGGTGTCTCTAGCTCTTATAGTCTCTGAGATCGACGCGTTCATACATACAGACTGACAGACAGACGGTTATGGCTAGTTCGTCTATATATATACTTTATATGGTCGGATTATTAAAGCCTTTTTAATAAGAAAATCTCCAGCTAATGATCTTGATCTTGACACTTTGTCTGCCTATGGCATATACCAACATGTATACCAAGTTTAGTTGCTCTAGCTTCAAAACTGTGGAAAAAACCTGCGTTCATACAGACGGACAGACGGACAGACAGACGGACGGACGGACATTTCACAAACCCAATATACTATTCTTTTTCATTTTGGAAAACAGAGTATAAATACCAAATACGAGTATTTTTTATTATTTGGTATTTTCTGAATTTTTTCATATTTTTTTTTTGTGTTTCCTGAAATTTATTTTGATTTTTCAGGTTGCAGGTAGACAAAAAAAAAAATTTTCATTTCTTTTTTTTTCAATTCTATTTAAAAATATTTACAATGAATATGTTCAATGCTAGCTAAAAAAATTTCAATAGCATTACATTTTCAATTCTAGTTAAAACAAATTTTCACAAGCATTACTATTTTCAATGCTTATGAAAAAACAATTTCTTGACTACTAGGTTTTTCAATGCTGGTTGAAAAAATGTTCACTAGCATTACTTTTTTCAATGCAAATGAAAAAACAAGAAAGAAATGTTATCTTCGGCGTGCCAAAGATATATATCCTTGCAGAAAAGATTTGCATAAGAAAACTTATTTTTCAACCGATCGTTCCTATGGCAGCTATAAGATATAGCTCGCCGATTTTTATAAAATTTTGTCAAAATATGTGGATAGTGTTAAAACTGAGACATGGTGAGTTTAATTGAGTTATCTTGAAAAACAAAAAAGTTTTTTATACAAAAACTTATTTTCAACCGATTGTTCCTTTGGCAGCTAAATGTTATAGTGGTCCGATCTGGCCGATTCTGACATATGTACTACTTGCAGAAAGTATAAGCATCTGTGCCAAGTTTCATCACGATAGCTCTAAAACTGAGGGAATAGTTCGCATATAAACAGACGGACATGACGGACATGACTCGGCTTTTGATGCTGATCACGAATATACAAATTTTTTTTTTCTGAGACGTCTCCTTCAATGCGTTACACATTTTGTGACAAAATAATAATACCCTCTGCAAGGGTATAATAATGATAATGCTTAAAGACGAGCTAGAAGCTGTGAAAAACAGAAAAGGCCGAAAAGCAGAGACGCCAAAAAAGCGGAATAGCGGCGACGGCTTTTAGCCAAATCAAAACGAAAGGTTTAACAAGGTGTATGGTCCCAACGATCACTTTTGTCGGCCAAAACCCCATTTTCAAAAGTTAAATGAAAAGCGTGGTTTTGATTGCTCTGCATTAGAAAAAGAGAGACCATAAAAGTTGCGTACCAGAAATTCCGATAGATGGCGTCACATTCGCAAAATCAGCTGTTCAACCCAGCTGTTGTTATTGAAATGCAAGTGGTAGTAGCCAGCTATTCACCTGTCTGATGGCCGTGTTGGTGTTGCACTCCACTTCTCCTAGTTCCTTTGCCACTGTGACAATGGCTATGTCATCGGCAAATCCCACTATACTCGTTCCGGTTGGTGTTGTCATCCAAAGAATTCCGTCATACGTGACGTTCCAAGGCATAGGTCCCAGTACCGAACCCTCCAGTGATAGCGTAAGTTATTCGCCCCGACGCGGTGTCGCTTACGAGGACACGATTCTCGAAATAGCTAACCACCAGTTTGATCAAGTATTCCGAAATGCCGATGCGGATCAGAGCTTGAGTGATTTTTGGCCATCTTGCAGGCAGTATTCTTTACTGCCGCCACGCCATCTTGATCCAGCGGCTGCCTCCCGGGCTATGCTCGCCATCATATTAATGGCTCCAACAGTGTTGTGGTGCTTGCGAAAGCTGAATTATAGGTCGGAAAGGCCCCGGCGCAAATTGAGCTCGGTGGTTGCATAAGATGCGCTCGAACAGCTTGCCAACCACATCAAGCATACATAGTGGTCATTATGCCGAAGGGTCTTCTTGCCGTATCCCACTTGCTGCCACATGAATTGGTTGAACACCTCTGCAATGATGTTCGAGTGAGCTCCCACTATATCTTTTACCGCTTTGGTTGGGATACCGTCTGGTCCAGGCGCTTTGTCGGCTTGTACGCGGGCTATTGCTCCAAGTACCTCCTCAGCATCGGTTAGATGCGGAAGCGATGAATCTACGGACGGCGTACATTATTGACTGTCTATCTGGGTTGGGAACAGCGTGTCAACAATTACTCCAAGTTGGTCAGGGCATGGGGCTCCTTGCTAGTTTTCCCATCACTAGCTTATGCGCCAGGCCAAAACGCTGTCCGTTCACTTCCTCACAAAGCTTTTTCCAGCACAACGTTTTTCTCCGCTTGATAGCTGGCTATATGACAAATCCTTTACTTCCCTTAGAGTAGGTGTGTTTGCTACCAGTATTCACCAGTGATATATTTGCGCTTGACACTGCTTCCAGCAGCAGATTTCCGCGCGCATTCATCCTAGCGCTTCCAGTCTACCGACCATGAGTTAAAGTCTCCGGCAATTACTACTGGAGTGTAGCTGCACGCATCGTCCGCTATGGCGTCCATTATTACTGCGAAAACATCGGGCTGAATACTTGGCTGTAACAGTATATCCCGGCACACTTTACTCTGACATAGCCTGGAGACACACATCGCTCGATCATTTGGATAGGCGGATTCCCAAATGCCCATATTGCAGCACCATACTGATTCTGGAACCAGATGCCATCGTGCATTTGTCGATAGGGCTCGTTTATGATAGCCACATCAATCCCATGGTCTCGTACAGTTTGCGTAAGGAGATCCTGGGCTCTGCAGTGATTTAGGTTTATTTGAATGAACCTAATTTTTTCTGCTATTTCTGACCGTCTTCGCATACAGAGGAAAGCGACTGCTTGGGGTGTAGTGTGCCGTGTCTTTCAGGCCATCTCTCACACATTGTATGCATTTCGACTGCTTTTTGCATTCTTTTGTTCGTAGCATTGGCCCGACGCATCCTGACCGCTTCTACACCTGGCAGCTATGTGCCGAATGCAAGGCACTTATAGCACCTCCTCGGCTCATTCTCCTTGCGGATTTTGCAAACCGACCATCCGATTCTTATTTCGCCCATCTTAATTAGCATTTTCTTGTCGGCTTCATCCGTAGCTCTTGGCGACGTTTTTCCTCTTTGGCCTTGCCAAATAACGGTGACTTTGCGACGCTTTTTCGCCATTTCGTCGAGAAGCTGCATAGCCGACATGTTTTTTTATGTTTTATGTTTTTTTTTGAGCTCATCATATAATTGGGTCCCGGCTTCAAGCCGTTGTCATTGGTAATTGTACAGTCGCCTACGTGATCCCATGGTTATCTTTGCATGCAGTGAGGCCATGCGAGGGCTGACACAATACTTCATGGGTAATTGTGTTCACAGCCGGATCGGCGTTAGTTGGGAATCTCTCATCCGAGCCTGTACCGCCAACTAAATGGCGACAACCGTTGAGCGTACTTGGAGACCTGTAAGGGTTTTATCGGGACGGGGGCAGCGGCAGCATTAGCCCTGCAGCCATTTCAACTCGGTATCACCCGGCCTACTGAAGTACAGGAATACTGCGCACGGTCAGCCCAAAACATCTATTTTCCGAAGGGGCCGTCCAGTATGTCGTAATCAAGGCTTTACTGGGCTCGGCCTTGATATCACTTTCGTCGCCTCTTGCAACCAGCAGTGACTTGCTGTGTAGTTATTCTTATACCGCGCTGGGTAGAAGCTACTGCTGCTTCTAGGGGTCCAACGGTGGCCAAAAGTTTCAAACTGACTTTTAACCGTTGGGAGATTAACCGATCCAACTCGGTCACCAGATCTCCTTTTTTTTTGGTACACCGAACAGCGTCTAGGATTGGCTTGGTTGGCTCCTTGACCTTGTGTACCATTTGCCGTAGAGCTTGCAGTAGCTTATATTCAGCCGTTTGCCTTTTGAAAATAACTGCCAACAGCGCCCAAAAGATGCACCGACGTCTTGCATGTGTGTTACACACGCCGATAGTGTTGCCTGCTTTTGCGCGCAGCATAAAAGATCGCAATGGTTCAAAGCATTGAGCTTTTTTCCGTTCATCACGCCGTTTGAGGAGAGTTGGCCGCCCTGTACGACCAACCAGCTGATGCTGGTGTAGCGCTGGGCATATACACATACGTACAAACATGCCTACCCATAGCAATGCGATCCATCACTTATATATGTACAAGCCGATCGCAGAGCATAAGTACTCCAACGTAAGAACTGTAACATTCATTCGGAATCAATAAACAAAGCGGAGCGGACGCTCCGCCAACGAAACAATTTAAATACTTATTCCGTTATTACATGGCGACCGTGACATTTCGCGAACACTCGATTACATTTCGGAATCAGTGAAAATGTGAAAATCAAGTGAAAAACACTAAACTAACGAAAATATAACAATAATATGAAAACAATAAAAAGAGAACAACGACCCGCCGAGAAAATGTAGAAGTGGATTCTTCAGAACTGATTCTTTCCTCGCGGTGCAAAGTTACATTCAAAAAAAAAAAAAGAAGATAAAGACCTGAAAAGGCACCGACAACGCTACATAGAGCGTACATCAATGACCTGTGCAATGACCTGTGCAATGACCGGCACCGGCACCGCCTGAGCCCGTAGGCCTATAGGACGACTGCATCGTACAAAAATAAGCGTTGGGAACAAGCTGGAGACGGATCTCCTTAACGCTGCTCCTATTGAGCAAAGGGACAAGCCGAGTCTAAAGGAGGCTTGCCCATCCGATGGACCGCGCCCACTCACAATAGCTGAGTACCAGGCACGCCAACAACCGGAAGAGCCCAAGAAGAAGAAGAAGCGCGGAGCAAAGCGCATAAAACTGCTCCGGGAAAGTAAGTTGGTCCAAGACCTACTCAGCTACAGATCGCGAGGACCAGGACAAATTGAAAACCAGCTGGAGAAACTAAACAAAAATCCTTTCAAACTTCGATCAAATTTAATATCGATTCAAGACAAATTCAACTTGGATATTTCAATTCCAACAGTTTTGAATACTCCATTGACCATAGACATAGAACAACCTGGAATTAGTCAAAATATAGAAATTGACCAAGAGGTTGAATTAATTGATCAAGAAACAAATGTGGAAGAAAAAGATCTACACGATCTAACGATCCCAGCTGTGTTAACAGTACCACAATATCAAGATCAAGATTTGTCTGATTCAGATTCATTGAATAGTGTGGTAGAACGAAAACATATCAGAATGGCAGACGACCCAGTTGCCCAACGGGCATATATCAAATATATTTCGCACGCCATACCTGAATTTAATGGACAGAAATTTCATTTGCAACGATTCATAACAGCAATTAAATTAGTAAACCTAACAAAAGGACCTCATGAATCCTTAGCAATCGAAGTAATAAAATCAAAGATTATAGGAACAACACTGTACAAAGATCAAGAACTTAACACGATAAATGAAATTATAAAGAAACTACAAGACACTATAGTCGGTGAAACATCTGACGTTGTCAAAACAAAACTGACAAAAGTATGCCAAAAAGGGAAAACTGCAACACAATTTACCACAGAAATCGAAAATTTGCGAAAGCTACTTGAAGCTTCGTACATCGATGAAGGGCTACCAGCCGAACATGCTGATAAATTCAGTACAAAAGAAGCCATTAACACAATGGTTAAAAATTGCATGGTAGACTAAAAAACATTTTAGAAGCAGGTAGCTTCACGACCATGAACGATGCCGTCACAAAGTATATACAATGTAGTACTGAGATTACGGGCAATGCAAGTTCAATATTATACAGGCGAAGAGGACAAGCCTACCGCGGTAGTAACTACCGAAGTAACTATAGAGGTAGAGAAAATGGTCGTCTCTACTACAATAACAGCAATTCAAATAGTAACTATCAGTCAAATAATTATAAAGGTCGTGGTACTTATAGAGGAAATAACCGTGGTAACGGCACATCCATAACAACCAAAATTACGTCAGAAATGGGAACACAAGACACAACAATAATGTCCACGTTACCCAGACGGCTTCGGGAAACTCCCAAACTCCTTTAGATACTCCAAATTATTAAAAGCAAAGGGTCAAACCATTAATCTCAATCTCAACATATTCGTGTCATTTGACAATGCCAAGACAGGAAAACATCTAACATTCTTAGTAGATACAGGAGCGAACATATCATTAATAAAAGAAACTTCAGATGTCTTCAACGACATACAAATAAAAAATAAAATAGATATTCCAGGTATAGGTGAAGGTATTATAAAATCCCTAGGCCTTGCCCCAATAGAGCTGCAGACAGATAAATACATAATTCCACACAATTTCCATTAAGTAAACAAAAATTTCGCAATCCCATGTGATGGAATAATAGGGATTGATTTCATAAAAGAATTAAATTGTCAAATTGATCTGAAACCTTCAGAAGACTGGTTTATAATACGACCAAACAATGTAGACATTCGCATTTATGTTCCAATAGCATACAGTTCTGGTAACAATACAATACTTCTACCAGCCAGATCACAAGTTGTCCGAAAAATAGAACTAACTTCAAGTGAAGAAAGTGTACTAATCCCAAACCAGGAAATTCAAACTGGTATTTATGTTGTTTTATACACATACGTACAAACATGCCTACCCATAGCAATGCGATCCATCGCTTATATATGTACAAGCCGATCGCAGAGCATAAGTACTCCAACGTAAGAACTGAAACATTCATTCGGAATCAATAAACAAAGCGGAGCGGATGCTCCTCCAACGAAACAATTTAAATACTTATTCCGTTATTACAATACCAATTTTCGGGAAAATTCACATTCCTGGGTGGAAAGTGGGTGGTAAAGAGGCTTAAGTTGAGTTTTTATGCGATTTTTTCCAAACTCATTTGCAAAAATCAATATGAAAATTCATTAAAAACTGCATTCCCATTTTCCGAAAAATTTACCCTGTTGGGTAGAAAACTGTTGGTTAAAGTTGTAGGAGCGAAGCTAAATTTTCGTGCGAATATGATTTTATACGGGGCGTAGCACCGCATGCCGGGAAATGCTTGTACATATATATATGTGTATGTATATGTAATGTGTATATGTATGTATGCATTTGTAGATATATGCAAACATCCCCGCTGCATTTTCCCCTTGCAACGCCTTAACCAGGGTTGACACGCTGGTTTATTTGTAAGCTGGCGTTGGACGATCATCTTTCCGCCAGCGTGCCAGCACTTTAATAAATAATTTGTAAAGTGACCCTGGCTAGACTGAGCTTACTTCCGCCAGTTTTAGTTTTATTGAGCTTCTACGTTTTTTTAATTTCACGAGCACTTTGTTCCAACACTTCACACTTCAGAATGCACAGAAAAATGTGCTAGCGGTCAAGGCAGAGAAAATGTGCTTGCAACAAAGACAGACATATATCTGCTAACCAAGACAGAGAACAAAAATGAAGACAAAATTGGCAAAATTTTGGTAAATACCAGTTACAACAACCGTTTACCACCGTCTGTTGCTGTTGTCACTTCTCTTGCCGTCGCTGGTTTTCGTTTTTTCGTTTTTCTTGGTAAGCGTCCCTTTGCATAACTTGCAGGTAGCGACTTTGCTAACTACTAGTGATGCATAATAGGAGGAAAATTTGGTATCTTTTCACTGTTTTTTATTTTTCCTTTTATTTGACTACCGCCCTTATACATAACTTGTAGCTCATCATAGTATGAGAATTTGGTATGCTTTCACACCAGCTATACTATGGGGTATGTTATTGCATATGTGTGTGTGTGAATTGCCAAATATGTTCACGGGCTGTGTGCACGAGGCTCTGATGTAAAGCGTTCGCAACTTTGGCTTATGCTAATGCTGACTTATGATATTTTGGTGTTTCAAAATACCATGCGTTGTTAATATTTTGTTTGGCGTCATTTGTGCCACATTTCTCCTCACCCCATATATTCGGTTTGTGTAAACATTGCAGCGCTTGTATGTATATATGAACACGCACTTCAATTCTTTGGTATTCGATCCGATTTCATAAAATAAATCATTATCGAAGCCTTTTAATTTCAATAGTTAAATTATATGATAATATTAGATTTACCCAGAACATTTTTCATATTTTTATTTTTCTCTAAACAGGAAAAACAATCTCATATATGGTGCAATGAAATTTATTTTACAATCTTATACAATAAATATATATAATTAATTTAAAATATATGATTTTGATTTTATAAAATTGATAAATACATATCGATATTTATTTTTGACTGAACTGTTCTATCCGATTTTCTTGGATATGGACATGGCAGAATAAAGCTTTGTGTTTAACTAACATTTCTTGCATACGATTTTGTACTTTGGAATGATTACATCTCGGAACCAGAGCTCGTAAAATATGTTCAATTACATTTTTCAAAGCACTCTGCTCTCTCAGAAAACCGAAAAAAATGAGACTGAATCACTCAGTGTCTGAACAGCAACCCTTCTTTTCGTTTCTCGCTCTCGGATTTCGGGTTGAGCGTAGCTACCGAATCTGTCATTTACAGACCGCTCGATACGAACACAATCTTTCGTCGCTCAGCTACTGAGAGTCAGTAAGTGAGCAACGCAAGCCATGAGTCAGCAAAAAATGTCTTTATTATACTCTTTTTTTAATTTTTTTGAAAAAAAAAAAAATAAAAAAAAGAGTATATTGGGTTTGTGAAATGTCCGTCCGTCCGTCCGTCCGTCTGTCAGTCCGTCTGTCCGTCTGTATGAACGCAGGTTTTTTCCACACTTTTGAAGCTAGAGAAACCAAACTTGGTATACATGTTGATATATACCATAGGCAGACAAAGTGTCAAGATCTCCCCCCCACTCCCACCTCTTCCCACACAAACCGCAAAAACCTATATCTTCCACAGTTTTATAGCTAGAGTAACCAAATTTAGCACAAAGGCTACTTATCACATCCTTAATTGATCTAAAAATTTGGCCACGCCCACCTCAGCCCAAACAAATAAGCAAAGTCTGAATCTCCCACACCCCTTTAGCTAGAATCACCAAATTTTGCAGGTTGTATTCTGTTGCCCTCTTTAAAAGATTGGGTAAAAATATTTTTGCCAATCAAGCAATGATTGTTTCTCCCAAACCTGTAGAACAGGCCCAACCAAATTAAATTGATGGCAAAACTTGAAAGACTTGAGCAAAAATACAATTGCCACGGCCACTTATAGCAAAGAGCAAGCCCAAAAATATCGAATATTGAGTGTTTCTTCGAGACTGTTTCGAATCTGTCAGTTGACGAGTGGTTTTTTTCTGACAACAAACACGAGTGAGACTAATTATTACGAGCTCTGCTCGGGACACAATGTTAAAAAGTTGTAATACAAATTTGAATATGACATAGCCCTTCTACATGCCATAGCACCCCTTATTCCTCCTTTTCCCCATTTTTAATGGGAAAAGGGAGTTATAAAGTACTGCAAATGTGTGTAACAGGCAGAAGGAGGCATTTCAAACTATATAAAGTATATAAATTCTTGATCAGCATAAGCAGCAGAGTCGATTTAGCCATGTCCGTCTGTCCGTATGAACACACAGATCTCAGAGACTATAAGAGATACAGACACCAAACTTGGCATAAAGGTTCCTGTATACCATACGCAGATCAAGTTTATTTCAAATTTCGGATACATCTCCCGCACCCCTGCAAATCGAAAAAAACTCTCACAGAAACAATTTTAGAGATAAAGCTTTGATTTTTGCTACACATATTTATTTTATCAATGTTTATCAGTTGCGTAAATTTCAATAAGATCGGATAAATAACACAAAAGTTATGGAAGAATCAATTACCCCCGTCTCAGCAGGCAGAAACAACAGTTTGACATGCACTTGACAAGCTGTGTGCGCTGGTTGCTTGTGTTGCCGCTGAACTTACTTGTTATCCTCTTTTTTTAATTTTTTTGAAAAAAAAAGGAAAAAAGAGTATATTGGTTTTGTGAAATGTCCGTTCGTCCGTCTGTCCGTTCTTCCGTCCGTCTGTATGAACGCAGGCTTTTTCCACAGTTTCGAAACTAGAGCAACCAAACATGGTATACATGTTGGTATATACCATAGGCAGACAAAGTGTCAAGATCTCCCCTCCACCCCCACCCCTTCCCCCACAAACGGCAAAAAACTATATCTTCCACAGTTTTATAGCTAGAGTAACCAAATTTAGCACAAGGGCTACTTATCACATCCTTGATTGATCTGAAATTTTGGCCACGCCCACCCCCGCCCCCACAAATGAGCAAAGTCTGAATCTCCCACACCCCTTTAGCTGGAGTCCCCAAATTTTGCAGGTTAAATGCGATTGCCCAATTTAATAGATTGGATTAAAATAATTTTGCCACGCCCACCCCCGCCGTTGCAATGAAGCAATTTGTGTTTCTCCCAAATCTGTAGAACAGGCCCAACCAAATTTAAATTTGGCAAAACTTGAAAGATTTGAGCAAAAATACAATTGCCACTCCCAATTCTGACTCTGCAAAGAGGTAAAAAAGAGTATATCGCAGTCGGGTGCATCCGACTGCAATGTTATTACTTGTTATTAATAACCTTGTGACTGGGACCATTGCATTACTTGAGCACATTAGATTCGGTGAATGTTCTCTCAACATTAAAGATCATAAAATTAATGCTACTACACCACTGAATGGAAGGGTGAAACTAATGTCAAGTGGCTACAGAAGTCGCTTAAGAAGCGTAGCATTCGAAAATGTGTATTGTGAGGACTCATAAATATGGATCCTAACAACATGCATAACAAACTCGGCCAGCTAATTATGCAAATAACGGTAATTATCAAAAACCATCGGTGCACTGACCAAAGGGTTCAAAGTGCAGCTAAGCCGTTGGTGACACTTACCGTTACAACGGTAAATATCAACTGCCGTCGCCCATAAAAGGAGACAGCAGCGTGGGACCAAGGCAGTTAACGCGGAGATGTCAAACCAGCAACATTAAACACAAAATCACAGCATCTGTTCGAAAGGATCGAACAGGACGAACAATTATACAGGTAAAATCTGACAAGGAGGTCACGCGGAAGTAGTACAGTGCTATCCTTGAACTCCGAAATAAGCCCTAGCGAGCTAGGGAACAAAGGACACGTACTCTGGGGAGTCCTTGCATAACTCGGAGAGTCGGGAGAGTCCTTGTGAGAGACAGGAGTGCCTAAGACGAGTCCTGATAACCGCAAGGAGTACCTAAGAGGTTTCCGCGCCGGCCAGGATCACCGAAGGACATCCCAGCCAGGATCAACTAATTTTAAATAATTCCTTAACGGCGAGTGTGCCGCATAAGTAGGGTTTTTGAGTAAATAATAACTGAAAACTTAACCTGAAACGTTTTCTTATTTATCGTCAGTGCTACATACTACAAATTTGTTGCACGAGTCCTTAGACCGCCTGAGCTAAGCCCAGCTTAAACTCGGGTCAACCGAACTTTCGTTACAGTATGAAGAATTCCTTATTCCTGAAGAATTTTTAAGTGAAGCACCCAACTGAACTGATTCCAGAAGAAGTAGAATATATACTCTTTATTGCTTTAGTAATGAAATTCATAGTTTTAAGTAAGAGACTAAGTACTGTCTAAAACGTGATTCTTGCTTGAATTTCTCAATCACTCGTTTTGAATTGTTAAGGTGGTCACAGTGGTATTCGAATATCATGTCCTTAAACTGAATGAGAAACAACTTGATTTGCTTAGATAACATTGTCCTAGATGTGAGACAGTAAAGAGAGTAAAGTTGAGCTTTAAAAAAACACTATTATTTATATTTCAGAATAGGTGGTCTATGTCACTAACGCGTAATTCTGAAGAACTTGTTATATGAAATGAAGCAATATAGAACTGAATCCAGTTTACAGTTTCCAATCCAGTACTGCTTCGTTTATATACTCAATTCAGACAAATAAACAAACAATGAGATTTTGATTATGAATGTTGCGTGCGTACGTATGTGTGTAATACACACACACATCCACACACTGGACGGTGAAAGTGAGAGTTTTCAAAAGATGATGTGCCTTACATGGTGACCTGTAAAGTGCCTGATAGTGCTGTTTGTGGTTGGTTGAACGGCTCTGTGAAGACGCTTGCTAGGATGTGCGCCAGCGCGCGGCGGTGAAGCTGCTGTGTTGGTGCACAAGATTCACTTAAAGGTGCAGGTAAATCTGTGGCTTTTGTAATTCGGGGCTATTTGAGCGCTTTGGCGCCGAACTATTTTGGCTCAATCCACGTGTCCAGGATAGAAAATTAAACTACACCAGTATGAGCTGGTTGGTCTTACAGGGCGGCCAACTCTTCTCAAATGACGCGATGATCGGAAAATAGCTCTATGCGTTGAAACCACTGCGAGCTTTTATGCTGCGCGTGAAAGCAACATATTACACTATTGGCATGTGTAACACACTTCCAATAAGTCGATTCATCTTTTGGGCACTTTTTTGTTCGCAGTTATTTTAAAAATGCAAACGGCTGAATACTAGCTACGTCAAGCTCAAGGGCAAATAGTACATAAGGTCAAGGAACCTACCAAGCCAACCTCAGCCGCTGTGCGGCGTACCTAAATAGGGGCTCTGGTGACCGAGTTGGAGCGGTGAAGCTCCCAACGGATAAAAGTTAGGTTAGGTTAACCCAGACTACCCTCTTGGGGCCACACATAGACCTATTAGGTCCTTTGTTAATCCGGAGTTGGAGACTTGGAGTTAGATATCGTTTAGTATTTTTGCCTGTTAAGCAAAGGCAAGCAAATCGTTGTGCTTTCGCTTAGATGCATCTAAGAGGGATGCCATTTTAAGCACCCCTAGATGCTGGAGTCGTGTTCGAGTTAGAGCCTGGCATTTACAGATGAGGTGCTCCAGTGTTTCCGTCACTCCGGGTTCCATTCATTTCCTGCAACTGATGTTGGTGGTGATTGTGATGCATAGCGTGTGCTACCGCTAGGCAGTGACCCGTTAGGATTCTTACCATTAATCTGTTATCCTTGCGTGGGAAGTACATTATATAGTGGCTTAGTTTGCTGTTGGGTTTTTATACTCTTTTTTTAAATTTTTGGATAAAACAAGTAAGAATACTCTAGTCGAGTGTGCCCGACTACGAGACTTCCTGCTCCCAACTTGCATTTCAAGCAGTTCAGCGGCAACACAAGCAAGCGTACTTAACTTGTCGAGTGCCTGTAAAACTGTTGTTTCTGCCTGCTGAAACAAGGGAAATAAGTTCTTCCATAACTTTGGTGCTATTTATCCGATCGTGTTGAAATTTACACATCCGAAAGACATTGATTAAACATACATGTGTACCAAAAATTAAAGCTTTATCTTTAAAATTGTGACTGTGGGGGGTGCTGGGAGGTGCATCCGAAATTTAAAATAAACTTAATCTGCGTATGGTATTCAGGAACCTGCATGCCAAGTTTGGTGTTTCTAGCTCTTATAGTCTCTGAGATCGACGCGTTCATACAGACAGACGGACAGACGGACAGACAAGACAGACAGACGGACATGGCTAGTTCGTCTCGGCTGTTGATCCTGATCAAGAATATATATAGTTTATATAGTCGGAAATGCCTCCTTCTGTCTGTTACACACATTTGCAGTACTTTATAACTCCCTTTTTCCCATTTTTAATGGGAACAGGGAGTAAAAAAGATAAAAGGTACATTATCCGTTCGTCTGTCTGATTGTATGAATGCAGGTTTTTTTCACAGTTTTGAAGCCAGAGCAACCAAACTTGGTAGATACATGTTGATATATACCATAGTCTGACAAAGTGTCAAGATCTCCCTCCCACCACCACCCCTTCTCCAACAAGCCGCATAAACCTATATCTTCCACAGTTTTACAGCTAGAGTAACCAAATTTAGCACAATGGCTACTAATCACTTCCTTGATTAATTTGACTAAAAAAATTTGTCAGCGCCCACCCCCGAAAATACGCAAATTCTGTATCTCCCACACCCCTTTAGCCAGAATCACCAAATTTTTCAGGTTGACTTCTGTTGCCCTACTAAATAGATTGTATACAAAGAATTTTGCCACGCCCACTCCCGCCCTTGCAATTGACTAAAGTTTGTTTCTCCCAAACCTGTAGAACGGGCCCAACCTAACTTAAATTGATGGTAAAACTTGAAAGATTTGAGCAAAAATACTTCCACTTCTGACTCCGCAAAGAGGCTTAAAAAGAGTACATCGCAGTTGGGTCCATCCGACTGCAACGACCTTACTTGTTTACACATGATTTTGGCCATTTTGCAGGTGGTAGTATTGTACCATCTCCTGTTTGACTAAGCCATTACGAGTTCTGCTAGGTTTCTGTGGCGTCCTTAAAGTTACGGGTATAATCTCTGACGTATCATTCGTCAGTCTTACGTCTTCCTTTGCAAGAGCATCGGCAGTCTCATTTCCATCCATGTCTTGGTGGCTTTGTTACCAATTGATACCTTCTGACTTAGTCGAACATAATGTATCTATTGCTCCACTGGTTGCAAGGATATTTCTGTATCTTACTGTGGATGATTGCATGGATCTTATCGCCGCTTGACTGTCAACGAAGATATTTATCGTGTTATGTGGATAGTTAATAGTCGCTTCGGTTTCGGCAGCTTTCTTGATAGCGAAAACTTCCGCCTGAAATATGCTACGCATATTTTCGACGCATTGAGTGCGTTGGTGGCTTTTTTCACCCTCTCCTCCACATTGAATCTCCAAGTCAGTTTGCTGTCGAATACTACCCCTACGTATTTGACATGTGTCCCTGGCTTAAGCACTGTTTCGCCTATTTTGGGGGAATTCCATCGCGGTACCTTGTACCTCTTGGTGAGCTGGATGAGGTCAGTCTTATCCACATTGATACCGAGTCCGAAACCTACCTACTAACTCTCCCTGAGAGTTAGTTTCATAATGGAGCTTAGTGTCGATGGACATTTACCAGTGATAAGTATGCTTATGCGCAACAATCCTGGGGGCTATATGTTCAAGTTTCTTTAGCAGTTCATCCACAACGAGATTCCATAAAAGTGGTGACAAGTGCCTCCCTTATAATGGAGGAGTTGCCCCACTCAGCTTTAACCCGTCTGCAACTTAGAAGGTTGCGTTTCCACAGGTAGATTGTTGAGTGTGTACCGGCCGATTGCAAACCGGCAAATATTGCGCAAGTCGATACATTGTTGAATGCACCAGCGATGTCTAGGAATGCCCCTAGAGCATAGTCCTTGTACTGGAGTGCTTTCTCGAAGGATGCCGTGAGGGAGTGCAGGGCTGTCTCCACCGCTTTCCCTCTAATATAGGCGAGCTGATTGGCCGACATTGAGAGGCTTGCGCCACTCCTTATGTGTTGGTCCAGCAGTTTTTCTAACGTCTTTAGTAAGAATGAGGTAAGGCTAATAGGCCTATAGTCCTTGGGATTCAGATGGCTGTACTTTCCCGCCTTGGGGATGAACACAACTCTTGAGGTCCTCCATGAGAAGGGTATGTAGCCCATGCGTTGGCAAGCGTTGCAAATCTCATTAAGCCACAGTTTCACTACAGTTTTAGTCGACTGTACCATGGCGGGGAAGATACCGTCTAGTCCAGGTGACTTCAGTCCTGAAGAGCTTTTAGGGCTTCCTCACCGCCCTCTGTCCACTTACCGTCCTATGTTTTAAGCTGACTCTGTATGAACGGCTGCTTTGATAGCAGCTTGCGGAGTCTCGCTGTCTCTGTGAGTTTCTCTATTCCGGAGCAGAAGGTTATCCACGAGGTTGTCTTGGTCCTTGGAATATCCTTCTTGTAAATTCGCAGGCGAATCTTGTATTCATCCCATATGATGTCTTCATTCGCTTGCTTGGCGAGCTTGAAGATTTCTTTGAGATCTCCCCTGAGACAGGTCCTGGTTCCATTACAGGGTCCTATTTTTTCTTTTGGCTATCGAGACTGCGCATGATCTTTGTAGGCCTCCGTTAACTCTTTGGATAGAATCTCTAGGGATGCTTCTATATCTTCCTCAGAAGCAACTGTTACTGGTGGTGGGAGTTTTCTTTTTAAATCTTTTTAAACTTTTCCCAGTGCTCTACCTATTTTCGTTGCACTCGAATTGAAACGCAAATTGGATATATATGTGATCTGAAAAGGAGAGTCTATCAAGGACCCTCCAATTAATCAGCCGAGTTATGTCCGCCGTAAGAGGTATGTCGATGTGATCTTATTGCTGTGGTCGGGTAATATATATTGTATATCCTAGCCTCCCAGTCTAAGAGGAGGATGTCACCTTACTTTTGTGCAGGCTTATTTGTAGCACATTAGTGGCTTCCTCGCCTGCCTCGGATGGGTCGACTGTTATGGTTCGATCACCATCCAACTCCTCCTCCATCTCCTTCTCCGAGCCGGCAATTGCAAGATCATTGGTAGCCTCGGACATGGTGAGCAGACCAAGGTCTGCCTGCACCTCACCGGCTTGCAACGTATTATCCCCCTTGGGGTGACGTTCCTTGAGGCGCTGGTAGATACTACCCAGGCCCCATGCCATCTTCCCAAGCTTTGGGTATAGCATCTCCTCCGCCTCCTTGTTAATCTGCAGGATCGTATGCTGCCCCCCATTGGGCAATGGTTTGGCAACATGCAGAATCCTCCAGTCGCCAGTCGGCATCGTCGGGTTTTGCCTCTGCAGCAGTCTGAGTGCCCGATCACCCTGGTCGTAAGAAAGAGGACCTTGGCCTTTAGAATGGACGGGATATGCTCCCTGTTCACAATCTTCAGCCTGGGCCCATTCCACAGGCCATCCAGAGTTGGCACCGCCTGCGTAAGCCATGTCAGGGTTGGGTCGTCATTGCAGTTAACGATCTTCACCCCGTTCAGCCACCAGCTCCTTCAAACGTGGGCATGGGTGCATCGGGGGCTTCCTCCATCCAGACATGGAGCGCTTCTACAAGCTTGTCGTGGACCACCTTCCACTACTCTGCCGTCATCTTGCCGTTGGGGTCTTTGTGGTCAATCAGAGCCACGATGAGATGACGCTTGGAAGCCTCACTCATCGTCTCCTTCCTCTTCGTTGAGTCTTTGGCAGGGGCTGTCTTGGCTGACACCGGCTCACGCTGCCACTTATTTGCTGGAGCATCCTTTTTTGCGCTCTCAGAAGATCGCTGCTTCTTGGTTGCCAACAGCTCTTCGACCTTGTTGGCGAAACTTCCGCTGGTAGCCTGCATATGAGGCTTCTGCGCGAAGTGAAGACGGCCCTTCCTGATCGGAGCGAGATTTGATTTTGGGGGCCGCTTTGTTGTGGGCTTTGGCTCTGGTGCGCTAAGGTCTTTCCTTTGCCGAGGAGCTAGTACCAGCCACTGGAGAGCGTAAAAGATTATTTTCTTCGAATGTGTTGAGCGTGTAGGCTGATGCGACGCTCTCCTCATCTGAGGCGATATCGACTGCAGGATCCGCGCGCATCAGTGCAAAATTGTGCTTAGAAGTCGCACTACAACCGACCTGTCCTGCTCCAACCAAGTCCGAGGAGTGACTGCTGGCGACACGAAGAAAGGATTGCTCCTCACCGTGACCGCCGGAAGGAGCAGTCACGCTTTCCAAGGACGTTTGCACTGACATCCCAGTTCGAGTTGAATCCTTTGTTGTCTCCATTGCGAATCCATTTTTGGTTAATTTTCTTCTTGAGAACCACTCCATAGCGTTTTTAGTCTAGAGTCCAGACACCTCATACCATAAATCCAATTTCAGATACACCCAGCTTGCCGAAGCGGCTGGCAGTAAAAGTATCGGATAGGCACTGCACGGCTCAATGGTCTGTCGCGCAGTAGACTAACTGCTGCCCGGTTGCTCTGGGGCCTTGCAGTACCTACCCAGCCGACAACCTCGTGAAGGGCTCAGTAGAGTATTTTTGTCAGCCAACAACAGTTAAAAGTCAATTGGAAATTTTTGACCACCGTTGGATCCCTAGAAGCAGCATTAGCTTATACCTAGCGCGGTATAAGAATAACTAGATAGCGAGTCACTGCAGATTGCAGGAGGCGACGCAAGTAAAATCAAGGCCGAGCCCAGTAACGCCTTGATACTGGACGGCCCCTTCGGAAAATAGATGTTTTGGGCTGACCGTGCGCAGTATTCCTGTACTTCAGTAGGCCGGGTGATACCGAGTTGAAATGGCTGCAGGGTTAATGCTGCCGCTGCCCCCGTCCCGTTAAAGCCCTTACAGGTCTCCAAAGTACGCTCAACGGTTGTCGCCATTTAGTTGGCGGTACAGGCTCGGATGAGAGATTCCCAACTAACGCCGATCCGGCTGTGAACACAATTACCCATGAAGTATTGTGTCAGCCCTCGCATGGCCTCACTGCATGCAAAGATAACCATGGAATCACGTAGGCGACTGTACAACAACCAATGACAACGGCTTGCAGCCGGGACACAATTATATGATGAGTACAAATAAAAACACAACCACCCCCCACCATCCCATTTTCTCCTCTCCCAAAATTGCAGTCAACAAACTGTAAGTGAAGAATCTGCGCTGCTGGTCTTACACACCTGACACCTGACTTTTGTTTGGAACTCACTGCACAATGCAGCAAGATGGTGTGTAAGCGACATCTACACAGCGAGCGACCACATGGCGATTCTCTGCTTTGTTGGTGGGCGCATGGCAAGGAGTGATCCCATCACCCATCGTTGGAAGCGCTAAGGCGCCGAGAGCTATTCATGGACAAGATGACAAATCTTTCCGCCACGGGGGACGCAGAAACCATGGCAAATCAGCGCAACTTGAGTCCGTGTGCGATGACTCAATGCAACAGAAGAGAAATTCAGGCTGCATCATGAGCCCGTTTTCTGGATGATCGTGGAAATTGTGACAGCTCGAATTGCCGGCATCCATTCAAGTCGTCTTTTCCAACGATCGGTGAATCGGTATACCGCGAGCGCAGGAACGCCCTTACAGCTGCCATTAAGGAGTGCGCAAATGCAGGTGCTTTTATGATCACTGTGACTCTGCGGATCAGAATCCTTGGGGCAGAGCGTACAGAATGCTTGTCAACAAGCTAAATGTGCGCAAGTAGTCCTCACCAACAGACCCAGTCCAGGTAAACGTGGCAATCGAAGAGGTATCCCCCGAAGAGATCTTGGTGGCGTCATTCTGCTTGCACCTGCAAAAGGCTCCTGGACTTGATGCCACTCTCAACAAACCGGGCAAATCGCCTGGTTTGCCTTATCTGCTTTATCGTCGCGGCAGCCAAAATCCTCGAGAAGCTTCAGAGCACACGTCTGGTAGGAGCCATAAGAGCAGCTGGTGACCTCTCACCGCACCAGTACGGATTCAGGCAGGCCGGATCCGCTATCGACACCATCGTCAAATTATTGGGAATTGCATCAGATGCGATCGCGGGCACCAGTTGGAAAGGCGGGCAGAAGGAGTATTGATTGATTGCTACGGCTGACATCAAGAACGCGTTAACCATGGCCGAATGTGGTAGCATTCTCCGTGCTCTGTCAGCGTTCGATGTACCACTGTACTTGCTCCAGATCATAAGCAGGTACTTCAAGATGAGATTTCAAAGATGAAAGAAGGGAGCGGACTGAAGAGCACCAAATCACTGGCGGCGTTCCGCAAGGGTTTGTGCTGGGGACAGAACTGTGGAACGCCATGTATGCTGCGATCCTACGAGTGAGCCTGCCATCCAAAGAGCACGTTGTGGGGTTTGATGGATGGCGGATGGCGTGGCGGTGCTGGTGGTTGCACAGGAGCTACATTAAAGCAGAGGAGGCATGTGATGCTGCCATTGTAAGCATCCAACAGTGGCTGACCTCTCAGGGCCTTGAAAAAACGATAGCCGTTCTGGTAAGTAGTCGCAATAAATTAGTAACTGCCCACATATGCAATTCTACGGTGGCATCGTAGAGGGCGATTAAATACCTAGACGTGATGCTGGACATCAGGTTGTGCTTTTGCGAGACTATACAGTACATTTACTTTAGGGCAGCAGCTAAAAACATGGCTGTCTCGCGTTTCATGCTTAACATGTGGGGCCCGAGGCAGGGGAGAAGAATCCTTCTGACTAGTGTTACTAGATCAGTCATGTGGTACGCGGCTCCTATCTAGTTTAAGAAGCTGCAGACGAAGAGCTACACACGATGCCTGAAGGTAACCCATCATCTGAGCATCTGCACCTGAAATTTTAAATAAACTTGATCTGCGTATGGTATACAGGAACCTGCATGCCATATTTGGTGTATTTAGCTCTTATAGTCTCTGAGATCTGTGCGTTCATACAGACAGACAGACGGAAATGGCTAAATCGACTCGGCTGTTGATACTGAAGTACTGGAGTAAAAAAAACACCCTTCCGCTTTGGAAAGCCCCTCCCTCCTCCAACCGCTTAAGTCGTCAGATAAATTAGACGCAAATAGATTGAAAATAATTGAATTCATTGATAGCTTTGTACCAAAAAAGATATGTTCGAAAAAGACGGTACCACAGTTTTTCAGAAAAGTGGTAGAGCAAACAATTCTTGGGTTATGATGGGGAACAAGTCTACAAAATTATAGACAGATACCTCACCGTGTTTATATTAAATGTTTTTACAACCATGGTACGATATGTGATCGCACAGTATATTATAAGTTTGTTCAACCCAGTTACGATATTTGATAAGCCAGCTCTACTTTGTTTGTAATCGATAAAAGAATTATCGTAAAGCATACGTTGATGACACACGCATGGTGTCCACTTAATGCGTTAAGCTAAGTGGAAAACATCCCATCACCCACGTATTCAACCTATATATGTATATATCTCATGTAAGTAGCACAAATATAAATATCCCTAATTTCCCAGTTCAAAACTGCAGCATTTCTGACGTGAAAACTTATCGGTAGATGCAAGTTTTTACAGTTCGTGTACTTGTACTGGTGTAGCTTGCAAGTTGTTTTTTACAAATCTATTGCGGAAGTGATGCTTGAAGCGGTTAATAAGATTGAAGATTTTGCGAGAGATATGCCTCTTATTTTGCTTGAACAAGTTATGTTCGGGGAACTTCAGATTGCACCTTGAGGCACTAGCAAATGATATTCCAGGTGTAGTATTGTTAAATGGATTATTGTTTGAGCGAAGTGAGCTGCGTATGACAAATAGTTTGCTGTGTGATTTCCGCCACAGTCACTGCATTTTTTTACTGTAGGTTATTTTTTGCTTGTGGTGCAGGACGCCGTTTCGTGGAGGTTTCCACAGTCTACGCACAAAGTACGCCTAGTGCAATATATTTCAGTGTGGCAAAATTCTTCGCAATTGGTGTACTGTACAGGGATTTTACGTTTGTATTATTATAGCTCAACATTAAACATTGGCTGTGGTTCTTTCATTTTCTTTCTGATATTTATGGCGACCTTTCCATTGAAATTCTTCTATTTTAAATCATTAATAATATTAATAGGCTTGATAAAGGTTTCCAGGCGTTAGAAGACAACTTATAGGCCCTAAGCGCTTTTCAGCTGACAGGTGTAATAGTTCATCTTAGTATCATTCAGATATTTTGCAACTGTGCGATAATTTTAATCGTTAGTTAATATAAAAGCGGCTGTCGTTTCAACTTCCACGCTAAAAAGTGCATGATGCGACACATCTCAATACAGCGTGAGTACAACTACTTTTCGTCGTCAGCGAATGCAATAAAGAGAAAAGTTTGTTCAAATCCGAATTTAAGCCAGAATGTCTACTTACGGTTTACTGGGAAGGTAAATTGAGAGAAGGCAAAGGTGGTCACGAAATGTTCGATACACTCCCTATTTTAGTATCAGGTCAGCAAGTCGATCAACTCCTTGCAGTCCCATTACTTATTGTATTTCGTATCAGCATGTTCTTCACTAAGAAACAACTTGCAGATTTTAAAAAATTTTTAGAAAAAAATAATACCTGAGGTACTTGTCAGAGGAGCTTATTGGGGTGGCTTTCTTTGATGATGGCTTATAACACTATGTAATAGTCAAAATGCCGTTGGGCTTAAAATAACTTTTTCTGAGCACGGAAACAATTTTTTTTTTGTTTAATGGTCTTTGCGTTTTTGTACTCTTTTTTTAAATTTAACCAACCAAACTTGGTGTTTATGTTGGTATAAGCCATAAGCCGACAAAGTGTCAAGCGGCCTCAGCAGAGCAAGCGGCCACAGCACCGCACGCAGCCGCGATGGCGCCGTCTGCGGCGACTACAAAGAATGGCCGGCATTCAAAGAATAATACTCATAGCATTTGTATAATACTCATAAATTCCACTACTTGAAATAATTTCTCGTTGATCATGCTGCAAGTCTGATACGTCATATGGTGATAACAGATCCGGTATATAAGTTGGCGTGGACGCGTCTTATTGAACGAGACAATCGACCGCGTCATGTAGTCAATTCGTTGCTGGATGCATTCATGGAGCTGCCAGCCACAGGGACAACACATGTATCGGTTCTGCATAAGGTTTCAGATAAAGCAAGGTTCACACGATTGCTGGGCTATTCACATGATGCTGATTGATACAGAGTCACGACGCAAATGGGTGGACACCAGCCGGGATACAATATCGCCGACTGCAGACGAGCTGTTCAAGTTTCTTGATGCACGATGCGAGGAATTTCAGTTGAGCCATCAAATAACACACTGAACGAAAGGCAGAAGGAAGCGACACGTACACTGCTGTCAAACTACTGAAAATTTTCTCTTTGGCTGTCCACAGTTTCATGGCTTGTCGGTAGATCACAGACGCTCATTTGTTAAGGGGAAACTACTATGTTTCAACTGTCTCAATCCCGTTCATATGTCAGCGAATTGCGGAGCACACAATCTATAGGCATTGTCGCAGCCGGCACAACACGCTCTTGCCAATCAATTGGCAAAAATCATGGTGAGGATCAGCAGAATCAAAGCATACCATTTGAGAAAACAAGTCACATAACACAAGCGCCATGTGTATCAGCATGCAACACGTCACAAAGGCGTCGGAAATACACATTACCGACAGCGTTGGTGTATGTACAAAATGCATATGGTACATACACGGCCTGTCCTTTGCTATTGGACAGTGGCTCAGAACTGTCATATGTCACGCACTTGACATTACACGTTCACCATCCCGAATACTCATTTCGGGTAGCTCATCTGTAAAGGCTGAAACCACCAGGGGCTTCGGCAAACTGCATATCAAGTCACGGGTCTCGCAGCACACACTAGATGTCACAGCACATGTTCTAAAAGGGAAGTGTATAGTTGAGCTTCCGTTTATAATGCAAAATTGTAAATTCGCAGATACTCTATAAATAGCAATGTCACGATTTGAATCTGTAGAGTGTCGTCAATTGAGAGACTCAACTCTACGGGAACACAACGTAAAGTTTATGGAGGAATACATCAGTCTTGGTCACATGCATCCTCTGAAGCCAGAGGAGATTCACACTCACGATGGTCGAGTCTTCTACATGCCACACCATCCAAATATTGGACACAAGCTGCGAGCGGTGTTTAATGGGTCTCATAAAGATCGCAATGGAATCGCCTAAAATTTGTTCGCCGTTTGTTTACGTTTCAGAATGCATGCTTATGTATTCTTAGCAGACATTGTCAAAATGCTTAGTCAAGTTTGGGTTACCGATGCTTATCGTAACTATCAACGAATTATATGGAGGCCGCACCCGTCTGAGGTGCTAAAATATTACCAATTATACACACTCACATATGGTACGGCCTGGCGCCGTTTCTAGCTGTCAGAGTGCTAGAACAAGCTAGACTACAAGCAACAATATCCACAGGCTGCAAGGATCCTGTTAGAAGACTTATACGTTGACGATGTACTAACAGGATCCACCACAGAAGCAGAGCTGCTGCAACGCAGAAACAAACTCATTCAACTAATGGCCCAGGGACAGCTGGAACTTGGAAAATGGTTTTCCAATAGCAAAGAAATTGGCACTCCGAAGGCAGCACAATTTGAGAAACTGTTTGGACATCCAGAAGACACCACAAGTAAGGTTCTTGGAATTCACTGGCAGTCGGCAATTGACATATTGGCGTGCAACGTTACCTTGATGTGGTGCGATTCTAAAATCGTCTTGGCATGGTCGCTTAAGCAACTTTGAACTATCCTATTGTGTTAAACATCCGATTATCTTACCAGAAATACATAGCATCACGCAGCTAATTTTGGAGCATGAACACGTGACATACCTGCACCCAGGAGTTTCGGCACTGTTTGTTATCGTTCGTGGATCATTGGTGCTCGAAATCTCCTTCGTAAGGTTACATATAACTGCTTAAAATGTTTCAGGCAACAACAATATACCAATCATCAATTCATGGCAGACTTGCCATCAGTTCGGGTACGACAAGCGTTCCCGTTTAAGAACACTGGTTACGACTACGCGGGCCCCATTACACTCAAGGTGCATAAAAACATACACGGCGTTTAACTTGAATAGCACAACTTGACAAGCTGCATTTCAATTCACAATAGCATTTAAACAAACAGAAGTAAATCAGATTTCTTGGCTTTAAATTATAGTTAAAGTATTCAGTTCTTATTAGCAATAAACAAAACCAAAATTTTTTGAACATTTCTCAAGTTACAGGGCTTAACAGCTAAATAATCAAAAAAATTGCGCCTGCATTTTGTTTCATTTGAATAGCACACTTTATTTTAAACTATATTAAATACTAAACTAAACATTATAATCAACTTTTATTGGTTTTATTATATAAAATGTAAATCAATAATTCAATTTTAATAATGTGTTTAGAATAGTTTCATAAATCCTATCTGGTAAGGAATCATAAAGCAGTTTAATACAGTCAAGGGAAATGGAAGCCCATGTATCCTGAATAGCCTGAATCAGATCAGCTTTGGTAGAAAACTGTCTTCCTGACTCATAAACTTTTCTGGTCACCCACCCCCAAACATTTTCGATAATGTTAAGGTCCGACGAATATGGGGGCCAGTTTAAGAGATTCACATTTTTTGACTCGATCCATGTTTTGACAACACAGGCTGTATGAATTGGGGCATTGTCCTGTTGGAAAGTCCTCGACAAAGACCCAAGAAGATTTTCCAGTGGGGAAAAGCATTTCCAAAACTCCTTTGTATGTCTGCGCGTTCATCTTGGGAGTCAAAAATTGGAGCTCGCATTTACCAAAATAGGATATGGCTCCCCCGACCATAACTCCGCCGGCTCTGCTGTGAAGTCGCTCCAATTGATGGGTCTCCTTTCTTAAATCGTGAAAGTAATAATTATAACCGTCAGGGCCCTCGAAATTAAATTTTTTTTCTCATCAGAGAACACAACGCGCTGCCACTCTCTCTTCCATGACATATAGTTTTTACAGAAACTAAGCCGAGCTTCTTTACGTAGGTGGGTAAGGGGTGGTTTTTTCATTAGTTTCAGGTGCTTAAGATGTTTGGCTTTCGAAATCACCCGCCAGACAGTAGTTTTACTCGCATTTACTCCAGCTTTTTCTCTTATTTTGTCAACAGACTCATGCGAATTGGAAGCCTCGCGCAATATGGATCGCTTATCTGCATTTGAAAGTACACTATTTACACTACCTTTCATATTTTAAATACTTAAAATATTATTTTACTTTAACCTCGCTTTGATCTGTATGACGCAAACTAAACTGAAACGCAAATGTGCTATTCAAGTGAAACAAAAAATGCATTAGAATTTGAAGCAAGCGAAAAAGAAATGAGCAGAAAAATGTATCTGAAAACTTTCTGATCTTAAATTTTGTTGCTTAGCATGTGGATAGGAAGACAAACAAAGAAGGACAACAAAAAGAACATTTGAGTCAATGAATCTTGGTAGATAAGCAATTAGAAATAAGAAACTTGGTGTGTGCTATTTAAGTGAAACGCAGTGTATGTCTCTTGTGTGTGTTTGGCCAATTCAGCACTGCATCTGGAACTGGCCAGCGATCTAAGTACAGACATATTCTAGGCAGCACTACGTCGCTTTACATCGCGCCATGGGCAATGAGCTCAAATGTACAGCGACAACGGCAGAAACTTTATCGGCGCTAAGAGAGCGCTGAACGAAATGCAGCAGCTGCTGGCGTCTCAGTTACACAACAATGTCGTCACACAGACTCTGGCGGATGAAAAAAATTCCATTTTATTCCGTCGCACTCACCACACTGGGGTGGCAAGTGGAAGTCCGCCGTACGCTCAGTCAAGCTGCACCTGCATCGAGTGGTAAGCAACACTAGACTCACTTTTGAGCAAATGGACACACTCCCGGCACAGATCGAGGCAGTGGTCAGTTCTCGTCCACTATATGCAGCATCCGACACTGACCTGACATATTTGTCTCCAGCTCATCTTCTAATCGGTAGCCTATATACAATGGTACCAGAAGGCGATCTTTCGCAAGTGCCAGCTAATCGTTTGGATTATTGGCAGCAGTCTCAAGCCATGCTGCAATGCTTCTGGAAGCGTTGGCATCAGGAATATCTGACAACATTGCAACAACGACCAAAGTGGACTACATAGTGTCCAAATCTACAAGCTGGTGATCTCGTTTTGCTGAAAGAGTCTCACAGCCTACCAGCCACATAGGCTTTGGCGCGCTTCATCGAAACATATATCCTGGTCAGGGCAGTCAAGCTAAAGACCTCAAGAGAGATAACACGCCCAATTACCAAGATGGCGGCTGTGCTAATTCCGAAACCGTGTTTCAGGGGCGGGCGGGATGTTGAGAAACGCATTCAAATTTCAATGGCCGTTAGGGCATTTTTGAATCCCAACCGTCATTTAAGCATTTTTCTGTTGAATCAGATTTACCGTTTCTTTGCCGACGCGTACATACACATACACATATAAGTATAACAACGCATGATGTAACATTGCAAATTGTGATGAAATTCAAGAACATATGGTTGTGTCACTTTCGCTCTCACAAGGCGTATATTGACATTCACGTATACATTTAGTTTTACCAAGACAGCAGATCTGTATAAAGGCGCCGTGGCGGTCACAATAACTTTGAAATTAATATTATCTCTTATTGGTTGTTAACTAATTCAAACGAAGGTGTTTTATTTTTAGCCACACTGCTTTACAGCTAGAGTAACCAAATTAGACACAAGGGCTACTAATCACTTAATTGATTGATCTGACTAAAAAGAAAATTGGCCAAACCTGTAGAACGGGCCCAACCGAATTTAAATTGATGGCAGAATTTGAAAGATTTGAGCAAGAATACAATTGCCGCGCTCACTTCTGACTCCGCAAAGAGGCGAGAGTATATCGCAGTCGGGTGTATCCGACTGCAACGTTTTTACTTGTTTTGTATTGACTTTCATTTAATTTATTGGAAAGTAGTGCAGAGGTGATAAAATCACTTTCCTGCAATATTGAAACTTTTCTAAAATCTGTCTGTTCCAACGAACGAAAAATGTATGACGAGTTATTGCAGAAATGGTCGCGAAAATCCTCTACTGAACCCACCACGAGGGTGCCGACTAGTAATAACACTCCATTGGTTCTGTTCTAGAACCGGTGTTAGCCAAGTCATAAGTACTGAACCACGTGTCCAGGCTTAATGTTCTGAGGTGAAGGGCTGGACTAGTGGTGTTATGCGACCCGTGCCGAGAGTCAGCCTAGCTGAGGGCCTTTCTTAAATACTAGCCCAGTCTTAAACGCGAGCATATCGAATAATTGGCGCCCTCCGTTACTAACTAGCCTAACCTGCATAGTGCACATCTCTGGGCAGGCCTCCCTTCTCCGCCACTCGCGGGACTAACATTAATTTGAAAAAACCTCTAAAACTAAACAAAGAAAATGAGAACGGTACTCAGAAAAAACCGAACACTGTAACAAGAAAGCAAGCTGATAAGGTACTGACGACCAAGTCTGACCTGAGCTCAACGGCAGCGAAGTCGGCCCTTGGGCACACCTGCCAGGTCGGAATCGCTGGGTTGGATTTAAGGTTCCAGCCCGGACTCGGGGTGGTTGGCAAACTCCCGACAGCACCTGTCCCCTTGGGAGAGAAGCTAAGCAATACTGCAGCTGATCTTCATCCAGGTGCAGAAGCCTTTAAGGAACTGCCAACGACCAGTGAAAAGACAAAGCCCACGTACGCAGAGCGTGGTGGTCATATCCATAGCCTCCAGAATGCTCTCGCTACTGCCAGCCCCACTGCACATTCGGTGCAAGAAGTGGAATGGGACAAGAGCATCATTCCGGACTTCAGCCAGGAAAGACTACCCCACAAAATTGAGTTCTCCAAGAGGCAACGCTCTAAGGAGTCCACAGCTCCTGCAACGACGGCTCCCGCAGAAAAGAAATCTCGAGTCGTAGGATGTACAATCGGTGGAGATGTACAAGGCAGCAGTAGCCAAAGTGGGAGAAGTATACCCGGCGGCGAAGCTCACAGTGGTAGACTGGTGCGACGTGCCAAGTCGGCCACGGGCACGCATCTGGGTGCCCTCCACCTTTAAGGACCCAGAGCGTATCCTAAAAATGAGACCAGCGACTGGAGAGTGGTCAAGGTAGAAGACACAAAAGAACCCACAAATCAGGCGATGGTAATCCTGAATAAGGAGTCACTGGCCCCTATAGAAGCTGCTTTAGGAGAAGTCAACTTTGATTTAGCAACATAACAGTGAAGGTATACAAGTCGGAAGGTGAAGGTATGCTGCCGAGACCGGCAGTCTCTGATACTTCTGCAGATAAACCTCCACCATTGTACGGCAGCATCTGATGCTCTGTTGCTCCGCCTGTAGGAGGCGGAGCGGATGTTGTGCTGATCCAAGACCCCTGGGTGGTTGGAGGCAGGCCCTGTGGACTGGCGGCGAAGGAGTTTAAACTCCTTTACACAACATCAGAAGGTAAAATTAGAACCTGCATACTTGCAAAAGAACATCTTTATGTATTTTGGCTCCACAGTTATAGCAATGGCAATAATACGATGGTTAGTCTGGAGCACCATACATTCATACAGTAAGAAATCTCGTCCATGACAGCGACAAAGCAAAGGTAAGCATACTTATAAAGTGTGATGCCAATGCTCACCATATTCAATGGGGGAGCACTGACACAAACGAAAGGGGTGAGTCCCTCTTCAACTTCATCCTTAACACTAACTTATACATTTGCATCTCATCGAGCAAGTTAGAAGCTGGAAGGTCCTTGACGATCACTCTTTGTCTTGTAAGTGTGCGCAGAATTTAATTGTTTCAATTTGAATTTTAAAGTCTGTTTGAATTCAAATTTCAACGTTTGTTTAAATTTGAATTTAACGTTTGTTTACATTTGAATTTAAAGTTGGCTTGAATTTGAATTTAACGATAAAATATCGATCATTGTTCAGTGTTGGCAATCACCAGCTTTGTAATAATTGGCAACCTTGATACAATTGAGTGGCCATATATCGCATCCGCGTATTTGGGGAATGGCAAAACATCAGCTGGCAGGCATGTCCAGCCCTGTGTCAATAAGCAGGATAGATGCCACCTGTCATCTTGATTTCCGGCCTTACTTTTTCGATCGCCTTGATCTGTGCACGCACACACATTTTTCTCTCGTCGCAAAAGCGGATTATAAACGTGCTAAAAGCCGTTTAATCTTGCAATCCAGCATTAAGGACACTTTTGACGTACAAACACGCAGCCAGGCGCACGCTCCATTTTTGTGACTGCGACTACCGTGCGGCATCGCCGCGTGCACGCGCACCAACAGCGTGTCCGCATTGCGCGCAACAACGCACGTTTTACCGTGCGGCTCCGCATTGCGTGCAACAACGCACGATCTTTTTTCGGACATTCCTTAACGCATGCAACAACGCACGTTTTACCGTGCGGCTCCGCATCGCGTTGCAACAACGGGTGATCTTTCTTCTGGACCCTTCTCATCATGTGCATTGACGCACGTCCTTCGACCCGACGTTTTTCTTCGGATTCCAGGATTGAATTTCTGCAAGCACCAAGCAGGGCCTGGTGCTGGCAACGCCAGCAAAATCGTGTCTCGGTGGTTTGGTCATAGCATCTTGTTGGACAACCAACACATTGCTAACGATCCCGCCCGGCATTTATCAACGTTTACGCTGCGCATTGGATAAACGTTGCTCTTCCTCTCGAGAGGCAACCACTCATCGTTCCTTAACCTGGCTTAAGCCAAATATGTGTTTTTAAACACATATACACGTATTTATTAGGATTAATTTTGATATTATAAACATCATGAAATTCTTTAGCTAATTATAACTTCATTTTTGGATGTGCCGCTCTTCTTGCTTGTGAGTCTGTATTTTCTGCATCCTTCTACAGCTTCATCGATGGGGCGACTTCGGTACTACATACCGCATCGGTATGCAAAAGGGTAAAAGCACAGATTGGGCGGGTAAAAGAAGGAAGAACATTTTCACCTCAATTCTTCCACCACATGTATAAGCCATCTAAATTCACTCGATACTATTGGCTAGGGATATCCTGTCCTGTTCCTGTCTAAACTCTGTCTTGGTTTTATTAAGGTAACGCGTACGCATTAGAGAGTAAAAGATCCACCCCACGATACGTCACAGACAACGTGTTCGTTACAGTCTGACCATAGATATATAGAAATTAAACTTTCTCTCCATATTCCCAAACCAGCTGAGTTCACCAACCCCAGAAGAACTAACCGGAGATTTTACTCTATATATTTTTTTCAGGACATTCTGCCGGAAACGGCACCAAAAGGCCCAAATACGCTCGAAAATCTAAATAGTGTCTCAGACACTTTCACAAATGCATGTAACCAAGCGTTTCAACCATCAAGCGAGGAATCCCTGAACATCCTTTTAGATACCCATTTTCCATTTTCCAGTCCAACCTAATCTTTCAATTGGTCACAACACTAGACTTAGCTGGGCCGTAAACAGCTTTCAGCCTTATAAGTCGCCGGGCCCTTACAATGTAATCCCAGCGCAACTTCAACACTCTGGATCATAAGCTATTAACTGGCTACAAACAATTTTCAAAAAAATACTCATGTACTCAGTAAAACCTCTCATCTAGCCCCCAAAGATTTTAAGCCCATCAGTCTATCATCATTCTTGCTCAAAACGTTTGAAAGTCATCTAGGGTTTCACCAAAGAAAATCGATCAATCCAGAGCTCTTATCTCAATCGCAACATGCGTAAAGAATAGCCTGGTCGACAGAAACTGCCCTCCACGATAGAAAAATCTATCCAGAATAAAGAATACACCTTAATCGCCTTTCTTGACATAGAAGGCGCTTTTAATAACATCGTCCTAGAAGCAATCACAGGAGCGCTCATGGATCTGGGGATCGATGGCTTCCTGATTAGACTGATCAATCACATACTAGCTTGAAGGGCCGTTCAGTCTCCTCTTGGCTCGTCGAATCTTACCAGATACGTTAACAAAGGCACGCCGCAAGGGGGTGTCCTTTCGTCCCTTCTATGGAACATACCGATCAACAGGTTACTGTGTGACATAGCAGGGGAAGGCTAACAAGTGGTTGCAGACGATGTTGCTATTATTTTCACGGAAAAATATCCCCAATCTTTATGTGACCTGATGACAGGCAAACTAAAATAACTATCCAGCTGGGCTACCAGCAGTGGACTAGGTGTTAATCCAGAAAAAACGGATCTTGTTCTTTTTTCTAATATATATAAGATCCAGTCCCTCATCCCTCCCAAACTTAACGGTCACTGTCTATCCTTAAGCAATACTGCCAAGCACCTGGGATTAGTACTTGATAGAAAATTAGATTGAAACCGGAAAATAGCAGATAGAATAAAGAAGGCAAAGATTGCCCTTTAGACATGCAAGAAGACTATGAGTATGAACCCGAACATAGTTTCATGACTCTACACCGAAACTGTAAGACAAATCCTATTATATGGAGTTTTCTGGGGGCCAGCTCTAGCGAGGCAAACCTCCCTAAACAAGCAAAATAAAAGAAGCTGCCAAACTGTTCATCACTGGTGCCCTGCGCACCACCCCAAATGATGCATTTGACGCAATTTTCAATATCCCTTTACTTAGACTAGTAGGAAAGGGAAATGCCATGTTGTCACCATTACGTTTGAGGGAATCAAACTGCTGGAAAACTCTCGACAAAGGTCACTCCTCTATCTTACTGAGCAAGTCAGTCATACCGGAAAGAACCAACTACTGTTCTCCAATAGAGTAATCCTCCATATACTTCGATACACTCATCCCAACACCTTGAACAGTAAATCCGTGGCAAACTGCTGCAAATCTCTGGGTTCCAAGTCACCGTGACATCCCAGGCAATTGCATAGCAGATAAACTGGCCAGACAGGGTACTACAGCCTCCCTCTTCCAAGATAGAGAGAGCACATGTATACCCATGGCCACATGTAAGCTTCATATTAGGGAATTCTTCCAACGAGAGGCCAATAATCATTGGCAAAACTTAACTAATTGTCGCATTTCCAGACTTCTGTGGCCAAAAATAATTAAAAAACGCACAAAAGTGCTATGCTGTCTCAGCCGAATAAGATGCTCTGCGGTTGTCAGAGACCTCATCGGCCACAAGCTAGTCGGCATCCGCGCGATTAGACTAAACTCCCCATGCAACGATTTCTGTAGCAGCTGCAGAGACGAGGTAAAACAACAGACTGTAGAGCATCTCTTCTACTCCTATTCAGCTCTATGTATCCGAAGATGGAATTATTTAGGTTACCTATTTGCACTTCAGACTTAGCAAACATTAGTCCCAGAAGGATTGCAGATTTTATATCTGCCTCTGGATGGTACCTGTTCAAGTTTGAACATGAGACGATCCAGAGCGTGTATAAATATTTATTTATTATTTATATATATATATATATATGGTGCAGGCACCGATAACACCAGCTATTTTTAAACCTACCCTTATTTACATTACAAACTGTCACCTACAACGACGTTTACGTTCTAAGAAAGTTTTAAGATATTGAAATAAATATATAGCTCGCTCAGTCAGTTCGAATCTTATCGTCGACACAGCAAAGTTTATATTATTATACAGTACCCCTTCTGACATATGTCTCTAAATGGGAGTGGGACACTAAGATCCTACGGTATCACAATGGGCCGAGCTATCGACGTAAATGTGTCGGACGTGACGGTCCGACAGCCGTCCTAGACTAATTTCAGAAATTTTTTAACGAACGTGGTAAATGATTTTGTGCCCCTCAAGTATTTTTCAGTAATGGATAAAACCATTGCATGGCAACATTTGCGCAAAGTGGAAGACCGGACACACACTATCTGATCTCTTGTACGAATTAAATGCACAGTTGCCTTTGTTTAAAACTCACTTTTTTGTTGTACGTTGTCAACAAAAATAATTTGAAACAAAACAAGGAAGAATTGTTATCTTCGGCGTGCCGATGATGTATACCCTTGCAGAAAAGATTTGCATAAGAAAACTTATTTTTCAACCGATCGTTCCTATGGCAGCTATTAGATATAGTGAGCCGATTTTTATATAATTTTCTCCAAATATGTGCATAGTGTTAAAACTTAGACGTAGTGAGTTTAGTTGAGTTATTTTGAAAAACAAAAAAAAATGTTCATACAAAAGCTTATTTTTCATTCGATTGTTTGAATACACAAATTTTTTTTTCTGTGAAGTCTCCTTCAATGCTTTACACATTTCGTCACAATTTTAAAATTCCCTTTGCAAGGGTATAAGAAATATATATATATGAATGCAGAAATTCTACTTATGAAAATTGATTTTGCTGAGAAGTAACCTCTCAAAATGAGTTGCAGAGCGGACACTTTAGCTACCGTCAAGTTGCCATTTTGACGTGCGTTGCTTGGCTGATTGGCGGATTAAGATCCCATGCGATCATTAGTGACAAGCTCAGCCACACTAAGTTCGATGTATGCTGCTTCTTTTCAACACTTTTGGATATGATAAAAGAAAATCATTAACAATTTCAAAATATTTATATTTTCTCCGATGGATGCGCCACCCAGTTCAAAAACAAGTTCATTGCTGGAAGTTTACCTGATTTTGTTTATGAATTTAGTTGCAAGGTTTTTCAGTGGAATTATTTTGCAACGTCTCACGGCAAAGGTTCGGTCGATGGGGTAGAAGTGACCATAAAAAGAAAAGTATGGCAGATGACAAAAACAAATAATTTAGCTTTAGAAAATTAATTTTTTTTTTCAATGTGCTCAAAATAACATCTTTAGGGCGGTGTGCACTCGGCGTGTAATTACGGCACTGAATTTCTTCTAAAAAATTAAAACATTCTGCTAAGTTGCTGTTAATTAAGAGAAAACAGAATATTTTTGCTGTTGTGCTGTTAAAAAATATATCAGCTGTTTACAGAAACCATAATAAAACAAGTAAGATCGTTGCAGTCGGATGCACCCGACTGCGATATACTCTTTTGGAAGTGGGCTCGGCAATTGTATTTTTGCTCAAATCTTTCAAGTTTGCCATCAATTTAAGCATGGTTGGGCCCGTTCTACAGGTTTGTGAGAAACAAACATTGCTCGATTGCAAGGGCGGGGGTGGGCGTGGCAAAATTATTTTTATCCAATCTATTAAATAGGTCAATAAAATTCAACCTGCAAAATTTGGTGATTTTAAATAAAGGGGTGTGGGAGATACAGACTTTGCTCATTTTTGGGGGCGGAAGTGGGCGTGGCCAAATTTTTTTTAGTCTGATCTATGAAGGATGTGATTAGTAGCCCTTTTGCTAATTTTGGTTACTCTAGCTATAAAACTGTGGAAGATATAGTTTTTTGCGGTTTGTGGGGGAAGGGGTGGGGGTGGGGGGAGATCTTGACACTTTGTCTGCCTATGGTTTATACCAACATGTATACCAAGTTTGGTTGCTCAGCTTCAAAACTGTGGAAAAAACCTGCGTTCATACGGACAGACATTCCGTTAGAAACCATTTTTTAAAATTGAACAAAGCGGCCAAACTTCTTTCTACTGACCTGGATTCGAGCATCGATTTGCTCAACAATTTTAAATTTGAGACTCCACCTAGGCGCCAACTGGAGTCTCAAATTTTGGCTGTTCCCTCTTCCGATGCGCCCTCCTCACTGCCCTCCGGTTATACCCAGCCATCTTCTACTCTTCTGGCAACCCCTCAATACCTTGATGTATCGCTTTCTCCATCTCCTGCAATTTCTCCTGTATGTACTCCTTCGCCATCTTCCCTTACTTCCCCTCTGTCCCAGTTTCTAATCCTACTTGTCGTACTAGCTCTTCAAAAATTTTTGTTAAAAAATTTAACTTTAAATCTAAATAAAAACATTTCCTCCTTTAAAATTTTTGTCTCTAATAAATATGTGCAAGGACTGCTTGAGTCTTCTTTTTGGCCTGAGTTTACAATTTCTCACATTTTTGAAAATCGGGTCAATCAAAATTCTAGAGTTGGCATCATTCCTTCGCTGCCTGTTCCGTCTATTCCAAAAAACTAATTCGCTCTCTTCGCATCCTATATCAGAATGTGCGTGGCTTGTGCAGTAAGCTGCGCAAGTTATACACTGATAGTGCATCTTTTGAAGCTGATGTTATTGCCTTCTCTGAGACCTGGCTCAGTTCCTTCGTTTCTAACTTTGAAATCCTTACGGACAATTACAGTTTATTTAGACTTGATCGTCCCCTTCGTCATGGTGGTGGTGTCTTAATTTCCGTTAGAGCGGACTTTTCATCTGATCTTATATCATGTGAGTTTCAGGATGACTCCGACATTGAGTTTATTGTCGTTAAAGTTCGTATTGATTCTAAATGTGTCCTTATATCATGCTTGTATATCACTCCTTCATCTGAACTTTCTACGTACATGCTTCACGTTTTCCGTGTTCAATATGTTGCATCCCTTCTTCGTAATACCGACCGTTTAGTTGTTTTAGGTGACTTTAATCTGCCTTTTATTTCTTGGACATCTTCTGATGATTCTTATCAATTATTTCCAGCCGAGCAACATGATTTTCTAGCTCAGTTGGCCGAATTATCTCTTGGGCAGATAAACCATGTTCGTAAAAGTATGAGTAGATTGCTTGACCTAGTTTTCGTTTCTGATATTTCTAGCTCTTATCTAAATAGAACTGACCCGTTGACCCTTCCCGAAGATCCATATCATCCCTCCTTACACATTGAACTTAGTTTCACATGCCCTTTCACCGAAAAGCCTTCCTTACTACCACCTCAAAGTTATTGCTTTCGTAAAGCAAATTTTATATCCCTAAGCCTTGCGTTATCTCGGATTGATTGCTCCGTCCTTGATAATTTAGAAGATATAATCTTAGCAACAATAACATTTCATAGTGCACTTTTTGCAGTTTTCGATGACTATGACCCCTTAACCTCTCCTACTGCCTCTCGCCAAGGTGCACTTTGGTTGACACCTAGATTATCTAATCTAAAAAATATAATGTCTCGCCTTTTTAAAAAGTTTAAAAGATCTGGATCACCGTCTGATTTTTCTATATACTCTATTACTCGTTCTAAATTTTCTCTTTTGAATACTTCTTGCCATAACAATTACTTGTCTTAATGCAAAACAACTTCTATCGTTACCCCAAGCAATTCTACCGCTTTGTTAATTCTAAGCGTAAGTCTACCCAATCATCTTTATTACTCCCTGTTCCCATTAAAAATGGGAAAAAGGGAGTTATAAAGCACTGCAAATGTGTGTAACAGGCAGAAGGAGGCATTTCCGTCTATATAAACTATATATATTCTTGATCAGCATCAACAGCCGAGACGAACTATCCATGTCCGTCTGTCTGTCCGTCTGTCTGTCCGTCTGTATGAACGCGTCGATCTCAGAGACTAGAGACACCAAACTTGGCATGCAGGTTCCTGTATATCATACGCAGATCAAGTTTATTTCAAATTTTGGATGCACCCGACTGCACTACCTCAAATCAAAAAAAACACCCACAGCCACAATTTTAAGGATAAAGCTTTAATTTTCGGTACACATATATGTTATATCAATATTGATCGGTTGCGTGAATTTCATTACGATCAGGTAACTAACACCAAAGTTATGGAAGAATCTATTACCCCCGTCTCAGCAGGCAGCAACAACAGTTTGACAGGCACTGCACAAGTTAAGTGCACTGCTTGCTTGTGTTGCCGTTGAACTGCTTGAAACGCAAGTTGGGAGCAGGGAGTCTCGTAGTCGGGCACACTCGACTAGAGCAATCTTACTTGTTTTTTAATTCAATTAGCGCCGATTCTGACTCAGAGATTGCTGA